>CAMXCT020006793.1:21316-31316 GCA_947184155.2 Cladocopium goreaui | reverse complement strand
CCACACTTTACATTTCACACTCCACACGCTACACTTCACATTTTCCACCTCACACTTTACACTTTACACTCCACTGCACAATCCCCACTTCACACTCTACACACTACATTCACCACTCAACACTCCACTTTCTTAACGCTCCACGCTTTGCCCTCCACCCTCTTCCGCATTCCACAGTCTACAGTGCACTCATATACGATAACAGGGGCAAACTGGAACAATCCACAAGACTGTTCAAAAAAATGTTTCACAAAAGTCTTTTACGTGACTGCATTCTCCATTCTTTCCTGGTTTATTGTTTTTCCCCACCTGCCAGGTGAGGGTTGTTAGATTTTATCAGAGCTGTTGTCCTCCTCCGCCTCCTCCTCCTCCGCCTCCTCCTCCTCCAGTTTCTCCTCGACCATGTCTGCATCAACTTCCACCTCCACTTCCGCCTTGCCAACTCTTCGCCAAGCTCGTCGCCAACTTCCGAGCTCAGTGCACACTGCTGGACCTCAACACCTGGGACCTTCCCAGCTCAGTGCGCGCTGCTGGACCTCAACCTGGGACCTTCCCAGCTCAGTGCGCACTGCTGGACCTCAACCTGGAACCTTCCCAGCTCAGTGCGCACCGCTGGACCTCAACCTGGGACCTTCCCAGCTCAGTGCACACTGCTGGACCTCAACACCTGGGACCTTCCCAGCTCAGTGCGCACTGCTGGACCTCAACCTGGGACCTTCCCAGCTCAGTGCGCACTGCTGGACCTCAACCTGGAACCTTCCCAGCTAAGTGCGCACCGCTGGACCTCAACCTGGGACCTTCCCAGCTCAGTGCGCGCTGCTGGACCTCAACCTGGGACCTTCCCAGCTCAGTGCGCACTGCTGGACCTCAACCTGGAACCTTCCCAGCTCAGTGCGCACCGCTGGACCTCAAAAGCCAGATAGAATGCCAGAAGATATATATAGAATGTCAGATAGAATGCGAGAAGATATGCCAGATAAAATGCCATAAGATATGCCAGATAGAGTGCCAGGAGATATGCCAGATAGAATGTTAGAAGAGATGCCAGGTAGAATGCCAGAAGGTATGCCAGATAGAATGCCAGATAAAATGGAATGCCAGAAGATATGCCAGATAGAATGCCAGAATGTTTGCCAGATAGAATGCCAGAAGATTTGAGTAGATAATATGCCAGGAAGATATGCCAGATAGAATGCCAGAAGATATGCCAGATAGAATGCCAGAAGATATGTCAGATAGAATACCAGAAGATTTGCCAGTAACAAAATGTATAAATGTCATGGTGGGGATCACACGAAGTAAAGTATTTTTTCATCCTCTTTGAATCATGTTTGCATCATGTTTGCCTCGCAGGATGACAGTGGCACTGAGAGAATGGCGCTGCATGCTGGACGTCATGTTGACCCGAGCGGAACCAAATCGAAACAGCAGAATCAAAAAAATTGACCAAACTATGGAAACCTGCTTTCACTTCCAGTGCCAGTTCACAGACTTCGAAACCAATCTCATTGCAATCCCTTGCCCCCTTGTCCCCTTCTTTCGCTCACAGATCTCAGTTTTCCACATTTAAGGGCTGCCGCCGTGCCACCGACCCCAGGAACTTGCTCTGCCTGCTTGCCATATCTTGTAACCAACAAACCCGCCAATCACAAAGTGCATGGAGTTGTCGCGCATGCGCAAAAGCAAAACGCCACCTAATTTCGCGCCCAAAACGTAGCAAAAGGAACCCTAAAAAAGGGCGTAACGTCACTTCTGAAACCCGACTGAAGCTGAGACTTTTCAGCTTGTTACGCATGTTTGCCACATCTTGCGGCCAACAAACCCGCCAATCACAAAGGGCCTGGCTTTGTGGCACATGCGCAACAGCAAAACACCACCTATTTTTGTGCCCAAAACGCAGCAAAGCAACCCTAAAAAAGGGTTTAACGTCACTTCTGAAATCCGACTAAAACATACTAAAACTGAAACTTCTCAGCTTGTTACGCATGTTCGCCACATCTTGCGGCCAACAAACCCGCCAATCACAAAGGGCATGGCTTTGTGGCACATGCGCAACAGCAAAACACTAGTTATTTTCGTGCCCAAAACGTATAGCAAAGGAACCCTAAAAAAGGGCCTGTAACCTCACTTCTGAAATCCGACTGAAACTGAACTTTTCAGCTTGTTACGCATGTTTGCCACATCTTGCGGCCAACAAACCCGCCAATCACAAAGGGCATGGCTTTGTGGCGCATGCGCAACAGCAAGACACCACCTAATTTCGTGCCGAAAACGCAGCAAAGGAATCTTAAAAAGGGCGTAACGTGACTTCTGAAACCGGACTAAAACTGAGACTTTTCAGCTTGTTACGCATGTTTGTCACATCTTGCGGCCAACAAACCCGCCAATCACAAAGGGCCTGGCTTTGTGGCACATGCGCAACAGCAAAACACCACCTATTTTTGTGCCCAAAACGTAGCAAAGGAACCCTAAAAAAGGGCCTAACGTCACTTCTGAAACCCAACTAAACTGAAACTTTTCAGCTTGTTACGCATGTTTGCCACAGCTTGCGGCCCACAACTTGGTGATGTTTAGTGGTTTCCGGGTATCCCAGATGGTTCTCATCTGCAAGGCAACCAGTGGCTTCTCACATTCTGCAGTGTTGCGTCTGCCAGCTGTCAAGACAATTTTTTGGTTTATTACTCCAAACCTGTAACTTTAGGTAGGAGCCAGGAACCACGCACTTTATTTAGTTTCTGGCTGCTTCTTGTCTAGAGGACAGCCTGGTATGTGATTGATGTCTGCCTGGGCAAGGCACTGTCAAATTTCAAATTCCTTCCTTGAAAGTTTTCACGGCTGGGAAGCCAATTAACACATTCAATTTTGACATGTTTGCAGGATGCTGCTCGAAAGAATTTTCTGTTTAGGAAGTATCCCCCCAAAAAAAAACATGTCTGGGAAGACATTGTTTATTGGCGGAAAAGTGTTTGAAACCGGCCTTGCTTCGCAGCAAGGGGGCTCGCAGGTCACAGGAAGGGACAGAACATGTTTCAAATGGGTTTCCAACAGACATTTTTGCCAAGCCGGCTTCAAAGAAATGTATCATCCTTTTACTTTCAGCACGTTTGTCTTCCTGTTCGGGTCGGGTGCATGTTGAATGGCAACACCTTTCAACTTGAAAGTGCCGCGTGTGCTAGTGAAACTTCAGTCCTCTTGGTGGCACTGTTCCAAGTAAACTTGTGTTTCCTGAAAAACCAACCGCTTTCAACACTGCAAACCCGCAGGGTATACCAAGATACCTCTAAACATCGCCAAGACAAACCCGCCAATCACAAAGGGCATGGCTTTGTGGCACATGCGCAACAGCAAAACACCACCTATTTTCGTGCCCAAAACGTAGCAAAGGAACCCTAAAAAACGGGCCTAACGTCACTTCTGAAATCCGACTAAAACATACTAAAACTGAGACTTTTCAGCTTGTTACGCATCTTTGCCACAGCTTGCGGCCCACAAACCCGCCAATCACAAAGGGCATGGCTTTGTGGCACATGCGCAACAGGAAAACACCACCTATTTTCGTGCCCAAAACGTAGCAAAGGAACCCTAAAAAAGGGCCTGTAACCTCACTTCTGAAATCCGACTGAAACTGAACTTTTCAGCTTGTTACGCATGTTTGCCACATCTTGCGGCCAACAAACCCGCCAATCACAAAGGGCATGGCTTTGTGGCGCATGCGCAACAGCAAGACACCACCTAATTTCGTGCCGAAAACGCAGCAAAGGAATCTTAAAAAGGGCGTAACGTGACTTCTGAAACCGGACTAAAACTGAGACTTTTCAGCTTGTTACGCATGTTTGTCACATCTTGCGGCCAACAAACCCGCCAATCACAAAGGGCCTGTCTTTGTGGCACATGCGCAACAGCAAAACGCTAGTTATTTTCGTGCCCAAAACGTAGCAAAGGAACCCTAAAAAAGGGCCTAACGTCACTTCTGAAACCCGACTAAAACTGAGACTTTTCAGCTTGTTACGCATGTTTGCCACATCTTGCGGCCCACAAACCCGCCAATCACAAAGGGCATGGCTTTGTGGCACATGCGCAACAGCAAAACACCACCTAATTTCGTGCCCAAAAGGTAGCAAAGGAACCCAAAAAAGGGCCTGCCGAGCACATGGCTTAGTGACGTATCCGCAACGGCAAAACACCACCTATGTAGAGCTCTTATTCCCTTGCGCGCTCCCCCTTGCGCAGCCGGGGTCGGCGGATATTGAAGACACAAGAGGACTTCACGGGATAATTGTTTTTTTGTTTTTCTTGCTGTTGTTGCTGCTGTTGCTGTTGTTGCTGTTGTTGCTGTTGCTGCTGTTGCTGCTGTTGCTGCTGTTGCTGCTGCTGTTGTTGCTGTTGTTGTTCACAACCTTTCTGCCCTCACGCGCTCCCCCTTGCGTCTGCCGGGGTCGGCGGATTTTTTCATGTGTGCTACAGTCCGGTAGTAGAGTTTTCCTGATTTGCCTGAATTCGTCTTCCCGACGCTTTGGGTTCAAAGCTCCGCTTATGACAAAAGATGCCGACAGATGTGTGCAACTGAGCAGGTGAGACGAGGTTTGTTGATGCTGTGAACGGAAAACATGCTGAAGTGGATGGAAAGACTCCGTGTGAAATTTCCCAGTTTCTTGGAATGGCCAGGGCTCAAAATTATTGACCCGCCATTTGGGGATTGAATACTCAACATGACCCTCCAAGGTCTGGCGCCAGACCTTTGCAGATCAGGTACAGCAGCAGTGATGCAGTCTTGGTACCTTTTCTCCCAAACTGTCATTGACTGAAAAGTTTGACGTATCCAAAATATTCCCAATTTTTGTTGATTCTGATAGTGGGATTGATGAGTTGGTATATTTTCCATCTGCGCAGGTCGCAAATTCATTGTTTGCGCATTCGGAGGTCCAGCAAGCACTCTATGAAGCATATGGGAATGAGATTCCTACTAGTAGCTATTTAGAGGCTGGCACGATGGGAATTGGATCCATGGGTGCTAGCGTCACATGTCTGACTTTCCACCCACGCCTGGCATGAGTACTTGAGATGTCTTGATGGATTCTAAGATCGTTGAACTTTGGTACAGTTCGTCATCATTAACTATTCATTTTTCACCATGGTTCAAAACCAGATTTGGATATGGCTCAAATATGCTCAAATTGCTTGATGGAAAAAACAATTTGACCAATTTTATGGATCGATTGCTACCCCAATGACTTGAACCATCTCCAGTTCTTTGATCGCTCTTTGTTAGCACACCCCAACCTTTGGTGGCTTCCAGGACATTGCTTCTCAAGTGGGCGTCCGAAGCCCCAGGCGTTTTTTGGGCGTGAGCCACTGCACTTGAGAAAGTTTGGATTATCCTCATTGGATTTGTGATGGTTGAGATAGGCATCAGATTTTTTGGACTAGGATGCCAATGATATTCAAAGATCAAAGGCCAATCTATGAAATTGGTGTTTCACAGCTCTCGGTGATATCTGAAATCTCAAAAACTGAGATGAGAAAGGCATTGATTAAGAGTGATATTACAGCTGACTAGCGGTCAACTCTGTCAATATCATACCTTTTCAGATTTTTTCAGGGGATTTGAGCGAGATCTCTTTAGAGCAGGACAGCGACAAATCCACTGTGGTGATCTTCATCCACCGCCCCGCAAGTTCGAAACTCATCGTCCAGGCACGGGCCTGCCAGGGACTCAGTTCAGTCGAACCTAGCCTCGGTAGCTGGAAAGTGGATCGGGCCTGGATTGCCATTGGGTGCCCTTCCATCTTCGAATTCTGATCCCCCAAAAATGCCAACTGAATCATACGTTTATTCATTGGCCTCGTTTAACATTAGGTTGGTGAACATTAGGATGCATGCGTCATGGCACGAGTGTTTGAGAGGTCTTGATGGATTCTTAGGTAGTTTGGCCGGGGAACAGTTCGCCATTGTTAACCATTCGTCCTCATAGTCCACCAATCAGATTTGGATGTGATTCAAATGTCTGTTCCCAGAAGTTGGATGGTTAGAAAATCATTTTGACCAGTTTGTACCCCAAATGTTTGATTTCGTTTTTAGCACGGTGTATTGGCGGTTGCCCTTCCAGGAGATTGCTTCTCAAGTTGGCGTCCGAAGCCCCAGAGTATGCAAGGGTGTCGAATCAGTGACCAGCTGATTGGGATTGGCAAATCCAGGCATCAGTTTTGTTGGATGAAGATCGATGAACTTTGATGGATGAAGGTGAGCAAATTCTCCTCGATAAACCATGTTTTCTTTAGTAGCTTGTTGTCATTGATATGTGGGGCTTGCATTCTTTGGAAGTTTCTGAGATCCTGAGAACAAACATATACAAGTGAGACTAGGTGTGAGTATTGGTCAACTGTGGCAATGTCATCTACGTTTTTCTTTTGGAGGATGTGATGAAGTGATCTTGATTTAGAGACCAAGACATGAAGAAATCCACAGCTGTTGTTGTTCGACTCTTCGACGTCTTAGGTCTGTCTTGGGCGATGGTGACCTGCATCCAGCCCATTGCAGCTAGCCCTGAGGCTCCGGGGAGACTGGCTAGGGACCATTTGCCAAGGTCACATGATTCCCCCAGGCCGGGCTAAGATGGCAAGGGTTGTTTGGCATAATGAAATATAATATATATAAATCCAAAGAAATTGTGGGTCCATGATTTCGAACCTTTTCGAATCTTTCCGAACCGTACTCAAATCTAGAGCCGGAAGCAATTCTCAAGCCAAGGTTATAAGCTGAAGGGAAACCAAAGATGCTGACCTCCGTAGTCAAACGGGTCATTCCGTTTTGACTTAGTACAAGCTCAATGTCTAGTCACACCATAGAGACGTGGTTTTGGGATCAGACAGAATTCTTCGCAAATACAAAGGATAGGTGTGTGTGTGTGTGTGCCTTGTAGATCCTGGTAGCCAGGTGGTGTGATCCATGGAACCCACAGATTGAAAAATCCAATGTTGAATCAAGTTGAATCCATTCTTTTCAACTAGGGATTTTCCTTGAACAATCTCCTTCGAATTGTACTTGCTGCTGCAAGATTATATAGTACAGAAAGCTTGGCAGTGGGTGACTTTGCTAGGAAATTGACCATGGCAATTGCTGCTCAGACGCGCCAGGAGCCACCAAGCAAAGGGATCCTGCTTGGCATGCTTGAGGCTATGGAGGGTTCTCAGTTGGAGTGCGGAAATTGCTGTGTAGGGACTTTGGAAAAGGTCTCAGAAACCAGGAAACTGCAAGCTGATGATCCCACGGAGCCTTTCCTTGATAGAAACTTGGAGCCTTGACCAAGGCGCAGTTAGCTTCCTGTCAATTTTTGCAATTTCAGCTTGGGGCCATGAAGTGCTTGCGATAGATGGATTGTTTGCTTGAGCATGGCGGGTCTGGCAGGCGTTGCTTTGAGCTATCGCCTTTGGAAGAAACTTGAACGGTGCCATTCCGGCTTCTTTTTGACGTGCAGAGTGGAAAGTCACACGTGTTGGTCATCGGCAGGAAAGAGCACCATCCGTTTGATTTGCCAGATCAAGATAGCAAGAACTCCACCAGCAGGTGTTCCTTCCTGGTTCATGCATAGTCATGCTGCATTTACTTCTGCTGTTGTACATTGCTCGTTTGCGTGGTCCGTTGCGCATCAAGGCATAGGCTGGGTATAGAGAGGGCAACTGCACGCAAAGCACAGATTGACAAGACAAGATTTGATGCTTCAAGAAGCACCTGTGCAAACTGGACAAATTGATTCATACACAGCAAGCAGTTAGTGTTTGAACGACTTTCCACAACATCAGCCCTGTGGTAGCACACTTACCGACGTCTCCCCTTAGCAGCCCTGGCTGCGCTTGAATGACAGACACGCGGCTTTGCTGTCAAAGGTGGGCAAAGCCTTGAAGATCATTGAAATATATTGAAGTATCATTCTGGATTTTGGGGTTCAATGCAACAGAAGCTTTTCAGACACCATCAGACATCCCTGTTTCTGAAGATATGGATAGATATGGAACATGACTTCTCCCTTGGGCCTTCCATGGGCCAGCAAGATCGTGCGAAGATGTTTGGTTGACCAATGAGCCAATGAGCATTCTATCGTTCACCTTTTGTTGTTCATTCTTCTCGCTTTGTGACACAACATTTGGGGGTCTTACAAAGGTTCAAACATCCTGGAACACCATTTGGGTTCCTTCAGCCTGATTTCGGACAGGCTCAATGGCGCAGGACTTCTTGAAGGAGCTCATCTCCCCAGGGCAGAAGTCCAATATCAGCTTTGAGGAGTCGCTACTATGGAAATATTCAGAACTTGCCCGTCTTTCCTACAAAGATGGTGATATCCCTGGGTACGAAGAGTTGGTCGTCGATGAACATGACAGGATCATCGGCAAGAGAGATGGCCAGGAAGTATGGCTGGGCTTCCGCGGATCTGGCGCGGACAGCGCGCACTGGCTTGGCAAGACAGGAAACTTGCACGCCTTGCCCAACAATGATTCGATCTGCCGTGGCTTTGCCAATGCACTGCAGGAGTTCCATGACGGCCTCAAATCATGGTGTCAAGGGTCCAGGATTATCCACTTGACGGGTCACTCTCGTGGGGGAGCTTTTGCAACTTTGGGAGGTTGGCTGTTGGCCAACGACTTCCGAGATGCAGAGGTGAATGTCGTTGTCTTCGGCTGCCCTCGAGTTGGGACATCCACGTTTGCCGAGAAGTTCAGGAACCGAAAGAACCTGCGGTGGGCTGGTTTCCAGCATGCCGGAGACCATGTGGGAAAGTTGCCACCTTGGGGTGAACATATTCATCCACCTGCAGATCCGCTCACAGACTTCCAAGCAGGTTCATGGCCATTGCTCCAAAGAATTCCAAAAGTAGGCAACGCCTTGAACATCATGTGGGTTTTCGGATCCAATCTAATGATGCTTACTGGTAAATCAAAGTTTGAAGCTGTTTGTCCTTCCGTAATTTGCGTATAGGATGTTTTCTTTGATTCATCCAGAACAACTCCTTCAATGTGAATGTATTTGCTTAGCCCAGGAAAAACCATAGCATGGAGTCCTACCACCAGTCGCTCAAATGCAATTTCATCCTCCGCACTGGGGCCCCTGATGTCGATGAGATCATCCGCACCATCACCAACCGACAGCAGAAGGCCATGCTCACGATTGGTGTCCAGGCAGTGAAGGCAAACGCAAGACAGATCCAAGAGCAAGTGAGGCAAGCAGCCGATGAGCTGAAAGAGCTCTTGAGTGCTGACCGCTTGAAAGGAGTTCTCTCTGCAGCGCTGGCCGAGGAGTTTGTGATTCAGATGAAAGGCGCCACCCGCTTTTTGGCCAACATGTACGCCACAGACTTGGAGGGAATGAAATTGAACGTCCACGATTTGGAGAAGAAGTTGCACGACCTAGTCGAGCGCCTTCCACATGTACCTCAAGACTCAACAGAAATGCTGAAGCTGCTCTTGGAGGCCTTCTTCAAAGCTGGCTTCGTCTTGGCCATGTGCAGGATGAAATTGGGCGACACGCCCCATGACTTGAAGGAAAGATTCGCAGGGTTAGGTGAGGATGTGAAGGCGCATCTTTGGAGACTGGCACATGACCTTCAGAACGCAGATGCCTTTTATGCAGCCCTGCCGAGCTTAGTGCAGGTAGAAGCTGCTTGCGCAGTACACCTTGACAACAGGGAGCCCCTCTTCGTCACCGATGAAATTCAAGATCAGTTTTTACCGCACCATATTCGGCCAACGAAGATTCAACAAGACATGAGAAAACTCAAGAAAGAATTTAGAAGTCAGGTTGCTTCAGCACGCCCAGGAGGTGTAGCAAAGCTCCTATCATCCAAGGGCCTGGGTGAGAACCTTGTTCGCCTTCTGGAAGCTATCCTCAAGGATGTTGCCTCTGATTCCAAGGACGAGCGCTTGAAGCCATGTCATGAAGAGGTGATGATATTGAAGCAGAGGATGGATGACCTGATGTTGCCAGAGGTGGTCCTTACTGGACCTACCAA
>CAMXCT020006793.1:0-20888 GCA_947184155.2 Cladocopium goreaui | reverse complement strand
CCCCGAAAGGCTCTGGAGGATTAAAAGGATTGAATCATTTAATTCTTTAAATCGTCTCAATTTTCCAAAAGGCTCTAAAATTTATCAGAATTTACCGGAACAAAATGGTACCTAAAGGTCTCTCGATCATTCATATATAGATATATATATATATATATATATGTATGTGTATAATCCGCAGTCCACTCCAACCCGGGCACGCCCAGCGGCCATGCACTTTCAGATCGCGCCTTCGAAAAAGCACCCTTCGCATCCCTTCGCCACGCCTTAACAGCATGGCAGTGAAGGACGGAAGGCTGCTCGAAGGGCCGCCAGGTCGTGGCCCACTTGCCGGCTTTGAAACGCTTATAAAACAACCTCGACCCTCCAAATCCTTGAAAAATATAGGTGTTTTCGGAATTTGACCTATATCGACTGATTTTACCCAAAACGCCTAGATACTACTTTGGTCTTCGATTTTAGGACTTTATTGCATGATTTTGGGCTTGGGCCAAAGAATGTTTGCAGCGCATCAAACGACTAGGGAGAAAACCCACAAAACCCCGCAAAAAAAAAAACGGAAAAAAAAAACGCAAAAACCCGCAAATCCTGAAATCTCGTTGTTTTAGGTAGTTTTCAGAGATTTTTTTTGCTGTTCCAAAAATCATCACGGTTTGTGTAACATACATCTTTGGAACAAAGTGAATCATGCTTTGGTTTGTTTGACCTATCTTCTTAGAACGACCATTTTTTCCTCGGCAGTGGAGGGTCGAGGAAGGTTCAAAGGCCAGCCAAAGGGCTCAAAAACGTCCGTTTTGCCACGCCGAAACGGCAGGGCACTGCGGTGCAGATGGCGCCTTGGAAAAAGCACCCTTCGCCACGCCTTAACAGCATATGGCAGTGAAGGACGGAAGGCTGCTCGAAGGGCCGCCAGGTCGTGGCCCACTTGCCGGCTTTGAAACGCTTATAGAACAAGGTTCAAAGGCCAGCCAAAGGGCTCAAAAACGTCCGTTTGCCACGCCGAAACGGCAGGGCACTGCGGGGCAGATCGTGCCTTGGAAGGGCAGCTGGTCGTGGCGCCGTCAGCTCCTGAACTGCCTGCCTGCAAAGAAGAGCAGTGTCGTTGCTGATGCTTCGCTGTCTCGGGCGCCTCCCCCTGCAATGGCAACGGCACGGGTCGGCGGATTACAGCATACTTGATTCTGGCTGCTGTCAGCTCTAAGTTTTCATTAGGTTTGAGCTGTTGAGCATTTTGCGCATGGCTTTTCCCAGGTTGAAAGAGACGCTGGAGGCCAAAGAGGTGAACACAGCTGAAGAAGTTCAAGAAACCATCAAAAAAATAAACAAACGCTTCAGAAAATTTCTGGACTCTGAGACCTTCAGGCAAAACTTTTCTGATGAAGAGAAACGGGTCCTTTCACAACATCTCTGCTTCGACTGGTCAGTTGACATCAAGATCCCTACATGCAGCCATGGAGCGTTGCCAGTGATCCTTGTCGACTTGCCAGGTAGCACTGAGGACGGGTTCATTGGAGACTTCATCAAGACTATGGTGAGAGCAAGTTGCAGCCGAGCCTCTACGGCTTTGTTGGTGTTGTCCTCTGACATGGTCATAGAACATGACCGCAAGGGAACTGATTTGGTGCACCGTTTCTTTGGCGGAGTTTCCGATTTCAGCGGATACTACATAGTCATCACGAAGGTCTTCGGGAAGAAAACTGTCGATCAATGGAATCCAAGAGTTTGCCAGAAAGCTGCGCAGCTCAAACCAGAGCCCCTGGGGATTCGTTTCATCGACAGCTACCTCTTGAGAGCTCATGTTGCTTCCCGCGCTGGCCCTTTGCCAGAGAGATTTCCAAGTGTGGAAGTCGATGCCAGTGATGAAGAGAAGCGCAGGTGTGAAGCTGAAAAGCAACGCTGTCAGATCATTTTCGATGGTGTTGAAAACAAACACATGAAAGTTGAGGACCCGAAGAAATTCAAGGGAAAAGATCTGGAGAAAGATTTGAAGGAGAAACTGGATGAGTTCCCGGAGACTGCTGGCTTCACTTCGGAGCTCTGTAGTCTTGTTGTCTTGGGACCGCATTTGAAACGAATGCAGAGACATATTCAAGGAGTGGTAGATGAGATTCACCAGCGGGTGGAGATTTGCTTGGGAAGGGAAACAGAGGTTGATGCATACTTCAAGCTACTATGCAATTTGGACGTGGAATTCATGGAGCTGCTCAAAAAGAAGGCCTGGCTGAAGGTCCAGGGCAAGATTGAACAGATGGCAGCATTTGATTCGCCCGGCTGGTGCTACAACGATGTGGACGAAACCTTCGACCCAGGAGTTGCTGATTGGTGCCACAGAAATGAGCACCTCAAAAGTAACCACCACGACCTGGTCATGCGAGAGAGCACCAAGGTCTATGTGGAGATCTTGCACCAACAATTGGCCGAACAATTTGGTTGGGCAGGAGAAATCGGGATCCCTGATTTCGCCTCGGGGTCACTGTCTCAGAAGTTAGAGATCCCTGGGGTATCAAAGCAGCTCGCAGCTGCTATGACTACTCTCGGCGTCGCAGGTGCTGGAGCTCTATCTGTAGCTAGCCGTGGGCCTCTGGCACAAACGTTTTTTCTTTGTTCGGTTGGTTTGGGCTCGTACGCTGGCCCGAGGCTATTCAATTTGGCAATAGCAGAGACTCCAGACCAGAGATTGGCCAGCCTCAAGGAGTGCGCAGACCTGAACCTGAGCAGGTTGAACGACTCCGTCAAGAAGTGGCTCCAAACAAAGCTTGAGGGGCGGCTAACGATGCTCGTGGAGGAGAATTCGGACTTGCCACATCTAGAGAAAAAGCTTCAGCAGTACCTCAAAGTTTGTGACCATTTGCAGGAGATCCAGAAAGTCGTGAAAGATTCCTAGCAGCCAGCAAATGCCATTGCTTAGAACTTGGACATTTCCTCACACCTTAGACATGTCGAGCTTTCTTGCGTCATGGCTCGTCATTGGCCAATGTAGATATGACATGCTATCGCTTTGCAAAAAGGCTGAGGGGCATTGCTTGTGATTTTCAGTGAAGCACTGTGTTGGGAAAGCTCCGTTTTGAGGATGAGAACCCGACTTAGTCTTTTGTTGGGTTTGCCAAGTGATTTGCAGTTGTGAAAGCACTGACCCCGGCTATGTTCGGCAGAATGGCGTTGGAGCTCTGACAAATGATTTTGACTTGTGTTCATTCCGGTTCCTTCCTTGAGGCATTTTTGCACCGCAGCTGATCTTCTCTACCTCGAACTCTGCAGGTCAAGCAGGTTGCAGGCGAAAGTCCGCTGGCCAGAGCGGGGGTCTTTGGTTGCTGTTGGAATTTGCATTGAATAGCGAACATGGTCGAGGCCCACTGTGATGTTGAACGTGACCTCCATTTTTTTAGCCGGTGGCCAGAAGTGGGAATTCACTGCGTTTCTTCCTGCTCCTTTTGTCGGAATCAAATACACATGTACCTCAAGCCCCCAACTGGTCCCATAGTTTTTAAAAATCACTGCAACCAGCCACAAATGAGACTGGAAATGTGAGTCTCCCCAATTCAAAGTTTCTAAACAGGATAGCGGATGTTTTGGAATCGCAGAAGAGCATCCTTGACTATTCCTTGACTTATTCTTTGCTATTCCATAAAACATGATACTCAACCTCCAGACTTAGACTAAGTATACTCCTGTTTTCTCCCTGCTTCATTTTCTGCTTGTGAGGTTTTGTCCCAAGTGGTTTCCTTTCATTTGCCTTGCAGGATGACAGTGTCACTGAGACAGCGGTGCTGGATGCTGGACGTCAAGTTGACCCAAGCGGAAATGGCAAAAAAACATTGCAACAGCAGAAAGGGAAAGAATGAGTTACTGTTCCCTTTCACTTCTTGTGCCAGTGGAGAGAGTTCTCATACTCTTTCTCATGGCAATCCTGCGTCGAGTCATCTACATGGAAGCAAACAATTATTCTTTGTTTTGCTCACAGATCTCAGTCAAAGTTTTTCATGTTTTTCACTTTTGACGGAATGCAGTGGAGTTTTCATGAATTTGTTAATTGTCTTGTTGACGATCACTATGGGTCAAGTAGGCATGACCCCTTCAAGCCACAAGCACGGCGCGTTGATCTTGTGTCTTCTTGGCGCTTTGGGTTCAAAGCTCCGCTTATGACAGAAGATGCCGACAGATGTGTGCAACTGAGAACCTGAGACAAGTTTTGTTGACGGTGAACGGAAAACATGTCGAAGTGACTGAAGCGGATGAAAAAGGAGCCTAGAAAATGATTGTCCCCTCAATTTTGGGATAATCTTTACATCATTTCAGGATGGAATACTCCAATGACTTCCAAGGTCTGGCGCCAGACCTTTGCAGATCAGGTGCAACTGCAGTGATGGCACCTGTTGTCCCACAGAACCGTCCTTCCATAAAATATCGGACCCATCCAAAATCCGGTTGATATGATTGATATGATTATGTTGCATTGGTGATTGGTGACTTGACATGTTCTATCTCTGTAGGTTAAACAGAGACAAATCCCAACGCAATTTTGAGCATCCGCAGGTCCAACAAGCACTCTACGAAGCATATGGGAATGAGATTCCGAGCTATTTAGAGGCTGGCAAGATGGGAACTGGATCCAGGGATATGGCCGTCACAATCGTCACATGTTTGACTTTCCACCCAGGCATGGGTGCTTGAGAGGTCTTGATGGATTCCGAGTCAAGATGCAAAAACTGTTAAACAGGGGAACAGCTCACTATCCCTCCACTCTTATTCAGAATAGTTCCACAGATTTGGATATGGCTCATATTCTTAAATTGTTTTAAATGCTGCAAAAATCCATGTGTCATGACCAAATTTGTGTATCATTTTCTAGCCCGCAAATTTGAACCCCAGTTCTTTGATTTATTTTTGTTGCCACAGCCCAACTTTTGGTGGCTTCCCTTCCAGGACATTGCTTCTCAAGTGGGCGTCCGAAACCCCAGAGTTGGGGTGTGAGCCACTGCACTTGACCAATTGATGGTTTTGTTGGTTTTGTTGGGCCAATTGATGGTTGAGATATGTTGGGCTTGGCAAATCCAGGCATCATGTTTCTTGGATCAGGTTGCCAATGTTCAACTTTGATTATCCTAGATCACGGGGAAAACATGCAAATTAAGCCAACAGCTGGTGTCTGACATGAAGATATCTGACATTTCAAGAATAAAGAAAATCATTAAGAGCAAGATTGCATTTGACTAGCAGTCAACTCTGTCAATATCATACTTTATTTTCAGAGGATTTGAGCGAGATCTCGACTTAGAGCAGGACCAGCAGGAACAAATCCACTGTGGTGATCTTCATCCACCGCTCCATGGCAGGTTCGAAACCCATCGTCCAGGCACGGGCCAGCTGCCAGGGACTCAGGTCAGTCGAACCTAGCCTCGCCTGGTAGCTGGAAAGCGGATCGGGCCTGGATTGCCATTGGATGCTCGTTCATTTTCCGAATTTTTGGTCCCCAAAAAATGCCGACTGAATCATACGTTTATTCATTGGCCACGTTTAATATTAATTAATTTGGTTGGTGAAGATGTCTTTTCATGATTTTTGTTATTTTTGAATTTCCAATTGTACATTAATTTCATTCAGTTTCTATCTTTATTCTTTGTGATTTTTTCATTTGCAGATGCTGCCCCACTCATTCAGTCGCTTCAGGCGCGATCTCGCCGATCAGTGGCTTCACCCCGCGTCGAGAGGACTGAGAAGGCGAGCCTTTGGATGTTGTTTCTTCCAGGGAGAGGGAATGTGTATCGGTTTTTGCTTAGAGGATGGGTTCAAAGCATTCAAAACCAAGAAAACAAAGAGAACCACCGCTTTAATGGCTTGAGGCTGATGGTTTGAGCTGTGTTCTGGTGATTGGAATATGTTGGAATCAGTTGCTCTATTGGATTCCGTTTTCCTTTCTATTGGCACTGGCAAAGCACTTTCCAGACTCAAGGACAATCATATCCCCTATTAAACCCAAAATTGGATCGAGAGGAGTGAACAGATCCAATATCGAACCTATCAAAAAGAAAACATCTCTTGATGGTTTGATGCACTGTGAATGTCAGGCCGAGGCGCTGCAGCCTCAGCTCATTCAGAGATGCAGCGGTGTTGAGACACTGTTGGGTGCGAGGTGGGTTCAGTACATGGATATATATGATTGAACAGGGCTGCAAAACAAGAAGAGGATGATATTAGGTTCAATACTCAAGAAGAACCGTAGTTGTATGTAAAAACATTCACTAGCTTACAACAAACGGTAATGTATAAGACCAGTTTCACCTACCGTAAAAGTTGTTCAACATCAACCGGTTCTAGTCATGAATATGGTTCAACAACGATCAAGGGGAACAAGAAATCCCTGGGATTTCATGCTGAGGTCGCCCCAAAGGTGTGGACCTTGGGACTGCTTGAAAGATGACATACCATATACCTGCACAATATCCAAGCCGGTTGGGAAAGGGGGGGTTGATAATTCTTTTGGATTTTCAGGAAAACACCAATTGTTTGATGATTTTGGGCAAGGAACATATCCATTTTTGGGGGAACTCCACCAGTTTGGAACGACATCAGCAGATGTTGGCAGATGACATGCCTCATGGCTTTGCACTCCGAGGCGGAATGGGTTGCCACGGTCGGGGTCTGGAAAAAGTTGCTGGGCACAAAGGGTGGCGCTTCCTGGGTCAGTTGGACCCAACTGGTGTTTGAAGGAGGAAACACATCAAAATGAATCTAAATATGCCCTCAACTCTTACAGCCCAGCTTTTGTCATAGAGGGGATCAACTTGCCCTGACACTTTTGAACCCAACAGCCGACATATCCCTGACATGCTGAGGTGTTGGACATCGGCTTTATGAGGAAGGGATAGCCCTCAGAGAAAGGAGCACTGTGAAGTCAGCGATGAGTGCCATCAGATCAGACTTTGTATATCTTTGTATTGCCCGATGTCCGCTTTCTGTTTGGTTCTGAATATTGTACCCTGTGTATATCTTAAGAGTTTGAACTTGTCTTGCAGGAGAAAAGCATTTATTGAGGAGGTGCGGCTGTACGGAGACATATCAAGTCCAGGCTGCTGTTTGCAGCCACTGACAATGTGAGGTGATGAATTTGGAGCAAGCAGACTTGAGAAACAAGGCTTGGCTCCCAGAAGTGTCGTACAAAGATAGGCCCATGCTTGGGGGCTATCGCTTAACGGCGCCGCCGTAGCGCCAGTGCAGTGGGCAATCTGTGAAGATCCTCCAGCTGTTGAACCTATGAGATGTATGGCATTGCCAGTTGAACGGTCGCTTCTTTGGTAATTTGGTAGACCTGAGTGGTACATGCAATGCAGAACAGCATCTTGATAGGACGCCCTTGAGGAGTTCCAGGTTTTCTGTGCAGGATTTGAATGAAGCGGCTCATTAAAATCATGTTTGGTTTTTGCATCCACCCAGTCTTTGTCCCCAAAACCTTGGTTACCACCCTTCTGCACTTCGCTTTGGGATGGTAAGGCCAAAGAGCTCTTGAGCAGAGGAAGTCGCTTGTATCCAGCCTCCCTGCGTTCGTCCATGGGTGTCATCCTTAGGATCCCGTCATCCGCACGAACGCTTGTTGAACAATCAACGGGTGGCTATTACAACAGTTTCACCACCAAGAATGATCTCTTCATATCTCTTCATCCAGTGCAGTACAATGTCCTTCTTTGTTGCACGTTGTCTCCACCACACAAATCTTCCCACTTATTTTTTGATCATGTTGCTCCAGAAGTTGTATAACATATCAGATCTGAATCCCAGAATGAGGAATTTGGGGCATCTGATGGTCTCAAAGTTTCATGGCTTTGAGGTTCAACAGAGGAGCGCAAGGACTGGGACTCTGGGGTTGAGACTTGCTTGGGATCAAAATGGTCACACCAGAAATGGGTCGGAAGCTAGCTGTGCTGGCTTGAATCCATCAATGCCGGGAAGTCGTTTGCGGAATCAGAATCCTAATTGGGTCATTCTACTTTGCAGATCACAATCCAACATGATGCAATCTGGTTGGTGGTTTGGAACATTTTTCAATTTTCCATATATTGGGAATTTCATCATCCCAACTGACTTTCATAATACTATCATATTTTTCAGAGGGGTGGCTCAACCACCAGTCAGACTATATATCATCCATTATCATCCTATAACTCAGGTTATATAATTTATATATCATGAACCAAACATTTATCAATGTTTCAATTTATCAACATTTCTCAACATTTATCAACACTAAATCATCAGCTTCCCCTGAAACGTTTCAAACCCAGGAGCGCCGCTACCCCGGCCGCATCTGTGGCTTCAGCCCGTCCCTGGAACACAGCCGGACGCGGCGATCGTTGAGCCCGAAGAGGGCACGGATGGAGGCCGTGGATGGAGAAAACATGGCATGTTTTGATGTTTTTTGACAAACTGGGGATTATTCTGTTCAAAGTATCCGAAAACATTAAACAATTAAACATTAAACAAACGAAACTGAGGATTTATGTTGTTTAATTACCATATTTGATCATCAAAAATATGGGAATTCTAAGGGATGAAATTGAGGATTCTAGCCAAAAGAAACTCTGCATTAGTTATAACTAGCTATAACGAGCAAAACTGGAGATTGAAGTAATGAAAACAGGAATTTGGTGAGCAAGTTTTGGAATTAACAAACAAACTGGGGAGTTTAAGCAACAAAACTGGGGACACTAGGGATCTCCCCAACGAGGATACAACTTTGGGTATGGGTCAATGTTCAGGGGACCATCGGAATTGGGGAGATGAATATCCGTAGTAAGCCATAGTATGGATACCAGAGGATCCACCACATACCAAGCTTCCAGAGCGGATGTCATAGTGCTACATCCACTCTAAAATCAGGATAAATCAGGAAGGTTCAAAATTTCAGTTGCTGGTTCTCTTGGTGGTTGACAATGGTTGACACTTTGTGGGTTCATTGTGTTGGAAAGGTCAAGCACTTCTGAGACCGGTCCAATGCTCTGTCACCTCCACCAGGTAAAGGATGACTCCTCACAAACGTGCCGCCTGCAACATTTTTGGCGGAGATGGATGGAGATTGAGCTGAGTTTCACCCACATATCTCTCCCAAATATCACGTTTGACTTGGGATTAATGGTTGTTAAGCTCCTATAATCAAGTCTTGGCCGGCGGCTACTCATTTCTCAAGGATCATCCGAGACTACACAAAAAGGTACATCTCAAAAAATCAGGTGTATTGTCTGACTTGCCAACAAATGATGGTATTTTCCACTTGCATCCAGCAATACTTAGGCATATACTGCACCATTGGAATCATTGGAAGTACTGTATATCCTGGTGTGATCACAAATGTGCACCCTGTGATGGCCATCCCAAGTGCCTCATATTTAGATCATATCCTTGGGATGGGTATTGATTCTATTGATATGTATTAATATATCCCACTATACATGCTGACCTGAACTGACATGCTGACCTGGTGATGTTTGCCAGGACGCAAGCTTCTTCAGCGGCCTTGCCAACAGTGGCGCCTGCGGCGCCAACGGCGGCAAGTACAGTGGCGGCTCAGATGGAACAGTGGAGTCGGATGATGTGATGGTGTCATTAATGCAATTTAATGCATCAAAATGTTGATTGATGATTATCATGATGTCTTAGAACATTGAGTTCATTTGAGTTCTATAGAGTTATTGGATGTTGCTGGGCTTTATTGCAACTGACTGAATGTATTGATGGTGATGATTGAGTCTCATGATGTCAATGATGCTGATGGCTATGATGCCAGCATGATGGCCGCCTCAGTTACACTTGATGGACGGACGGACAAGCATCATTTTCCCCCTAAAGATAGCCATTTTCGGACCGACCGCATATGTCATGTGTTTTTTGGTTACTTGCACCATATCCCACTGCCTTTCATAAAAACGGTTCGTTTCCCATTAAAACCCATTCATTAAACCACCATTTTTGCGAAGGGGTTATGACTGCCTTCATTTCCAAGGAATCTGAATTAGAGCTGCTGAAGAAGCAGCTGGGTATGGAGCTAAGAACATCCTCCTAGGTATCCACAAGAGATTGGAAACCTCAAAAAGTTGAGGAAAGTCAACATTTTTTCATGGGTAAAGTTCAGGGTTTGTCTAGCTATTTTCTTCCAGAAGTAAAGACTCCTAAAGATGAGGATAGCATTCATGTTTTCCATTTTTACACTTACCTAACCTATATAAATCCTATATAGCCATCTATTTTCCATGTCTTTAAGGCACACTTCATTGCGACTTCCCCAGGTCTTCTGTCCATGGGCGCGGGCATGCTGTTGAAGAAGCTGGAAGAGGCTCCTGTCACGCCACCAGGCGGGCGAGCGACACATGATGTGGAGCTGGGGAGAACTAAAGTCATGGTAAGTGCCATAGTACTCGGCGTGAAACCAGATGAACGTGTGACAACCACATTCAAATTCATTTCAAACCTAGTTGAAATTTGAAAGTTAAGTTATACGTAAAAACATGAAAATGCCCTTTTCAAACTCATACAGAAGGCCATATTCAAAACCCCTGGCAGACCCATATCTACCCAGATGGTGTTCCAATGTTTTGAGATGGAGTGAAATACCACCCAGACCCGAGCCCCAGGTGTACCTGTCGCAACGTCATCGGTGGAGGCTCAGATTGGGTTGACATGTCCGCCACTGAAATTTGGGGTTGGGGATCGGGGTCAATGCGATGGGGATGCCCCCACAGACAATAGGGTTATAACCCCGGAATCCCTCTAGGATGCCAAATTCAGGAAATATGTTTTAACGATTTTAATATGGTTTTTGATACGATTGGAAGATATGAATTTGATACGCTGTGAATTTGGGGTTATGATTTCGATATGGTTTTGTTATGTTTTTTTGATATGGTTTGGGTTATGGTTTAGATATGGTTTTGGAATGTTTTGGATGTGATTTTGATATGGTTTTGATATGGTTTGGGAACGGAGCGCCTTTTTCAGGGTTCCTGACGGGTTGGCTTCAAGAAAGGACACAGAAACAGCCCCGGGACAGTCTTTTGGTCGATTTCTGGAGGGTTTTTGTGGTTTTTGTGGTTTTTGATACGCTTTTGATACGATTTTGATACGATTTTGATTTGGTTTTGATATGATTTTGGATATGGTTCCGATGGGTTGGCTTCAAATCACAATTTTGACCCACATCAAGAATCATAACTGAAACCATATCAAAATCATATCTAAAACCGTATCAACATCATAGCTGCAAAGAAACAATTCAAAACAGCAAATCATATCTGAAACGTATCAAAACCACAAAAATAGTTATTTTGAAAAACATTCATCCTAGAGACTTCGGATCTTATAACAATAGGGATACAATGGGATATGATGAGATATGTGACCAGTAATTACCTGGGTTTCGTTCAAAATGGCGGATAGATGCCCAATACTGTAATGGTGATATGGTATCAAATCAACAATGAACACATATGGGGATATACTGGGATGCAATTAGATCTAGAACCCCACAATTCTGATAGCAATACTTTGTGATTTTCCCAATAATTGGGTACATATTATACACCGTTACAGGGGATTTTCCCATTAGATATAACAAATTGTGAGACGGCCCCATTTGGGTTATGCCGTGGGATCTCCCGCCAGGTGGATGGTTCCTCTCCCAGGTCACGGATTTCTGAGGCGGAACGAACATTTTGGGGCCAACTTTCAATGGGAATTTCAGGATCCTAAAATGGAGGTACGTTAGTACCATATAAGGCTTTATTTTGTGGGGATATTCCCTTACATAGATAGGCGTTATATGGTAGGTACCTCCAATTTAGGTTCCTGAGATGGCCAGTGAACTTGGCAATTTTTGTGCTGGTTTCCAGCAGGATTTCGGATGTAAACAAATCTTGCACGTCGCGAAACTCGAACGATTGGCTGGGCCTCCCATTTTCCAGCCCGAACAGGAACCACACCCTTCACCTTCCAGGTGTGGAGCTGCTCTAGGGATGTTGGCAATGCATGGTTCGGTGGGATTTAGGCGTCGTTGTTAGCGTGGAATTACTTTGTGCTATGGATTTTGATCCACTGGTGATTCTTAGTGTTTAGTCAGGTTTTAACGAACGCGTGGATACTTAGTGGATGCATGTGGATGCAAATCACATAAATAGCTTCTGATTATGTTGAAAGGTCATTGTGGACTGGATGATCGGACATGTGTGAACTTGCCACAGTCCTCAACAGAGATGTATTGGCTGGATCATCCACTCCCGGCAGCAATGTCCTGATTTCTGTGGTGTTTCTTCCTGTAAAATATGCCCTTTTTCAACCAGGATTGCATCTAGGGTGATCTCGCACTTGGAAGTGCGGCTATGAATCGAGGAAGTCAGACCAGACTACATCAGACTATGATAGAATACTAAATGCTTTCAGATGCCATCGGGCGGGCATCCCCCACCCCAGCCAGTTTCCAAACAGATTCAGCCAGGTCGCCATCCATCCGTCGCGCCAGGGATTCGAAGGCGCCAAACTCGGAAGAGCATGGGACATGAAAGGTTATCATATATTGGTTAATATATCTACAGCATATTGATTACTGAGAATCTATGATTTTGGATGACTATTAGTAGAAATTGGAGGTCATCACGGATGAGCATTTATGATGGTTGTGTTGAAGCATTAATTGTATCCGTTGCAACAAAGCCCCTCCAAATCCTACAAGCCGTTCACCACACACTCATGATCTCTCTGATTTTGATAGAACCGGAGGCCAAATTGTATCAAATTGTCACGGATGTTGTATTTGATGTGTTTTGTTGAAGCACTTGAATCTTTTGCAACAAATATCCAAATCTAGATATATTTTAGATTTTTTGTAAGTTGTCAGCCTTCCTCTAAACCTTGATTCAAGAAGGGTTTCCCCGATGTCAGGTGAGTTTCGCTCAGATGCCCTTTATTGAGCAAGGCCACGTCTCATCACACCATGGCTTGGATTTTTTGCAGGGCTGGGCCGGGAAAGTTTCTTCTGAGATTGGGAGGATGCTTCTCCCTGACATAGCCTCGCACATATAGGATCTTGAAAGCAGATGACCGGTTCATGGCTTGAAGGTTCAGAACCTGTGACTCCAGTCAATGCATGGCCGGAGCCTTTGGATTTTGCCCCAAAAACGAGGACCACCCAAGGGCGCTTTTCCTACCAGGAGACAGAATGAAGATGGGGAAGTTAGACGCGCCGGACAATAGAAGTGGATGCTAAGGCATCAGTTTGGAAACTCTGCCGCCACTCCGCCTCCTGTTTGGGGGCAAGTGCGCAACTCAGTGATGTCTAAGAGGTTTTTAAGTTGTCGTGTCTCAATACTTCAGCAACCACAGCAACCACTGCAACCACTGCAACCTACTCGCCTAAGTATCCCGAAGACATTCCTTCCAATAGTGACAAGCCATTGTTCCCTCCTGGCACCACATGTTATGCATGAGACTCAGATTCGGTTTGGCCACGGCCATTGTGCAGACCTTTGATGTTCAAAAGCTTCAGACGTTGTCATGGATCCTGTGCAGTTTACTGGGCCCTCCAGCCTTGATGTGGAGAATCTGCTCCCCCAATCTCTGCGGGATGGGATGTTACCAATTCAGCATGAGAATCTCCAGCTGTTGGTCTCGTTGATCCAGACTCGACTTTCATCCAGGCAACTGAAATGGCACAATGAACAGCTCAGTGCAGAGATGGAACAGATCAAAGGTGGATCATCCAGTCCCACAGATCCCACGGCTGCGGAGGTTGAGGACAGGATGGATGGGCTGGAAGATGCCTTAAAGCTATGTGTAGCTGAGCTGATAGCTCTGATTGTTTCGTGGCAGCGACAGATGGAAGGAGAGCAGAGAAAGGATCTATCAGTGGAATACGAAACTCGTTCTCGTTTGTGGTTTCAGCAGATTCAACCAAATTGAAATCATAGATTTGTACTTGGTGAATGGGGCAGAACTTGCATGTGTTTGCCATATATATTATTTGAATATATTTGAATAGGATATTTGAATATATTTGGATAATAATTAAAGGTTTGAAGTATATATCATATCATTATATATCTCTTCAGTACTAGCTCGGCCATTTATTGATCCCCAACGGTTATGTCTTTGTGGGTGAAGACACGATTCACCAGCACCAAGGAGAGGTGTAGAATGGAGATGCAAGATTTGGCTATCCATCAGGAAAAGGAAGTTGAATCGTTGATGGAACGTCTTGCACCGTCCCGAATAAGGGATAGGTTTTCGGGCAAATGCCATGCCAATGAAGTCACTGAGCTTCGAAAGTCTCTTGAGCTGCGTCAGAAACGTTCCTTGGAAGAGACCATGGCGGCATTGGAGCAGGAAGAAGTGGTTCTGGCAGAGTCTTGCATGGCACTGGATGATGAGGAGAGTAAAATGCAGTCTGAGATGCAAGTGGAGAGTGAGGAAGCAGAAGCCTTGCGTCGGATGCGTTTGGAAGTTGGGAAACTGGAGACTCTTCGTAATCGCCTTGAAGCATCTGAACAGACTGCTTTGAGCAATCGAAGAAAATCTCACCAGGAGTGTGTCTTTTGGGAAGATCGAATTCAGCACTATGCGCGCGTGCGAGAGGAGCTCACTGATAGCGCTTGGGTGATGTCACATGAACTGCAGGAGAAAATTCTTGAGACCGAAGCTGCTGCCGATGATTTGAAGATGCTGCGACCCTTGGAGACCCCAAAGGGAAACCCGGAGCTTCAAGAAGAAGAAACCGCGATCAGGTTGCAGTTGGCCCGCGCCGAAAAGGCACTTGCACCCAAACAAAGGGAAGTGGCTGAAGCGTTGCTTGGCTGAAATTGGAAAATGATCCACCCTTAACAAAGATTTATAATACACGTCATGTATTCACCAGCCGCAGTTGGTCATATCAACCCAAGAGCTGCAAATGCCATGGCTTTAACCCTTTGGGGTAGTTTTGTGGCCAAGAATGGTTGGTTTATTTGGGCCCAAGCTGTTCCTTTGAAATCAAGTTGAGCCTAGAACCTTCGAAATTGGACTTGGTGCCAGGTTGAACGAATCCTTTGAGTTGCGCAAAGCTTTGACCTCTGCCTACAACAACCGCTCTGCCGCCAAGATTGCTGAGGCTGAAGCTGCTCGAGAGGTGCGTTCGAGTCGCAGGAGGAACGCTGGGCTTCGGGAGTCCTTGAAGAAACAGCTAACTTCAGTGGCTGAGTTGAAGGAATCCAAACGGGAAGTTGAAGCCAAAGATCGGAAAGTTTTGCTACTCCAGAGACGGGCCTTGCATGAAGAACTGGCAGATACAGAGAGCAATGCTCTGGCAGAAGAACTTCGGGTCAAAACTTCAGAGCTGCAGCTTGAAGCTCAAACTGCGCGGCGCTTAAGGGTTGACATCAGGGACATGAGAGCGAAGCAACAACATCGCTTGCGACAAAGGTCGGTGTGGATTTTCATTTGAGGAGAGTTTTGTGACTGGGGTTTAGGTGTTATTGAAACATATTCACACCATTTGTTTGGTACAATAAAACATCGTGATAGATCGTGTTGATGCTCCCTCTTGCCATGTGACCCATGCAGGTCGAAGACAGTTGGCTCAGTTAGCTCAGCTCCACTGGCCCTGGAGAATTCAGTGCCATCCTCCATATCTTCCGCAGATGTGCAGAAGCAGCTGCGGAAGAGGGAACAGCAGCTGCAACTGCTGCGGACTTCCTTGAGCTCGGTCAGACACTTAGGGGGAAAGACTGAAAGACCATGAAAGACCTATAAGTTGTTTCATCATGTTTCACCCTGACAGTTGAGAGATTTTTGATTCTAGATCGGTGTTTGATGCCTTCATTTTCCTTCAAGATCCGTGTTCTGCATGGCAGAAACACGTAGAAACCGATGGTTTTGGCACCCATCTTTGGGAATACCACATCCACAACTGCAAGTAGCACGTTGCCAAGCCCACTGGATCCACCGGATCAGCGCTCCCTGAGGATGGGCAGAGATACCCCTTCACCGGAAGTGCTGAATCCGAAAAAAAGGGCGCTGTTTTCATGTGCAGAATCCTTCACCACAGTTTCTCTCCGCGGGGGGGTTGTTGATTCTCCACGAAAGGGAGCTAAGGTCAAAAACAGTTTTGTCACAGATAGGCTCTATAGATACTATTGCACAACAAAGTCGGCCGCTATATTTGGTCCTTTTCAGAACGCCATCAATTTTGGTCAAGAAAAATTGGCCCCTCCACCTTTGTGAGGTGGACTATGGCGCCCGTAGCGTTCCTGGCGTTCCTGGCGTTCCTGCTTTGGTCAGATGTCCAGTGGTGACTGTGAACAACTTTGTGCAGGTGCCATGGGGGCCCTGGATGAGCATGGGCAACTTCTGTATTTTTCAAGCGCAGAGCCATAGGACCATGGACACCATGAGCTAGATGTAATATGGGCATATATGCGCCATTGGAGAAACATGGGTTTGGCAGTGGATTTGGCTAGTTTACATGTATGCCTGTGGGCGGTTGGTGGTAATTGCACATGTTTGACCCAGGCATCATCTCAAAATACACCCCGAATCACCTCAATTTTTTGCAGGAATTTTGAATTTTTGTCAGCAAGTCCATTGCGAAACAGTTGGATCATTGGATCCTTTTGCTGAGATTGTGGAAGATTCTGGATTGACCTTGAAATCTTTGAACCTGATGCAGTGAGGTCCGTCCAAACAATCCAGTGACCCAAAGGGTCCACATGGTCCACGGAGTGAGTCGAACACCCAGAAATGTGGACCCACGGTGATCAGATTTGAGGGCAGATTCTCAACACCTGCAGCGGATTGCAGCGGCTAAGGTTCTAGAAGTGTGTGATGGGAATTCACCCTGGACCCCGTTTCACTCAGCAAAATGCTCCAAATTTCAACTCTTGCTCCACCGATGTCAGATGACTCATAGAGTGGACATCAATCCTAATGGAGGCAAAGTCTCGCACTACCGGCGAGAAAATGCGCAGCTGAGACAGCTTGCAGCTATTATCCTGTAGATGATGGCAGTTCTGAACCTAGCACAGGGTGATTCTAGAAGTTTCCTAGATTTATTTGTTTCTTCTTAAATGCTATCAGATGGTTTTAGTTTGTAAAATGTTCAGATGAGTTCCCCAAATGACTTCGGACTGTCTTTGCTTCAAACCGATTTTTTGGGGACTTCCAACAAAGTCCATGCTTTGATTACCTGAGTGCTGCCTGAGCCTTTGCAGTAAAGTTGTCAGCAGTTGGAATGATTACAGAAAACTGAGAAACTCAATTGTAAAAGAAGTCGTGATCTTGAACCAACAAGGGCAGTCAAATACAACATTGGAAAGATGTTATATAGATTTATATAGAATATTCAGAAAACAGAGACACAGTCAGACCATGTTGCACTTGGCACATCGACGTGACATTTCGATCCCTCGGTGCCTCGGCCATGTTGCCCCGTGGCCTGCGCGCCATGCGCGCCCTGCGCCTGGGCGGCCTGGGCCGGTGCCCCTTGGGCCGCGCCTTCGCCGATGACGCGGCGAAGGCCACGGCCACGGCCACGGCCACGGCCACAGCAGCGACGGCCGCAGCCCCAGGCGGCAGCCCAGGCGTCAACCCGAAGACCAGCGGTCTTCCCATGACGACACCGGGGGCACCGGGCGCCGTTCGTCCCAGAGTGGTCATTGTTGGGACCGGCTGGGCCAGCTTTCGGGTCTTGGCGGATATTGATACCAAGAAGAATGATGTGACTGTGATTTCGCCGAGAAATCATCTGCTCTTTACCCCCATGTTGGCGTCCTCAGCCCTTGGCACTGTGAATCAACGATCTATTTGTCAGCCAGTGCGGCCGTTGACTGCCAAAAAGAATGCCACGTACTACGAAAGCTCTGTGGTCGGCGTGGACAAAGAGAAGCAGCTGGTGACTTGCAAGACCTTAGGTGGCCAGGAGTACAATCTTCCCTATGACAAATTGGTGGTTGGAATTGGCTTCCAGCCAAATGATTTCAATATTCCCGGCGTCAAGGAAAACGCGCTCTTCATGAAGGAAACCGCGGATGCAACTCGATTTAAGGATCACGTCCGGACCTCAGATCTGAGTGGATGATATTGCCAGAAGGTTGACCCCCCGGATACCGATTCCTATAAAAAAGTAAGAAGAAAATCCACCTTTTCTATCCTTTTCTGATTGGTTGGACCAGCATTCCGTTGTTGACCTGACAACTCACACCTTCCCAAATCTTAAGTTGGGCTGTTGTCATTGAGGTCTTGGAGAAATTGGAAGAAGCTGCGTATTGCCATGCATTGGTCACTGGCTTGCAGGTTTCAGTTATTTCCCCAGGATTCCTCAAGGTTTCTGGACGACCTGTGACATCGAAAGCTGTTGACAATTGCTGTTTGTCCAAAAAATAGTGTGTATAGTTCAATCAATCTCACGGTTCAGAAGATGAATTTGTTCCCCCTTTTTTGATGACGATATTGGTTATATATATTCTCCTAATTTGGAAAAAGCCAATTATTGCTTGAGCCATGTTCAACCCTGGATTCAATAACACTGATTGATGAATTAGTTGAGGTCAATCCATTATATATGTCCAGGGAAATGTGCAGCAAAAACATTGTGAGTAAGGTAAGAAAGTCATTGACGGGCAAAGTAAACCTTCGAAAAACAAACATGTTTTCCTGTATTTGTTTCCTCTCCATGGATTTTTCTGAGGACAATGATTTGACGTTGAGCGACGAGGAAAAATGGAAGATCCAGGAACTCTTGACGTTCATCGTGGTGGGTGGTGGCCCCACAGGAGTGGAGTTGGCCGGAGAGCTCACTGACTTCCTGTACAACGAGGATGGGATGGGTGGGGAATGTATGGCTGTTGTCCAAATTCTTTGGTAAAAGCCTAGTGTAAATGGTGCATGGTCATGGTGTGTGATTGGAGTTACCGGATTACATACAAAATGCACAAGTTCTATTGGGTTTATTGATTTTGTGTGGGATTTTACGTCTCGTGAATTTTGTAGATTTTCTTTCTGCTTCACTGGGGGTGTTGCGCATGAAGTGCTCGGGTGGAACCAGCTGCTAAGAGGTGGCCAACTTGTACAAGAACCTGAAGCCATATATCCGCGTGCACATGTTCACCTACGACCTGCTGAACACCTTTGATGAGAAGCTTCAAGACTATGCCATTACGCATCTGCGGAAGAAGCAGAATGTCCAGGTGCACCTGGGTGCCTTTGTGCAGAAGGTGGAGCCGAATGTGGTTCACGTGAAACTCGGGGAGAGTGCCATGTCCATCAGGTATGGCACACTGGTGTGGTGTGCTGGCATCAAGCCACACCCCTTCGTCAGTGACTTTGGATTCGCCATGAATGACAAAGGCTCCCAGATCTTGGTGGATCCCTTTTTGAAGGTCAAGGGGGAAAAGAACATCTATGCCATCGGAGATTGCGCAACCATTGAAGATTACTGGTTGCCACAGACCGCCCAAGTGGCCAATCAACAAGGTCAGTATTTGGCTAAGGCCCTGGGCATGGACGAGAGCAAGACCAAGCCCTTCGAGTTTCACAACAAGGTCTGTGCTTGTTGGGTGGATAGGGATGCTCTGGAATGCTAAATTTTCGGAATAGCATGAGAAGCGGGAATACACAGTAAAACATTGTAAAACCATCATAGACCATCACAGATTCTGATGGGTTCCATCAGGTTCGCGATTTACTTTTTGGCACTTTAAGATAGCTATGGTCAAAATATGTCAAAATCCCCATCTTCAATAGGCTCAATATGCAAATAATCTATAAATAGACCATTCATCTTTAAATGGGCCATTTTCCACCACCATGTTACATTCCCAGAGGGTAAATCAAACACATCCTGGGACCTTCACCAGGGCACTATGGCATACTTGGGCGGACTCACAGCCATCATGGCCAACCTTCCTGGTGTCAGTCGTATCACTGGCTTCGTGGCATTCCTCGGTTGGCGTTTCACCTATTGGTTTCTACAGCTTTCCATGCGGAATCGCTTCATGTTGGTGACGGATTGGCTGCGTTTCTTAACAGCACTAGGGTTGTGTGTGTAGTTAGCTCCTTTGAATTGGGTCTCATATGGTTCTATGCAAAGGAAACAGTGAGTTATCAAGAATTTAATTGTTTTTGGGTGCAGAAGTCAAGGTACCTTCATCTTCGGACGAGATCTTACACGCTTCGGACCTCGCTCGAAACCTACTTGAGCCTTGGGCTTTCAATCTCACCATTGATTTGATCGATTGATCGAAATGTCTTGAACCTGATACAAAAAAAATATAAGAAATATAATTAGATATTAATGAAAATTAATTTAAAAACATATATATTTATACACAAACACAGAATTCGTTTTCATCCTCAAGCCCACCATGATGTGCGGCCACAAGGGCCTTAAGCACTAGCCTAAACCTGAGGAAGGCTTAGAGCCACCAAACTGCAAACTAAGGAACATCTTAACTTTCAGGCTAAACAAACCTTTATTAAATGTTATATAAATTATTTCGATCTTTCTGAAATTATATAAAATCTTTATAATTAATATAGGGAATGATCCTATTTTCGATAATTATTTTATTTATAATATATCCGGGAATTAAAATTTTTTATAACCGATGGAGGAATAATTTTAATTTATATATATAATTAAATTAAATTAATAATTTTGGTTATTATTTTTATTTGTTTTGGGATTAATAATACTTTTATATTATATAATTATATATATATTTTATATTTTTTAGAATATATTATATTTATATATTAGAATAAGGGTAATAATAAATTATATGTAGAAATATTATATTCGAAAAGAATGCTAGATAGAATGCCAGATAGAATGCCAGATAGACTGCCAGATAGAATGTTAGATAGAATGTCAGAATATATGTCAG
>CAMXCT020006792.1:289379-338142 GCA_947184155.2 Cladocopium goreaui | reverse complement strand
ATAGAGTCAGATAGATAGAGCCAGATAGATAGATAGATAGAGAGATAGATAGATAGACAGATAGATAGATAGACAGATAGATAGATAGATAGAGTCAGATAGAAAGAGTCAGATAGATAGAGTCAGATAGATAGAGTCAGATAGATAGAGATTCAAATAGATAGATTCAGAACGATAGATTCAGATAGAGATAGATTCAGATAGAGATAGTCAGATAGATAGATTCAGATAGATAGATTCAGACAAATAGTTCCAGACAGAAAGATAGATAGATAAAAATATAGATAGATAGATAGATAGATGGATAGATCGATAGAGCGATAGATCGATCGATCGATCGATGGGTAGATCGATAGATCGATCGACCGATCGATCACTAGATAGATAGATAGATAGATAGATGGATAGAGTCAGATAGATAGATAGATAGATAGATAGAGTCAGATAGATAGAGTCAGATAGATAGAGTCAGATAGATAGACAGACAGACAGATAGATAGAGTCAGATAGAGTCAGATAGAGTCAGATAGAGTCAGATAGAGTCAGATAGAGTCAGATAGAGCCAGATAGAGTCAGATAGAGTCAGACAGATAGAGTCAGATAGATAGAGTCAGATAGATAGAGTCAGATAGATAGAGTCAGATAGATGGAGTCAGATAGATGGAGTCAGATTGATAGAGTCAGATAGATAGATAGATAGATAGAGAGAGTCAGATAGATAGAGTCAGATAGATAGAGTCAGATAGATAGATAGAGTCAGATAGATAGATAGAGTCAGATAGATAGATAGAGTCAGATAGATAGATAGAGTCAGATAGATAGATAGATAGAGTCAGATAGATAGATAGATAGAGTCAGATAGATAGATAGAGTCAGATAGATAGATAGATAGATAGATAGAGTCAGATAGATAGATAGATAGATAGAGTCAGATAGATAGAGTCAGATAGATAGAGTCAAATAGATAGATAGAGTCAGATAGATAGATAGAGTCAGATAGATAGATAGAGTCAGATAGATAGATAGATAGAGTCAGATAGATAGATAGATAGATAGGCAGATAGATAGATAGATAGGTAGATAGATAGATAGATAGATAGATGATTAGATAGGATTAGATAGGATTAGATAGGATTAGTAAGAATTAGTAAGGATTAGAAAGGATTAGAAAGGATTAGATAGATAGATAGATAGATAGATAGATAGATAGATAGATGGGTAGATAGATAGATAGATAGATAGATAGGATTAGATAGGATTAGATAGGATTAGGTAGGATTAGATAGGATTAGATAGGATTAGGTACGATTAGATAGGATTAGATAGGATTAGGTAGGATTAGATAGGATTAGATAGGATTAGATAGGATTAGGTAGGATTAGATAGGATTAGAAAGGGTTAGGTAGGATTAGAGAGGATTAGATAGGATTAGATAGGATTAGATAGGATTAGGTAGGATTAGATAGGATTAGGTAGGATTAGATAGGATTAGATAGGATTAGATAGGATTAGATAGGATTAGGGGGGGTTAGATAGGATTAGGTAGGATTAGATAGGATTAGATAGGATTAGATAGGATTAGGTAGGATTAGATAGGATTAGAAAGGATTAGATAGGATTAGATAGGATTAGATAGGATTAGATAGGGTTAGGTAGGATTAGATAGGATTAGGTAGGATTAGATAGGATTAGATAGGATTAGATAGGATTAGATAGGATTAGATAGGATTAGATAGGATTAGGTAGGATTAGGTAGGATTAGGTAGGATTAGATAGGATTAGATAGGATTAGATAGGATTAGATAGGATTAGATAGGATTAGATAGGATTAGATAGGATTAGATAGGATTAGATAGGATTAGATAGGATTAGATAGGATTAGATAGGATTAGAAAGGATTAGATAGGATTAGAAAGGATTAGATAGGATTAGATAGGATTAGATAGGATTAGATTGGATTAGATAGGATTAGATAGGATTAGATAGGATTAGATAGGATTAGATAGGATTAGATAGATAGATAGATAGATGGATGGATAGATAGATAGATAGATAGATGGATAGAGTCAGATAGATAGAGTCAGATAGATAGATAGAGTCAGACAGATAGATAGATAGAGTCAGATAGATAGATAGAGTCAGATAGATAGATAGATAGATAGAGAGATAGGTAGATAGAGTCAGATAGATAGAGTCAGAAAGAAAGAGTCAGATAGATAGAGTCAGATAGATAGAGTCAGATAGATAGAGTGAGAAAGATTGAGTCAGATAGATAGAGTCAGAAAGATAGAGTCACATAGATAGAGTCAGAAAGATAGAGTCAGATAGATAGAGTCAGATAGATAGAGTCAGATAGATAGAGTCAGATAGACAGAGTGAGAAAGATTGAGTCAGATAGATAGAGTCAGATAGATAGAGTCAGATAGATAGAGCCAGGTAGATAGAGCCAGATAGATAGATAGATAGATAGATAGACAGAGTCAGATAGATAGATAGATAGATAGATAGATAGATAGATAGATAGATAGATAGTTATATAGATAGATAGATAGATAGATAGAGATAGAGATAGAGATAGAGATAGAGATAGGGATAGGGATAGAGAAAGAGATAGAGATAAAGGTAGAGATAGAGATAGAGAGAGAGAAAGATAGATAGATAGATAAAGGTAGATAGATAAAGATAGATAGATAGATAGATAGATAGGTAGAGTCAGATAGATAGATAGATAGAGTCAGATAGATAGATAGATAGATAGATAGAGAGTCAGATAGATAGATAGATAGATAGAGTCAGATAGATAGATAGATAGATAGATAGATAGATAGATGATTAGGTAGGATTAGATAGGATTAGATAGGAATAGATAGGAATAGATAGGATTAGAAAGGATTAGATAGAGATAGATAGATAGATAGACAGACAGATAGATAGATAGATAGATAGATTAGATCGATAGATAGATAGATAGATAGAGATAGATAGATAGATAGGTAGATAGATAGATAGATAGATGAGATAGGATTAGATCGGATTAGATAGGAATAGAAAGGAATAGATAGGATTAGAAAGGATTAGAAAGGATTAGATAGATAGATAGATAGATAGAGATAGAGATAGAGATAGAGATAGAGATAGAGATAGAGATAGAGATAGAGATAGATATAGAGATAGATAGATAGAAAGATAAAGATAGATAGATAGGTAGATAGATAGATAGATAGACAGATAGACAGATAGATAGATAGATTAGATTAGATTAGATTAGATTAGAAAAGGGAGGCGGCCAAACACCTGGTCTCTTGATTGGCTTGGTAGGTTGTTGAGGTTCCTGATGGCTGAAGACAATTTTGCGCCATGATGGTCGTACATGTTCAGTAGTGACAATGACTGCTCTTGGATAGTCAAGTCTGCAAAGGAATGCAAGCATCTCTTGGTCAGTCATTTCATTGGTCTGTGTATGTGCAAAAACTTCAATATCTTCCTGGATTTCCGTGCGGCAGAAAAGATAATGATGAAGTTGTCCGTCACCCGCATCTGCAATGTTGCATGCGAACGCTGGTTGCGGCCAGCAGTCAATGACAGCAACATTGTGTCCCCATGCCATTAACTCTGCTGAGACACTGGCTGTCGTTGCAGTCCAGTGATTTCAATGACTGAGGGTATGCGGCCTGTGTGTTGCAGATCCAAAATTGTCACAGCTGATGGCGCATCAATATCAGCCTGTACGTCAGCTTCATATTCCCGTGGCCCGTGGGTGTGAGCCACCTGCCCACGTGTTTGGCGCTCACGGTTGTTGGTAATGAGCTTATTCAGTTGCAGGAACAGCGTACCTTCTGATTGAGCAGTTCGATGATAGATACGAAATGAAAATGCCTGTCCCGAGCTTGCTGCAAATGGTCTTCCCGGTAACAATTGATGTTCACCATACCAGACTTGACATTCTGCAGTGCGGGGTTCCTGAAAACATTGTTGATATACACCAATACCTTGTGCAAGATGTTTAACCCAAAGATGCTCATGCGTAGTGACTGCGTTTTGCAAGCGTACTTGCTGTCGCTCGGCATGTTCCTCAAAGACCGTGAGCAAGTTGGTGACAAGTTGCTGGTGTGGCGCTTGGACAAGTATGATGTGCGCTTCAATTTCAGGATTGGTGACCTCTGGATGTGGCAGCACCAAATGGAATTCAAGTTCCAATGAGTCAATGCGGAGTTCTTGCCATGGTCGAGCAAGTTGCGATTCCCATTGGGTGTAGTCATCACCAAGTCGCACCGAGCGATACACTGGGCAGTGCAGGCGTCCATTGTGGTGATCTACAAACCAAACGGCAACAAGCATAGTCCTACCTTCTGGCTCACATGGCATGACACGTCGATTCCATAGATGATGTAAGTCTTGAATGAACTCATTCATTGCATTGATGATTGGTCTGCCAGGTCGGAAGATTGGTGCCGATGGATTGAGCGAGGTTTCACTCGATGTTTCTGGTTCACTTCTCCCTCTTGTGTTTGGTCTTTGCATGAAATCTGTTGTGTCAGTTTCACTGGCATTCCAGACATCTGGTCCAGATGTTTCAATATCTTGCAGAATAATGATAAAAGAAATGCCATGGTGCGTCGCAATTCTTCCACCTTCTTGAAGCTGTTGTTCACCATGCCATGTCATACATTGCAAGTCTGAAACAAATGGATAGCATCTGTCAATTTGACCAATTGCCGCAACAATGTCAAATTTGCCAGCAATTGACGGCAAGAACAGAGCAACATGAGTGAAATGATCCCTCGGGTTTCTTGTATCAATCTGGGTGATAACTGCAGCTCTCTGATTCTCCGGATACCTCTGCACCAGCATCACATGTGGAAGGACTTCAGGCTGCAATCTCGTCGTTGGCGGCTGCGGAAAAACAAGATAGAAGTTCACTGGGATTCCTTCTTCAAGTCGATCACGCCATGCATGGAGGAAATGTTGCTGCCAGTTCTGAAAGTCTGATGTCAAGCGTACTGTGCGATATTCATGACAAGCAGGAAATTCAGGATCATGGAGCATCCATGTGTTCACATATAGAACTTGTCCCTCTTCTTCAACTTCGACCGCTCCATGCTCTTCAAGCTGCTCAAACAAGTTGTATATGTACTCTGGCTGTTCATCAAGGCCAGGTCGCGGCACGAAGCCACCAGGGAGGTCTGGTGTGTGGCGCTGCACCGTGGTAATGTAGATGTCACTGGGGTCCTCTTCAGAATGATCTGTGGGTCTATCGCCAGTAACATTGATTCGACATTCAGGCATCTTACTCAATGTCCATGGTGGTCGTGGTAGAGGAGGTATGATTGTCAATCCATGCTGTAGGAGAGCCATCTCCTCCGCATCAGGTTGCAATGGCACAAGAGGGTGATCAATGATAGTGTCGAACCAACCAAGCTGAAAAAGGGCATGTCTATCATGTAGTTCCTGCTGCGAAATGCCTTGATGACAAGCACTGGCGACACAACGTGTGCCAATGTGGCAAACTTGGTCATGACCAGGTGGAACTGCAACACGCACATAATCACCATGGGTGAGTTCAATTGGTCTGGCACTGTATCTGGACATGATAGCATCATTGACCCATAAGATGCATGATTGATGCATCTCCCTGCAAAATTCTGCCAACCCCAGACGCTGTAGGATGGAGAGCCTTCCAATGTGTCTGGGAAATCTCACAACTCGACGCACGACTTCTGGTTGGAGTTCCACCGCTGCTGCATGAAATTCAACATCTAGAAGGACAATTTGAAATGTCGAGCCAGGGCTGATGTCTCCATGTCTGTGTCCCAAGAGAGGTTCAACACCTGCATCAACTAAATCTTGTGGTCCGTGTTTGACATGATGAAGATAGAAAAGGTCCTGACGCCGTATCCCAAGCTCATGGGCTGCTTCCGTGTGCATAGACTCATAGTCGTTCCAGTCAACCCGCATAGGAACAGCTTGAAAGTCAATGGCAAAAAGCAGCGTTGCAAACCAATCTGGACGCCCAGCCGATTGAGGTTCAGAATCAGTTGCACCCATCTCATCATCAGATAAAGCCGGAAGATTGTCTTCACCTGCTGGATCGTCTGCAGGATCAATTCCAATATCCGGGTTCTGCATGATGTTGGGAGGTACATGTTCATGAGGTCCAAAATCTTGCAGACGATGATGCCCTGGGGTCGCCATGAAGGAAATTTCATCGCTCAATGGAGACGTCAGGGGCTGGAAGATATCTGCATGTAAAATGGGAACTTCAATGTTGTGCTGCCAAAATTGTAGATGCCAATCTTGCTCATGGCCCACATAGAGCTCGACGGTGTCATCAAAACGTACACAAAGGTTGCCTGCACTCTTGACCGCAGGACAACTTGGAAGAGGAGTCTCAGCAAAGCCAAACCCACGCATCTGCGAGACTTCAAAAGCCAAATCAAGACCATGGATGCTCGCTCGCCATTCATTGAGAAAGTTGCTCTCCTCAAGGATGGAGTGCGTCCATTGGTGCTCAAGATATTCTGCTTGTACAAAGCTATGTGGATGCCCAGGACAAACCTCCTGCCTTTGGTCTATTTGTCGGGCTTGTGAAAAGGCTGCAATGCAGCAGAACCAGGACCACGTGCGTCTGTGGATCCCTCTGGTGCAGTGTCCAGCCTTGGCTTCTTGGCTTGGTGTGCTTCTGCAGCTTCTTCTGATGGCCTGGGTCTGAAGCTCTCCAACGTAGTCAGCATGGATTGAATCCCTGCCTGGATCTCTTCTGACGATGCCATTTTGTTTGGACTGTCTTCGTCCATCCCATCGGAGATCTCTTCGACCTCGGCCATGAGGTCTGCATCTTGTTTGTCGTTGGCCTCTTTGGCCGCGTCGTACTTCGATCTGGCTTCTTGTACAAGTTCTTTGGCTTCTGAAACTTTCTTCTCTAATTCTTGGTCCTTCTTGGCAAAATCCTCTGCGAAAGAACGCCATCTCTTTGCAGACTCTTCGATATAGTTGAACCAAGACTGATGAAGCTTTCCCCTGGCTTGCTGAGCTTGATGTAAGCTCTTCCTTTTCTTCTCTAATTTGTCGAACGCCTGTCTCACACTCTTGGCTGAGGCTGAGGGAGGCGGCGGCTCTGGTACCTTCTTGGTCTTGTCGATCACCGTCTGAACTTCGTCTGAGACTGTGGTGTCTGAATGTTCTAGGGCATGAACAAGCTCCTGAAGCAACGTCCGTTCTGCTGTGGGACCCTGATGCTCCATTGGTGCCGCAGGCAATGCTGGAGATGCCGTTGATTGCCATGGTGGATCCAATGTCGGCGTGCCATAGCTGTCTTTGGGCTGCTTCTTCTTCGGAGTCTTTGGCCGTTTCCTCGGCGATTCTGCTTGTCTGTATTGAGAGGCATTGCCTCTTCTTCTGGGTGATTGGCCCCAATTCTCCCAGTCTTCCTGTTGTTGCCACTGCTTTCTCGATTTGGATCTGGCAGGGGCACTTGGTTGCGAGCTCGTCGCCTTCTGTCCATGTACATAGTGGATATCCACACACTTGTCCCATGGTGAATAGCATGAGCCGCAGTATGTGGCCTGCTGCTTGTTGAGGCGCTTGCACCAAAAGCATCTCCATGGCGTTCGGCTGGTGTCTGTCATAGCTGCCGTGATGCGCCTGATCAGAGCCGGATCGCGAGAATGGTGAGCTTGAAGGCGTGCACGCAGGACCACAAGTTTCTGCGTTGGAAGCACCACAATGCCACGCTTGTGGAGGTGCCAATCCAATCGGGCTTTCGCCCGTTGTCGGCGCTGTCCGCGCCTCTGTGTCTGTGTAATTCTGGATGTCCCCAAAGATCACCAAGATATACACAATGAAATAGTAAAATTGCATGTAGTGGATAAGGCCCAGGAAGATGCCGTTGGGATACTGGAGAACAATGTCAATCCGTATGATGCAGCAAGTTCCAAAGGCCAAACACCCGGGTTTTTAATGTAGCCGGGACTACAGGTGATTCAAGCTGGCCAAGCTTGAAGAGCACAGTGCTGATGCAGTTCCAGGGCAAACGCCAGTTCAGAAGAGCCACCAGCAGCGCAAAGGCAAAAGAAATGCCACAATTGCCCGGGGGGTGGTTAGATCACGTCCCCCCTAAGGTAACGGTTGAAACGTGGGCTCACTCAGCCGAAACCTTATATATATATATTTATATAATATATAATTATATATATAACATAATTATATATATATATACATATTTCCAAGCAATTATTCAATCATCCTGGCAGTATGAGCTCCAGCAAATGGTTCACCCATGGGTCAAATTCAGTATTCCATTCATTCCATTCGCATGGCTTCATGATTTGCTTCATGACTCGAGTCATTAAAAATACCCACCGGGTGCCATCCCATCAAAGAAACTGGTTGACAGGTAGTCCTGTTGTGGGGGACAGTTCACAATATCTCTCATAAACCAGGTTGGATGAAAGCCACTCAAAAAATCAAGCATGACTGGTTGGTGGTTTCAATCCCCCTCAAAAATATTACTCAGTTGGGATGATTATTCTCAATAATTATATGGAAAAATAAAAAATGTTCCAAACCACCAACCAGATGATTTATCAATGATAGCCTCATTGGAATCGCTTCACATCCAATCTGTGATGCAGAAAAATACCCCAATGGTCTTAAATTGACTTTCACTGGTTAATTTCCATTGCGATTAACTCCCCATATGTTGCATTTCACACTTCGTATTTGGTGATGAAATTCTATAGTTAAATCACCAGTTGCGCTGGTTACCCTCTGGTAATCGAACATGGCAATGGAAAATCCATCATTTACAGGTGATTGTCCAATTAAAACCTCCATTTATTGTTTTTTTTCAGCCACGTTTGATTACCAGAGGGTAAATCCCCATTAACCCCATTATATCCTTGTTATTTGTTTATTTTAGATCCCAACTATGCATCATTATCCCATTATTCTATTGGTGGTTATATCAATATTACTATTATCATTATTATATTGTCATCCCAACAATCCCATTAATCACAATTACTGGCTATTGATCACTATTATATAATTCACCACTTATTGACCATAATTACCAGAGGCCAATTTCCACATGAGCAGTGTTCAAAATCCCTCTATCATTCCATTATACTGTTTTTTGGGGATTCCCCGTTCTTGGATATTGGATCCCCCAACTAACCATCAACCAACAGGGGTTTTGAACACTGCTCACATGTTAAGAAGAAATCCCTATGTGCCTATACAGGATGGGGCCCCCAAGATAGCTAAGTTGCCTTATAAGTGGCTTAACTATGAATTATGGTAGATATATTATAACGCACTAGTTCATGGTGGTTATAAGTTATAATCTGGTTGGTGGTATACCTACCCCTCTGAAAAATATGAAAGTCAGTTGGGATTATGAAATTCCCAATATATGGAAAGTCATAAAAGTCATGTTCCAAACCACCAACCAGATGATTTATCAATGATAGGTATATATATATATAATGATAGGTATATCAATGATTTATGGTTATAAGTTATATACAATGGTATATAAACCAACTTATAAGTAGGGGGTCCCATCCTTTTTGTCGTTGCCGCTAGAAACCCGCTTGGATCCCCTGACGCCAAGTTCCGAGACAAGCGCAGGTCCCTGCAGCTTTTTGATCATGGATCAATCGGGATACAACGACCCCAAAAGGTAAACGTTTACAAAAAGCGAACTGGAAAATCAACTATTTCGGTAAATCGACTAACATAACTATGGAAAATCACTATGAATATCTATGAATATAATATAGGTAAATCAACTATTGAACTATGGGCCATTTTCTATGTCGCTAACTGAAACAAATTACCAGAGGCTATCACTTGGGAAAGTAGCTCCAACAGGCTCCCCAGGATGCTGACGAGTTCAACCGAAAAATGCCATGTGGAGTGTTTGGATCATTGAATTGCAATGTTTCTTCAGTGTATCAGCATACTCATTGGGATTATTTTCCCAATTTGTGGTTGCTTAAACCGCTCCACAAGGTTTCAGAGTTGCATACATCTTTATATACAATATATATGTACAATATATATATATATATATACACAATATAAATATATATATATACAATATATATATATATACAATATATATCTATATATACAATATATATCTATATATACAATATATATATACAATATATATATACAATATATATAATATAATATAAATATATAATAATAACAATAACAATAATAATAATTATTATTATTAATAATAAAAACAATAATAATAAAAATAAAATAAGAATAATAATAATAATAGTAATAATATATACTATATTATATATATAAATCATATTTACACATATTTATGTACATACACATCTATACAAAATAAATAATAAGGACTCATAAGGTCAAAACAACAAGTTATATCATGAAATCTCCCTCTATCTCTGATCATAATCGAATCCAATGTAATCCAACGGAATCTGTCTGTATCCAAGTCTCAAAACATTAGCAAACAGAAGCTATGAATCCACCGTTGAGTTTGTTGACTTTGCTCGAAAAAACCTACATGGCTAGGCCAGGACATTTTCCCCCCATGGCATTGCGCTGTCTCCTTAAGGTGTACTTGTCTGGCAATCTCTCCATAACCTGGAGCCCAGTGGCTTGGTCGAATGCCATGGCTACTTGGGGAGGAAAGCTCCATGTCTGTTCTGCATCTGGGGGTCACAAAGCATCAGCCCGCATTTTTCCGATCACTCATTGCATTTGAAGTCAGAAAGGGGGAACCTGATACTGAATTACTGTCTTGCATCTTTTTGGAATTAATATGAATTAATATAGTTCAATCATGGGAGGACTCACTCTTGACATCTCTTGAAAGTGACCAACACAGATCAAAATCATCTTGTAAGCCAATAGAATATCAATATCCTAAACGGTCAAAAAATCCGCGCTATTGGGTTTATATACCCAAAGCAATCAAAAGGCCAGATTTCACCACGAAAACGTGCTTTGTAGCAACCGTGATTGTACTGTTGCATCCAAAGGATTGAGCATGATTCATGGGGAGGTTTCCGTTTAGTCATGGAGGTACCCCAGTTATCATCCGTCGTCATCCAGTCGGAAAATGGACCATGACTTCACCTGGGTTAACCCAGGTTAACCCAGGTTACCCGGCCTGGTAAACATACAAATAGCTATTGAAAATGGCCCAGTCAAAATAGTGGATTTACCCATTAGTGATTTCCCATAGTTACTATTGTTGTCATGGATTTACCACTAGTAATATTAGGCTAAACCAACTATAAATAATGGCAAATCCACTATTTCTATGGGAAAATAACAATAGTAATTTCCCAGTTGTTATTTATAGTTTCCCAGGCCGGGTAACCCATGGTGATGTGGATCCCCATCACCATCATCACCCCGCCTGTTGCAACAGAGCTATGAATTGAGGCCCTCCCAGTACCTGCGAATGGAAGGCGTGGCGCGGACCATGATTTTCGCCTGCTGGTGGTGCCCCAGTGAATCGCGGTTGGGGTTGGGGTTCACATAGCTCTAATGAAACTTTTTCTGGTGCGTTTTACGCAGGGAATTTTCGGGAATGATCCACTGGCTAACTATCAATAATAATCCCAGCAACCCCGTTTTTCCCATCCATTCCCTACGTTTAGCACCACTAAGATAACTATATGGTTTATGGTAGATATATCTATACTTACTAGTTTATAATTTATAAACCAATTTATAACTGGGGCACAACCTTTTTTTGTGATCACAACTTAGCCATTTCCTGGGAGTGTCCAGCAAAAACGAGTCCCTATGAGTGGCTGCACTAACCCCACCAATCTCTCACCTCCACCAGCTTACATCCCACGACACCAGCTTCACACTGCCCTTTGGAAAGCCCATCACTGGGGAAATCACTAGCCCATCCTGTTCATTTGTTGGTGATCATATCATCACGTGGTTTCTTACTGCTTAATATGTCTGGTTATGACATTCACAGTTTGCCATGGAAAGATCCACCCATTTTTAATAGGTAAACCCAGGTAAACCATCTATTTCTATGGGCCATCTATACCATGGCGAACTGTTAGTCATAACCAGAGGGTAATATTTTTATTGGGTGCCTGTTGGTTGAAGAAAACCTGTCACAAAGAAATCATTGGATTATCCACCTATTATCAAACCAGGAGCTGTTGTTGAGTTACCACTAGCCCCACCGTCCGGCCCCACCCCCCCGGTGTTTCATGGTTTCATGGTGCCTAGTCTACACTACGCACTGGAGAATCCGTATGGGGAGATCATAATAAGTGTTGATTCATACGTAGGTCGCCTACAACAGTTGTACCTGATTTTACCTCATGTTTATTGTTATGGGGTCTCTGAATGGTCTTGATACTAGTCTGTCGGTTTCCAACACATTCAAAAAATTCTGTGCAGAAATATGTTCCGTTTTTTGTGTTCAGCTCTATATTCAGTAGCATGGGGTATAGGTAGATCCCATAGCTGGATAGCTGGGAATTATTAATGAACCCCGCACAAACATGCTATTCATAGGTATATACCCTCTGGTGAACTAACATAGCAATGGAAAATCACCATTTTTAATGGGAAAATCCACTATAAATGGCCATTTTCCATTGCTATGTTAGTTCACCAGAGGGTATCCAGAGTCATTTGTTTCTTGAAACTAACCATGTAAATAGCGAAACCAATGATCAACCACCATCTGTTTATCATTGTTTAACGTTATTTTTCAACGTTCTCGGAGAAAGCCAACTGAATATCAGAACTGGATACAGGATTCTGGCACAATACCAGGGTTAACGAGTTACAAAATGGGATAATATTCTCCTTGAATACAGATGTATACAGATGATATTCTCAGTGTATACCGTACAGAACTCGCCACTAAACTCACTATATAAACCAGTTCCATATTCAGGACCATCCGCTCAATGTGGCACCCCGCGCATCGGACCCAAGAGTTCTTCCAATGCATTCCTTGGAAGAGCAATGAAAGCCAAGGAAGGATGTCACACACACAAAGACATTGGTGTTGAACTCCAAGATATGCGGCTTATTCCAAAGATCTGGGGATAACCGTGGTGATTTAACAAAAAAAATAGAGGAATATATCCACCAACGAAGAAGGATATACAGTGACATAGCCTGCAGAAATCGCGGCTGGAACCGAAGAAATGGCATGTATATAATATACTGTATATGTGTTGTCATGTCAAAGTACTTCGCGAAGTTGGTTAAGTCACCATTTGTGTTAGCTGTTAGTTATTGTTGGCTATATATATATATATACAACTCCTAAGTTTTAATGGTAAAAGTAATAATCCCTGTTTTACACTATTCTCCCAATTATTAGTTTTGTTATATAGTTATTGCAAATAATGCTATGTGTCCGTGGTAAAATCCATGAGGCTGAGACCAAAGTCACCTTTGGCGAGTGGGGATAGATACTCCCCATAGATCCAGTTCTTTTTTTTTAATCTCAGTATTTGAGGGATGTGGTATATGTGTTCATACAATGATATATCATATATGTGTGCTCCCAATATCATCCATCAATATCCATCATCCAGTCTCTATGCAACTGTTGCGCTAGCGTAAAGTCACGTACTAAGTGTGGAAACTTATGGGAAAGCCCGTTGGGAAAGAAGATCTTGACATCATTGGGTCTTCCACATCTAAACGTTTACAGGAGGGTAACCATTACTAAGTATGGGAGTTCATCAAATTCAAATGGATCTGGCCCGTTTGCAGGTGGTTCCCCTCCCCATCATGGGCTCTCATGGGATATAGCCTCTGGGTGACAAAGTTATGGTATGGCCCATAGAAAAACATGATAAACATCAGGATTTACCTACGTTCCACAAAAGGGTGATATTCCATATCCAAGCGTTAAATTACCAAAAGGTATGGCTTCTGGCAGGGTTGATTGTTGTACCCGGGAGACAAACAACGACAGGTCTGATCGGTTTGATGACATGGAGCGGACCCGGTCGGAACTCCAGGCTTCTGTTGGGGTGAAACAAGTCCATCTATCATCTATATATGATTGTATAAATACTGTATGTATACGTAAATACGTATATATATATATTATATGTATGTATGTATGTATACATATATCATATATATATATATTAGAAAGAGAGAGAGAGACTTATTGTATAGATACATATGCTTTCATACGAACGTATGTATATATATATATATTATGTATATACAAATGTGTTTGGTTGTATATATGATTCTTTCTAGATGTGGTAAAATTCATGTCAGCCCCCAGATCCGACGCTTTTGCAGCTGTTTTACGGCGGCTGGTAATGCCAGCAATCTGAACATGTCCCACTGCAGGGAAGCCGTTCGAATCCAGGATTCCACTCTCGACATCTCTGGAAACTGGAAGTGATAAGGAGATTTCACCAAAGAAATTGGGGATTCCACCAGCAAACACGGGGCTTTCTGAAATCCCAACTATGATATTCACCGGCTTGATTATAAACGGCTTCTAGATTTACTTTGAAACTTAATCTGGGATGGATCGGTTGGATTTCCAGATGGACATGGATCAAACATGATCAAACCAAAGGACGTGAAAACCATCATAACCAGTCGCCATGCAGTCGAATGGACCCGGCCATGGCCATCTAAAGCGTACACTTGTGGCGAAGCGGATCATATATTCCTCTACAGATACATGCAGGTATAGTCCGGTATAGTATGTCTTTGTACCATGGACCCTACATGAGTACATATTCAATATATGCATTCAGAATATGTATATATATATATATAGAGAGAGAGAGTATACCCTCTGGTAAACTAACATAACTATGGAAAATCACAATTTTTAATAGCAAACTGTTAGTTTACCAGGCCGGGTAAATAAATGTGATCCCTGGCCAAATCCCATCCCGCTCACCAGTGACCGTGGTCAGTGTGGACCTATACCTGGTTGGTGGTTTTTCGCCACCCCTCTGAAAAATATGAGCCAGTTGGGATAATGAAATTCCCAATATATGGAAAAATAAAAAATCTTCCAAACCACCAATCAGTTATATAAAGTACCGAAACCATCTATCCAAGGGTAATTTAAGATAGCTATTGAAAATGGCCATAGAAATAGTTGATTTACCCATTAAAAATGGTGGATCTTTCAATAGCTATGTAAACGTTTACCAGAGGGTAAGAGCCATGTCCAAATGGAATCCTGGAACAATCTCCATGGAGTTCGCCCTGGAGACAAAATTAAATGTGTTCTGCTGGCGCCCGGTGGATCGTCACCGCATCGGATCCTCATCCGATCACATGAAGAGGACCCGATGAATGGTCAACAAAACGTCACCTGAGTCATGGCCAGGGCTGCACATGCTATAAGTTCATGGTAGGATATATATATATACACATATATATATATTATGTATGTATTATGGACACCACTGCATTCGAGTTGAAAGGGCTTTGCTTTAGCAAACCAATTTCATATATTACAGTAACGGCATGGCCGCCTTGGATGAGTCTCCCAGTTGCTGCACCGGCATGGTGATGCAGCACCCGCACCGGCATTTCCGTGATGCAGGTAGTTGAGTTGAACATCTAATCATCACGGGTAGCATCTTTTAAGCAATTCACGTCAATTCGATCCCAATTCGCCCACCAGTGATCTCTGCCTTGTACTGCGCCGTCCTCTGGTGCGGACATGGGGTACTGGTGGCATCAGGACACGCTTGCTGAAACTTCAGCTCTGCCTCCTGACGCGAGCGGTACCAAAAACCATGAATCGTCACAAGAGCAATAGAGATAACCCATCACTGGGGAAATTCAACTATTCCAGACATATGTGTGTCGGTCTGCCTGTCGGTCTGTAGGAATGTATGAATGTACAAATGTATGAATGAACGTATGAATTTACGAATGCATGAATGTATGAATGCATGTATCTGTAACACATATCACAGCTGGGTTATAATATGGGCAAATTACCCGCTGTTCCTGGGATGCACTCCCAGGTAATCCATGAGGTGAGCACGGTCGAAGACGTTTTTTTTCTCTTCACCAAAAATGGGGGGTTGGGCTTTAATGATCTCTCATAACAAACCATTGACATAGCTCCTGGAAAAAAATGGAACCAACATAACTATCAGAATCCTTGCTTGGGGGGTCCCCGAGTTAGACAAGCACATATATGTCCAATGACCTATGTGTGGATAGTCAGCTTCGAGTGGATCTATTTGAAACAAAGCACACAACAGAACATCACGCAAGTCTTGAACTCTGTTTTTTTCCGTCTCTATACACACATACATACATAGTATTCTAAGATACTGTTTAAAAGATGTATATCATGGACACTGCTAGATCCTGTCATTGACATGGTCTCCAGTTTGGAATTCAATTCTGACTAAGATGGGGAAGAGACCCAGATGTTGCAATAATTGATCACTGGCTGGTGGTTTTAACCATCTCCAGTGGGGTAAATGGAATTTTCATGGGATTCTGAATGGAATTTTATTCCTGGTTGGTTTCAACATGTTTCAACCTACCCCTCTGAACAATGATGAACTTCGTCGGTTGGGATGATTACATTCCCAATAATTATGATGGGAAGTCATAAAATTCATGTTCCAAACCAACAACCAGATCTTTTTATTCCCATGATATGCAAAGTATCTTGCTTAAATTCATTGAATTTCCGCTTAAATGTCGTTGATCAAACTGATATTCCCATGATGTGCGCATGATATTCCCATTATCTACCCAGTGGTGCTAGGGATAGGTTAGATCCACTTCATGATTCCCAAAAAAAACATTCTATCCCATTATAGCCCCACTCTATCCCATTATGTTATAACTACCCCCTGGTAAATTAACATAGACCCTGAAAATCGCCAATTTTTAATGGAAACTAGTCTTCCAACCCCGATGACTGCCAGGGTCTATGTTAATTTACAAGAGAGTATTTACAAGTATTTACCATTACGTAGCATTGTATCCCCATAGAGTTGCGAGATTTTTTTCTACCAGTGAAATGCTGGGTGAAATCACCATGAGTCTTTAGACATAAGTAATGATTAGTTTTACTCCAGCTGGTGATTCTTATGTACATTTCTTTTTTTGGTAACTAGAACTGTTTGATAATTTACATCAGTAATTCATATTACCACATGCCAAATTGATATTCCCATGGATCTTCCCATTAACCTCTGGTAATGACTAACAGTTTGCTATTGAAAATGGTCCTTTTATGTTCCTATTCACCAGAGGTGATTTTCCACAACTCGCTTTTTCTATGTTTACTCTAGAGGTGTTTGGTGGTGTTTGGATGGTCAACTCTACATACCCCCCATTTCTTCCCATATTTTCATGGTTTATTCATGGTTTATACGACCCATTTGAGTCAATCTCCATGAAATCCCAACTAAATTCCCATGGTTCTCACCTCATCCGGAGTCCAAGTCCGATTCATTGGGCCTTCTGACCTTCGCTGAATTCGAGATACTGGATGCGTAGTCATGGGGCTGTTGTAAACATATATGAATAGAATTTAATAGATACACTATTACAACTTAATGTATATGTATGGAATAGATGTGTATATATATATACATATGAGTACGTGTATATATATATATGTATAGTTCATATGCATTTAAGATATGCATATGCAAAGGCATATATATATATATATACAGCACTCAATCTATATATGTATATGTATGTACATACATATTCATTTCAGGCGTGCATATCTGTATATACAACTGTATGACAATATATACATGTATATAAATATATACAGGTAATTTACATATGTCTACATATTGATTATGTGCAATACAACATATGTGTAATACAACATCTATATAAGGTACATTCATATACTGCACACTTCCCCAAAATACTACAACATAGTAAGATTGGGCCAAAACGCAAGCTTTCCATGTGCGCGCCAGCATGGATCTGCCATTTAGCTGATTGGAAACCAGTGCCGAGTATAACATGGTCCATTCAGAATGAACCCATCAAAACCATCATCTGCCGAAATGGTTTACCCAACTGCCGAAAATCGCCAAAAGAAATTCCCAACGAGTTCCGCACCAGCAAGGCTAGTTGGTTTACCCTCTGGTGAACTAACATAGCAATGGAAAATGGCCATAGAAATAGTGAGTTTTCCCATTAAGAATGGTGATTTTCCATTGCTATGTAAACGTTCACCAGGCCGGGTACCCAGTTCAGTTTCCCCCATGCAAAGAGTCCTTGGAGTTAGAGTTCTCTGCTTGGAATTCGACCAACAAAATGGCCTTGGAGACGGGTAACCGGGTAAGATTTGCAAACCTGGCCCATTGCTCATAGGGTTGCTGCGAGGGATTTTTATTGACAGGAAACCATGGTTCTTACCACAGTAGGTAGATAGATAGATAGATAGATAGATAGATAGATAGGATAAGATAGGATAAGATAAGATAAGATAAGATAGATAGATAGATAGATAGAAAAAACAGTTTTCTGGAATTGATGCGTGCAACCCAACTTTTGGGCAGTGTCCAACACCCTCTGTCATACCATGATACTGCTTGTTTGATAGGTTCCCATAATGGGACATGAAATTATCCCCAAAGGACTCGGAGAGTATAACCCTCCATGATATGATATCTAATCAACAAGGATACCCTCTGGTAAACTAACGTAACTGTGGAAAATCACCATTTTCAATGGGAAATGTTCAATAGCTATGTTAAATTACCAGAGGGTATCTGGAAAACTACTCAGCTGATATTGGATCACGTTTTCGGTTAGACAAAAAGAATCAATCATAGGAAATTTGATCTTTAGTGGTCCCGTGGGCCCACCAAACAATACCGATCATTGATTTTGATCCCCATTTGATGTCAAAAAGTTAAAAATCCGCCTGGCCTAAAACTCAGTTTTTTTGGCTGATGTCACCCGATTCTCTGATGGACTCATTGAACGGAGATGTAGAAGAAATTGGCTAAATGATTAAACAACAACACATCAAAAATAGAAATTACCCTCTGCCTATTTAACATAGCCATGGAAAATGGCCCATAAAAATAGATGGTTTACCTATTAAAAAATGGGTGGATCTTTCCAGTTCGCTAACTGTGAATGTCATAACCAGATGGTATCCCGTCATTACCCTCTGGTAAATTAACATAGACCCTGGCAGATAGGGGTTGGAAGACTAGTTTCCATTAAACATTGGTGATTTTGAGAGTCTATGTTAATTTACCAGAGGGTAATCCCACTAAACATGGTCCACCAGTTTCACCAACAAAACGGCTTCTACGAAGCCGTGGGAGCCGTGGAAGCCGTGCCTTTTGAAAATCTCCAAGGCTTTCGTGGCTAGTGATTGAAGATTCCCCCCAAAAAAAAGCTGGGTAAGAAGTATGGAACCATAGTATATCCTAGTAATTATATCATAGTATATCATAGTATATCATAGTATTCTCCGATTTCTGGCGACACATTTAAGCATGAAACTACCCCAACTCACCTTTTTTCGCAAGCGCAGTTACCCAATGGTGCATTTTGCGTTGGTCACCGGAGTGGATGGGTCACGATGATGGATGTATCCAAAGTTCTATGCTTTTTCGATGATATTAAAACCAACTATCTGGACAAAAACAAAAAATCAGCATGATATATCATGATATATCAGGGATATAAATGCGAATCAACGGAGATATCATTGAATCATGATTTATTCAATTGCGAATCGCCCAGCCAGAGCCACTGTGAGTTGGTGAGGTCCACGTCCACGAGCTCGGCTTGGCACTGCTTCCAGGGATCCATCCTCAAATGCCATGGGGATTTTTTTTGGGATTTTTTCGGACAAAACATACTGGGAAGCGGAAGAAAATTGAAAGACAAAAAACTGGGTGTAGATTTCTTGTTTTTTGGATATCTGATATGCATCAAGTAGAATATAAATGAATACGTAATGAATATCAATGGTTCAGAACGGTACAAGCCACCTTTTAAAACGTATAACTTTCCAGCGTATGTCCCGCTCGCTTGCTATGGCTGAGGTGCCGAGTCGTAGTCCATTTAAAGGGTGGCAGTCTTTAGGTCGGTGCTGCGTTTTCTGAGATAAAATATTGATATAATATGATGTGTATATATATATGCATACGTATACATACACATATATATATATATACATACATACATATATATATATGTATGTATATATGTATATATGTATACATAAATATGTATATATATATATGTATAATTGTATATAATTGTATATAGTTGTGTATAGTTGTACATGTACTTATTTGATCTTATCTGTATGATATGGCTCTGGTAGTCATCTTTTGAGTTAGGAATTCCTGTTAAACGGCTGAGGATTCCCCTGAGATTCGACGTGCCAAGCATCTTGCAGCTTCGCGCCTTGCACGCCACGCCTTGCACAGTCAGGTTTACGTTGAAGCCCTCAGCCAGACTGATGCGATACGCGTCCTGCGTACGAAAGGGCCATGAAGAGGCTTAGAACGTACAACGGGGTATTAACGATTCATCATATTGTACATGTACATGTATATATATATACATCCATACTATGTAATAGTATTAATACATATTAATACTATGTATATAGCGCATGTATATAATATCTGTATTAATGTATATATATATACATATCCATACTATATAAATGCATATTTATCTATATATGTATAAATATAGACACGTAATGATTATGAAATATGATAAATTACAGACGTATATAATATTGGTCCGAGAAGTCAGTCCAGCCAGTGGCCCAACCTATTGGTCGTCCGATAAGCGGGATGTATATCCAAACAGTATATTCAGCAGGATCTAATCAATATTGTGATATTAGCTAATGTTTATATTAAGTGATATTGAAATTAGCTTATCAACAAAACAGGATGTGGTGATATATCAATGTTAGACCAAAAAAGGGGTCTAATATCGATATTAGCTAAGGATCATGGTGATGTAACGGAAAGTCCCATGGCGAAATGATAGAGTGGCACCATCCATCGACGCAAAGAAAAAGAGCCTGAAAGCTTCACGATCATCATGGGGAAGGCGATTTTTTTTCATGATACAGTGGGAAACTCAGTCAAAAAAACAATGGCCGGCAAGAATAACTGCAAATTTTCATGTGGATATTACAGTTTTTTTGGGATATCATAGGGATATCATGGGGATAAACTGGCATCATGCGGATATTAATACATCAATGGGAATGGAAAACATACCAGTTTATCCCATTGGTCATGTGTGACACACGATCAATCAATGGGAAGATCATGCGGATAAACTGGCATCATTGCCGTGAAATGCGGGAAAATCTCAGCCGTAGAAGTGACAACCAGCAGCCGGGGACTACCCTCCAGTGTTACCAAACCGTGCTGGAAAAACATCCGTCTAGTTGGATGATGATTTTCCAGATAACACCTCCATGTTTTTCGCTGGTGGTTGGTATACCTACCTATCCCTCTGAAAAATGATGGAGTGAAAGTCAGTGATGATGAAATTCCCAATATATGGAAAGTCATAAAAGCCATGTTCCAAACCACCAACCAGATAGTGGATGATAGTGGATTTCAAATTGCCATCTTTGCAGGGTACGGTTGTGGCATCCCAGCTACAACCACAACGTTGTGGGACGCCCCCGAGCCCCGGGGCCTCTTGATTTCCAAAAGTAAACTCCGCCATCGTTGCTGGGGATGTCCTGAAGAACCCAACATCACCAACCAATAGACAAAAGTAAGAAAATGGATGTAATTAACAAATGTTTGGAAAATCATCATTTATGGTTGGAAAACCCATCATTTATGGTTGAACCCGCAGAATATCATCTAATAATCCCATTACAGTAAATAATTATATATATAATATAGTATTTCATAAGGGGTGGAAACGAGATGGCAACACAAAACATAGCAAACATAGCACAACAACACGGAGGAACACAACATTAAACAACATAATGGGAGATGTTTGAACACGCAAGTCTGATGGAGAATAGTAAGAAAAGAGCCGGGGTTTGAGTTCAAGTGTTCACAATCTTACCATGCAACAAAACATGTCTTGTTGCTCAGTAAACTGCCATAAAACATGGCAAAATATGGCATTACCTTGCCATACGCCTTGCAATACGCCTTACCATGCAAGCTGTGGCTGGCCCCTAGATGTTGGAGCATTGTACAAATTTCTGAAATTGGCCTTTGCCGCTATTTGGAACTCAGCTTTTTCCTTTGACTAGCTTTGGCAAATGTGGTGAACATGATGCCACTGTGGAACATGCACTGTGTGCTTGCAGATGCACGAAACAGTGCTATAATGTTCTGAGAACAGAAGCAGCAATGGTTCCACCCAGATGGTGTGGACAAGCAGTTTTGTTTTTTTTTTCCAATGATACAATGTCGACAAAATTTCGAGATTTGTTACAGCTTGTTTTCACAAGCTTTGGGTCATTTAGTTACTTTCAAAAATGCTTTTGACACAAGGGCAAAAAGCAAAGAAGGCACAAGCGGAAGGTTCGTTTCTATTTCTCACATTGGGTTTCAACATCAAAACGATACTTTTTGCCAGCACAAACGGTGACCAGTGAAAGACTGGATCATGTCGCTGTGGGAGCTTGTCCTTTCATTGTCCGGGTGTGAAACTGATTTATCTGATCTGTGGACCCATTTCGGTCAGGACGTAACTGCAAACGGCAGTTGTCCTGGTACCATACCATGCAAGGCTTGCTGCCGAGCTTCAAAACCGATGTTTCTGAGCAAACCCTCTGCGATTTGGCCTTGAGCTGGGCGAGCCAAAGAATGGGGCCTAACTGGACTTTCATATGCCATTTCAGTGTGCCTGAAAACATGGTATATACCCATGTATACCCCCATTCATGGCCAATTTTGTCTGAAAGATGATCAAGGATGATGATAAACCATAGGAATTTAGGGGTATCCTAGCTTCAGACCCATTTTATAGCTTGCTATTTGGCTACAATGATGGGCCTCTGCTATAGTCTGAACTTGGAGTCGGCTGGGAGTTGCTGATCGCTGGCTCGAATGGCCAAGTGTTTTCAAACGAACATTGGACAATCAAACGGAGACATTCGCATAAACAAAACTCTGATCCAGAACCCAGAACATCTCTCTAAACTCAGTTTATAACTTAGCATAGTTCAAATGACATGCACTAGTGGGATATGACAAATCACGGCGGGGCCATATGACGATGGACCCGACGGCACGACGACAATGTGCCGACGGCCTGACGGCGATAGCTCGGCAGCACGACGACGATGTGCTGACGGCACGACGACTATAGACATGACGGCATGACGACGGCATGACGACGACATGACGACGGCATGACGACGAGGACACGACGGTGCGACGACGGAGCGACGACCGTCATAAGCCCGGGTTCGGCGTCCAACCCCAGCTTATGACGGTCGTCGCTCCGTCGTCGCACCGACGTGTCCTCGTCGTCATGTCGTCGTCATGCCGTCGTCATGCCGTCGGTCTATCGTCGTCGTGCTGTCGGCACATCGTCGTCAGGTCGTCTTCATGCTAGTGACATAGCCACTCCGTCGTCATAGGGCCCGAACTATCGTCAAAAGCCTCCCGTCGTGGAGCTCCTGCTTCCACTAGAAAACCTGGCTTGCATGTGTTTAGAATTTAGCTAATTTATAACACTTTATAACCACCTTGGTTACAAACCTACATATTTTCGCCCGCAAAAAAACGTCCGATCCGTCCCCGCCTCAACGACGCAGTTCCCTGTGACGCATCCGAATCGTTTCACGCGTCGTAGCTGCTGGGGGGTCCTCTTGGGCTCGACGCTCGTCAAGAAACCTCAGTGGAGGCTTCGTAGGTTACCCATGGTTACCCTCTAGCGTTTACTAACATAACAGACATAACATATGTTTATGTTAGTAATAATAGTGTTTATGTATGTGTATGTTAGTAATAATAGTGTTTAACCAACATTACATATGTTTATGTAAACTAACTCTGTTTACTCTATAATAGGTAAATTATGTGTATGTTAGTTTTTTAATACCCTATAGTTAATCATCTTAATAGGTAAGTATTCTCTAAATTGGCAATGTTCTTCCATTTTCCATAGCTATGTTTTTGTCTTTCGGTTAACTTTTAGGTGCTGAATATGACGAATTCGTTCGGAGTATGAAGCAACTAACACCTGTACGAATCCACATGGCAGTTCTATAAGTTCGCCCCCCCAGTTATAAGGATGAAAAATGTGTTGTTCCTAATCCCCAGGAGCTATAGTTATATCATATAATATCTGGCTGGTGGTTGACCTACCCCTCTGAAAAATATGTTCGTCAGTTGGGGTTACTATTCCCAACCAGATGGAAACAATCAAAATCATGTTCCAAACCACCAACCATATATATATATATGTATATATATATATGTATATATATATATGTATATATATATGTATATATATATATATACATTATAAACCTATATCCGATATTCACCATAATCCCCATGATATCCACCATAAATATTCAGCCTATCGAACTTGCAAAGCAACCAGGCTGGTAGGACTTGGTGATGACGCACTGCGCAGTGCAGGACCTGCTCGGTCAAAGGTCGAGCCAAATGGGCCCCCCTTTGGGTTTAGTTTGAGACACATTACGAGAAGATATATGGCTGAATCTCTGAGAACGGGGGCATCAAGAATCTATTATCTGTTGTTTTTTGTTTTTTCGATATGTTCCCATTGTTCGCCATTTTTGTATCCATTCTCTGAGCTCTACTCATATGTTTGTCGCTTACAGTTTCCACTTCCTCACACTTCCTCTCTGGGATGTTCGCATCTGATCATGCAACTGGCATGATGCAACTGACTGGTGGGTTGTAGCAAATCCCTTCAAAGTGGGTAGATCAAGTGTTGATTCATGATGCATGTTGATCCTACCTAAAGATACGTAGATACGTATAGATAATAGTATAGATAGTCAAATATAAATCGAAGCCTATTTCATGAATTTCATCCCGGGTGAGGCCCCGGTCACCGCAAGTCACCGCAGGTCACCGCTTCAGCCCCAGCAGCTGAGGGGGATAAGGACCTTGCTCATGGTCACGGCACAGGTAGGGGTCGTTGATCATCTTGTCCCGACCTGTTGGAAGGCCCTGGGAAGATCATCCCGCGTGGATTTTGTTATAGCACGCCATGTGGCTACCAACACACCAGGGACTCAGTCTGCAGCGGTGGACGGTTAGTAACGGGTAGTACATGTTCATACTATTACAAGATATTAGAAATGCAACTGCAAGGCTGTTGTAGCTGTTGCAGCTGTTACAGCTGAATCATGACAGTTCTTATGTGATGTTCTTCAGTCCATTGCAGCTTGGCAATAGGGCTTGGTCATGGTTGGTCATCACCGCGACAAGATTTCCTGGACGTCGTGACCTTCGGATACGAACTCCTAGTGATCCCATGCTTCCCATTAAATCCCATGAAATTCCCAGCAGAAACCCCTATTAAAATCCCAGTTGAAATCCCATGAAAAATCCCATATTCCCAGATGTTCATGAGGTTGGAACTGTAAAAACTGCCCCATCACAGGTTCCTGTTTCACCTGGCCCATCAAGCCCATCAGATGTATACTTTTTGGGAAGATCCTCTATAAATCAATGGGGTGGATGGTGACTAATAGATACTACCCTCTGGTTATGACTAACAGTTCGCCATGGTATAGATGGCCCATAGTTAAATAGATTGTGTTTACCTATTAATAGCATGGGTGGATCTTTCCATGGCAAACTGTTAGTCATAACCAGAGGGTAGATCACCATTAATTACTATTAGCCATCAATAAGCACCATTAATCACCATTAATGCACCAACCATGGATCTCAATAGATACATATAGATACTAGATCATATTAAATCTCATTAGATCCCATTAAACCACCATTTTAGATCCCATGTTGACCAATTCAGAAACCATTATTCAGAAACCATGGTGACTTTCATAGATCAGGACTGGCAGGACATCATCCCTTGATCCCTTCCGGGTCCAAGTGGCAGAAGTAGTGGGTCCCATTGCCACATGGCAGGTCCTGCCCCAAATCCTGCGATGGCAGTCACATCTGAGTGGTTCACTCTCGGCCAGCCGGGCCCATAGGCCACCAGCCGGGCTGGAAGGGAGGTCACTTTAAGCAATGATCCCCCCGAAAGTCCAAACATTGATTGTTTTCAAACATCTACAATGTTCTGAAGCTGGAGTTCTTCTCCATTCCCACCCTGCGGGGGTCAAAACTGTCTATCATGAATTTTGTGCCTCCATCTTTGTTGTTTCAAGGGATAAATCCCAAAAACATTTCAGGACCAAACTCTCATTGAATCCAACTGTTCCGAATTTCTTTCACATTTCAAAGTGGCTTAAATCCAAATACAATTCTTCTTGCTTGAGTCCTTTTCGTCTTCCTTAAATCCAATGGTTTTTCTTTGTTCAACCGGATTCTGCCGACATCACCATCTCCTCCCAACAGTCCATGAAGACCTTCTCATCTGAACCTCGTGGAGTTTCAAAGACTTTTTTTGAATGGTATGGAATGGTCCATAGACATACCATTCTAAAAGTCTTTGAATATATATATATATATATACATACATATATATACATGTGTATATATATATATATGATTTGAACATAGATATACTTGGAATGGTCCATAGACTATATTTGGTTTAAACATGTAATACCAAATATACTCTTAGACACAAGTTTTATCACTTAAGTTCATGGCATGTCCTATCCACCACTCCACCGAGCAACAATCCGTGCGAGCCCACAAGCTGCTGACAAACAGGCCGTTGATCTCTGTGGTGATGGTCATCTGCCCATGTTTTGTGGCGACCCTCTGGTAAACATACAAAAAGCTATTGAAAATTGTCATAGAAATAGTGGATTTTCCATAGTTTTTTGTATGTTTACCAGAGGGTAAATATCTGTAAATCCCATGGTTAATCACCCCGAGGCTGAGGAACGACAAAAGACCAACGAAGCATTGTGGGGCCCGTTCAATCCTGAAAAATCGCCCAGAATCCTGAAAAATTACAAGCCTGGCCCACTAACCACTATATATCCCATGTGTGTGTTTTATTCATTATATCTATATATATATATATATATATCCTATTGTAGCCTCATTATGTTCCAATTTTGCTTGGTGTAAATTCCATTTACATAATATATTCCATACATTTGGGGATAACCATCCCCATTATTACCCAAGAGAGTCCGAATTTAACAGATGTTTTGATTACATAACACCATTTTGTCCCATGACATCTGTATAATTATGTATATATTCCCATAGTTCATTACTGTATATATTTCCACTTCATATTTTCCAAATCAGATATCGAACAACCTAAGACCATGGAACAATATAACCTCATATTTGTGGAACATTCATATATTTATGGTGATATAACTAACCTTCATATAATACCTTGAAAAAAACATCATTTTTAGCAAATTTTCAGTGGAATCAATATATGGAACAACAGATTCTTCATATCTTCGCACCTGGTCGCCCTGCTTCAGCGGAGCTTCTGCGGCCGCGATGGGAAGGTTCTTGGTGCCCAACCTTGGGACCAAGGCTGGCTGGTTTGTCTACAGTGTATATATATAATATATATATATATATATCTGGTTGGTGGTTCAACTCCTCTGAAAAATATTAGTCAATGGGAAGGATTATTCCCATATATCATGGAAAATACACATATATATATACACACTAGTGAAAAACAAGATCTTGATTATTCTACTTCTATTTCCATATCAATCCATGTCATATATGTCCATAAATGAAAATTTGATCCAATTCTCTATGTTGCAAACATCTATCTGGGAAGTGAATGCAGAACCTTCATTGAATCCGTGGACTTGTCACAGACTTCGATAGACATGGATCATGTACGGAGCTACGTAAAATTTGATGTTTAATCTGTATCTTTGTGTACACACATGTATCTCTATAAAGTTTATTTGTTTATTCCATGCATAATTATATATACACGTATGCACATATGTATCTATATTATATATATATTATATACATTTATCATTGTGAAATATTGTATTCATGTATGGGAATCATGTCAAGTAGGATGTTCATGTGTTATTTTCTAAAGCCAATAGGACCAATGCTGAACTCCCGCCCATCGGTGTGACCCCAGTGGCCCAAACCGATTTCCCCAGTGGATTTCCAGTGCATGGATCATGATAATCCCCAAGTAATAGTGGGTAGAAGAATCCTCCCCACACAAATCATCAACCAACCATCATTTATCAATGATATTCCCATATGTTTGATAGTTAAAACCCCAAAAAAGCCCTATAAAGGATGCTTCAGTCCCCAAAAAATCAACGAATCAACAGGGATTCAGTGCAGCCACACATCAAACACCGTTCCTCGTCAAGGTACCAAAGGTCTTGGGTGCACTGGTTCACAACTTGGATCTGGCGCTTTGGTAATGGTGCCACAAACGCAACCATGATTGTAACAAAAGAAAAAGAACAAGTAGAGAATTAAAGAAACATGATGTATAATATTGTATAATATAATGACATTGGTCCAGCCAAGAAAATTATGGTTGAAAACATCATTTCAATGGGATTCAAGCCTTAAAGTTTGTGTTTTTTTCGTGTCAATTTCCGACAAACCAGTGGGGCTTACTCTCCCAACCTCTATAGGTACTGTTGGCCCAAAGCCTGAAAACTATACGAACTATATCAGTTGTTCATTTATTCAAACAAACTCGGATCACCATCTATAAAACGAAAAATCAACATATAAATCACCATGGTAAATTAGCATGGTAAATCCCATTACAACGAATCTTGGTCATTGACATCAACATGACCTTGGGAAACCTCCGTCCCCCACCATCAATTTCCCCCGTTCCTCAACGTGATCCGCCGCAACCAGGGAGGTCAGCAGTGCCCAGAACACCTTCCGGACCATGGCGCCAGCGTCGAAACCGCGCGCGAACCGCGCGTTGAGGTGGCACTAATCATCCACTGGCACTGCGGTAACAGAGAAACGACATGGAAAAAATGTTTCGGTTCTCAAAATTGTTATGAACCTTGGTTAATGTTGGTGATGCTGTCCCATTATATAATGTTGGTTAATGTTGATTATACTTCCATTAATGTTGGTTAATATTGTTGTGGAACACCAATTTTTGTCCATCCAGCCTTTGGAGATCTCAAAAATGGTAATCAATGGGAATTTCCCCGAAATCTGCGCTACGAAATCATCATGTCAAGATCAATGTTCATCATGTTCCCTCTTTTTTCAGTTGGACTGGACAGGCATGAAAGGTTTTTTCCAGGTTTTTCCCTATGATCACGTTGCAGCCTGCTAGTTGCGTCCAAAAAATAGTAATTTAACCAAGAATAAATGGGGCGTAATGGAACATCCTGGGGTGTGGTACCTGAAAATTGGCGATGAGAACATGATGATGGTCATTGTCCAATTTGCGGCAACAAACCACACATCCACACAATATCATCACAGATCGTCGATGCCAAGATACCCAGCTGACACTGGTTCAATCTCCCGATGAGGTTGCAATATGAAACCCACCACAGGGATGTTTAGGGCCTCAGAAACCACAACAAGCCGCCCAAAAACCCGCGAAACCGCTGCGGTAGAAGCGGTAGGGCAATTCGGAACCCAAGAATTTGGTGTTGATAAAACCAGACAACAAAGGAATGTACGGTGTTTTTGTCTTCCGTGCACCCTGAGCGCATCTGAGAACAGACCGAAGACGAACAGCATTCCTTGTTTTTGTCAAATTCCAAAATTTCCATAGAGTTCTCACATTCGCCTTATAATAACTATGGGATTCTATGGGGGTCCATAGCAGAGCAACTCATCATTGCTCTGTTATCAAACCCCCAAGTTGACCCTATTCACGGGGTGCGAACCTAAACAAAGGGGGCGGGGCCTCCATGCGTGGATTTAATCAAAACAACTTGTGATTTATAACAACATCTTTGTGTGGGGTTCTTGTTTTTGATTCTGTATCCCGCCGCCTCACCCGCCTTGCTCGCCCGCCTCGCCGACACACCACTTTGTCACACACCACTTTGTCAACACCATCTCTCAAACACAACTTTATCACACACCATCTTTGACACACCACTTTGTCACACACCATCTCTCACACACCATCTTTCACACACACACGCACCATCTTTCACAACTTTATCACACACCATCTCTGGCACACCGCTTTGTCACACACCATCTTTCACACACCACTTTGTCAACACCATCTTTGTCACACACACACACCATCTTTCACACACAACTTTGTCACACAACATCTTTCACACAGCATCTTTGTCACACACAATCTTTCACACACCTTTGCCACAAACCATCTTTCACCACACCATCTTACACCCACATCTTTCACCCACATCTTTGTCACACACCATCTTTCAACACACCATCTTTCACACACCATCTTTGTCACACACCATCTTTCACACACAACTTTGCGTGGTAGGCGTGGCACTTGGTGACATCCACTTTCGTTTTGCGTGGCAGGCGTGGCACTTGGGGCACAGTGGGCTGGCTCTGGTGGCGCGCTTGGGGCGGGATTAGTCGCCGGTGACGCCGCGGCACTTTGCGTGGCAGGCGTGGCACTTGGTGACATCCACCTTCCTTTTGTGGCAGGCGTGGCACTTGGCGGCATCTACCTTCGTTTTGCGTGGCAGGCGTGGCACTGAGGGCACTGGGCTGGCTCTGGTGGCGCGCTTGGGGCGCGATTAGTCGCAGGTGGCGCCGCGGCACTTTGCGTGGCAGCCTTGGCACTTGGGGGCATCCACCTTCGTTTCACGTGGCCGGCGTGGCACTTGGCGACATCCACCTTCGTTTTGCGTGGCAGGCGTGGCACTTGGGGCACAGTGGGCTGGCTCTGGTGGCGCGCTTGGGGCGGGATTAGTCGCCGGTGACGCCGCGGCACTTTGCGTGGCAGGCGTGGCACTTGGTTACCTCCACCTTCGTTTCGCGTAGCAGGCGTGGCACTTGTTGACATCCACCTTCGTTCCCCACATCTTTGTGTGGGGTTCTTGGTTTTGATTCTGTATCCCCCCTCCGCCTCACCCGCCTCCGCCCGCCATCTTTGTCACACACCACTTTATCACCCACCATCTTTCACACACAACTTTGTCACACACCATCTTTCACACCCCATCTTTCACACACAACTTTGTCACACACCATCTTTGCCACACACACACACCATCTTTGACACACAGCTTTGTCACACACCATCTTTCACGCACAACTTTGTCACACACCATCTTTGACAAACCATTCACACACAACTTTGTCACACACCATCTTTCTCACATCATCTCAGTCACACAACTTTGTCAGACACCATCTTTCTCACACCATTTCACTCACACGACTTTGTCACAGACCATCTTTCACACACCACTTTGTCACACATCATCTTTCACACCCAACTTTGTCACACACCATCTTTCACACACCACTTTGTCACCCACCATCTTTCACACACCATCTTTGTCACACACCATCTTTCACACACCATCTTTGTCACCACTCACATCATCTTTCACACACCATTTTGTCACACACCATCTTTGACACACAACATTGTCACACACCATCTCTCACACACCATCTTTCACACACAACTTTGTCACACACCACTTTGTCACCCACCATCTTTCTCACGCACCATCTTTGTCACACACCATCTTTCACACGCCATCTTTCACACACAACTTTGTCACACACCATCTTTCACACACCATCTTTGTCACACACATACACACACCATCTTTCACACACCACTTTGTCACACACCATCTTTCACCACCATCTTTCACCACACCATCTTTCACACATAACTTTGTCGCACACCACCTTTCACCACACCATCTTTCACACACAACTTTGTCACACACTCTCTTTCACACACAACTTTGTCACACACACACACCATCTTTCTTCGTCACACACCATCTTTCACATACAACTTTATCACACAGAACTTTGTTTTACTTCTCGATCCTCGACTCCACCACCTCCTTTGTCTTTCCTTCCTTCCCCGTCCCGGCTACAACAATTTGGTGCTCATTATTGGAAGAAGTTCCCTTGTGGGGTTATCCGGTCCTTAAATTCACTAGGCAAATGGGGGATTATATGATTCAACCATCAAACATTGAACCAGCAAAGAAATTGGATTTAACTACCAAGACTGTTAAAAAAAGAACATTGCATACCGGACGTTTGCCCGCCACAAATTCCACATTTCCTTTGACATGCGCAAATCCCTTCCTAGGACCAGCGGTTTTTCATTTTCCAATTTCCAGAACGACAAAATCAGAACCCTAACCTACATCCATGTGGATTCCTGCATTGTTTCTGCTCAACAGTGAATGTCCACCTTTGGACATTGTAAAACCCAAGTTTGCATGGTATGGTTTCTATGACAGATGTTCTATCCCCATTCTGATCATCGCTTCCAATAGTCATCGCAACACCCTTCCATCATCCGGGATGTTCCCACACAAATGGATTCATACGGCTTTGCACACTTTCTGACATCATTCAACGTATCTAGATATGTATATATATATATATGTAAAACTATATATATATTATACACAAATTAAAATATATACACCCATACTATATATATAAATATATATAGATATAGATAGATCTGCAAACATAGACCTGCAAAGCTCTGCAGACTACCTCCATCGACTCCTCCTCCATGCTCCTGCCAAGCCTATACCGTTTCAGCTCTTGCTGTGTGAGGACATCGCTGCACTCTTCAACCAGGTGCCACGCTTTCTGCTCTTTTGCGGCTTGGGTGAGTGTGGAGTGTGTGTGTCCCACCCACCACACTTGGCTGCCGCGAGGCAGTGCCAAAAGCATCGGCCGTCTGATAGAGATAGAGCTATAGAGATAGATATAGAGATAAAGATAGATTGAAAATATGGCCGTCTTGCTCACAACCCCAAAAAAGGACACCGAAACAGAGCCGCCTCAGAGATGATCATGGCCACATGGGTCAGCAGGAAGCCGAAGACGATGAAGTCTGGTCTCTCCTGTGAAGTTTCTCAGGGAAGAAAAACTATGGGGAAATCCATGGGGGTTTAAGAGTTAGTAATGCTTAAGATATTGGTTAATACATGGTTAATATCTGTTACTTCAATATTGTTGAATATATACCTGTACTGAGTAATGATTAATCATGGTTTATGTTGTTAATGCAACACGCAGCACGCGCAACGCTGAGTGCTAGCAAGCAGGTTCGTCACTCAGTGGATTTTTAACATTGTGATATGCAGTATTATATTGTATTATGTAAATGCATGTAACTAGATCCGTCCACATTTTCGGCCTTAAAGGGCTAGTAAATCGAAAGTTCGAAACGCATTTGGGTTTATTTTCCTATTCATACCTCGGTGCATTTACTTTTCTGTGAAAAAAACAGCCGGCATTTAACGTGCGAATTTCTGCCGGATGCATTTTGCGCTTCCCAAAAACAGCATCTGCGTTTCCTCCAAGGGTAAATTCTTTCGGGGTGTTGAAAAAATCAACGCCACTTGGAGGTACCCGTGTGGCTCTCATGAATGTGATGAGTATCTCATGATATGTCATGCTTATCGTCACTCCAATGCGTTTTCCCTATTCCAATAAGAGCATCCACTATCTAAATCAAGATAAACATATCTACTAGGATGCAGACCGGGAAAAATGCATTGGAGTGAGTGCTGAGCACGCGAGTGCTGGCACGCGAGTGCTGAGTACCAGCACGCGAGTGACGAAACAACTAAGTTACCCTTCGATAATCAAACCGCGCTGGCTAGGAAATCCCCGAACTAAATGGAGGTGTTAATAGGAAAATCATCTAAACATATTTAAACAGTGGAACAAACATGATCTTCGAGACCAATTTTTTCAGATAGTTTGTCAATAATCCTCTTCCCCAAATGCTCCATGGTGCCCGTGGTGGAATTTGTATCCAACATTTACCCCCAAAATGGCGCTGGCAGCTTCCTGGGCGCTGCAGTTCACCTCAAAATTTCAATCACTTGTTCATCTATGATTTTCTCGGTTTTCCCATGTGTTTCCTATGTGTTTCATTGCTTCTTCATGTTTTTTCCATGATTTTCGTTTTTTTTTCAAGTTTATTCCCAGGTTTTTCCGCATGTTTTCCCCACGCCTCCCAGGCCCAGTGGTAGAAACATCCCTCGGAGTCAAAGAACTCCACCTAGAGAGGTGGAAAGCTGTTCTCAGGCCCGAGGGGACACAAAAAAAATGGGATATGTATGAGGATTTCATGTTCTTTATGGGAAATCAATAGACTTCAATGGAGTTTGAATTGGGATTTGATAGGATTTCGTGATGTTATTGGGATCTGAATGGGGATTTCATGAGGATTTGATGGGGTTCTAATAATTGAGAACTGTGAAATTGTATGGGATATTCAATATTTCAACCCTCTGAAGAACTATGAATTTAGGTGGTTCAATCCCTAAGAATGGGATATTAATGGGATGTTCAGGGGGCCTCAATTGGAAAAAAAATATGGAAACACCGACGATAACGGGGATATTTTATGTATTTTTTGATTTAAACATTGTAAAGGGATATTCAATGGGATTTAACGGAAAAACAACCTGGCAATGGCACCCTCATAGGAATTCATAGGATTTTCCAGTGATTTTAATGGAATTGTCACTGGGAGTTGATGGGAATTTGAGGGGATAGACAGTAATGGCATAATGGGATATAACCATTGGATATCCGAGCAAAATTGTTTACAGTAATAGGGAAATTTCCCATGTTCTAAGTGTAGGATTCCTTACTGTGTTCAAAAAGGCGTGTTTTGTTGGGGAATAATTATGTTCTAAGTGGTTGCGTGTCAGCATAATTAGATCTAGTGGGATGTAATGGGATATTCAAACAACCTATGGGACCTTAATGGTCATTGAGGGGGAATATAGTGGGATAATATCCATTAACATGGTTTACAATGATCTATGGGAAAAACTTATTTAACTATTATATATAAGACCATAGTTTCAAGACCGGAATTTCCTCGATGAAATAGTGGGTTGTTGTTCTGTTGTTGTTTTTTACAGTCCATCCTTCACCAGCTCTAGGATTGTCAGGTTTGAAACCAAACTCAAGAAATCCATGGCTTCAGTATCCACAAAGTCACATGGTGTCTTACCAACAAACACTGGGATCTTGTCCATTTCTCACCGTTATCAAGATGGACAAATGAAAAAATGCCAAACAATCTCTCTTCGTTTTACCTGTCATGACAGAGTGTCACATACTACCCTGTGTATGTATTCTGTCTATGAGTCTATGATATATATATACATATATATACATACATATACATGTTCCTGTGAATATATGTTTATAAATATATATATTGCATAGATATGTACATGCATGTTTCCCTACATGTCAGGTGAGGGTTGTTAGATTTTATGTCAGCTGTCCCGCCGCCTTCTCCTCCGCCTCCGCCTCCGCCTCCCCCGTCGGACCTCAACTGCAAGCGCTATAGCAGTGTTCCCGGCCGGACCCCGCCAGCAAGCGCCAAGCGCTAGATCGCAGTGTTCCCCGCCGAGCAAACTCAGGAGCAGAGTGTTCCCCGCCGGACTTCAACTGCAAGCGCGCACTAGGGCGCAGTGTTCCCCTGCCAGACCCGAACAGCAACCTCTGGATCAGAGTTCTCCCCGCCGGACTTCAACTGCAAGCGCTAGATCGCAGTGTTCCCCACCGGGCCTCAACCACAAAGAATCCCCGCAGATATACCAGATAGATAGAATGCCAGAAAGAATGTCAGAAGATATGCCAGATACATATGCACAGAAAGAATGTCAGATAGAATGTCGGAACATATGCCAGAATTAATGCCTGAAAAGATGCCAGATAGAATGTCAGGATAGATGCCAGGTAAAATGCCAGAAAGAATGTCAGGGTATATGTCAGAAAGCAATTCAGAATAGATGTCAGACAGAATGTCAGATAGAACGTCAAAGTATATGCCAGAAAGAATGTCAGAATAACTGTGCCATATATATATATATCTATACATACTTCCAGATGGTATGTCAGAAACTATGTCAGAATAGTGGTTCTGGGTGGGGATCACCCGAAGAAAGCAAATTTCTGTACATGCACATCATGTGTACATGTTTACATTTTATTTTTGTATACATGTACGTTTATATATATATATATTTATATACATATATATATATTTGTACACATACACGTAAACTACATGTATAAATAAATAAATATATATATATATATGTATGTATGTATGTATGCAAATTTATGTACATATCATCTATCATATCTACATCATATCCAGTTTTTATCTCGCCGACTCGCACCTCTGAGCGTGAGAACACCAAGGCTTGGATGGCCACAGAATGCTGACCAATACCTTGAAGCAGCTAGGCATCCATGGTTGGTAAGGTAGTTTGTAGCAGTCGTAGCAAGCTAAAACACCCAATTTTGAGTCTGAGTACAATCCTATCGAAATAGCTATTTATTTACAGACTAATATATATATATATGTGTGTGTGTGTAATTGTATATAAAGTGCTGCTGTTTTGGGGTAACTGTAAGATGGTAAACCAAGTACTTATAACCGGGTATATTTGGAATTGCAGGTTTAGCTAAAAATATGCTACCGTACGGCAATTAACCCAAAATCCGACGGATTATCAACATTTACCCTTGGAATACATTCCTTTTTGGACTACAGTAGGCCGAAAAGAAATGACGGTTTATCACACCCTCAAATGGTAATATTTGGTATGCTATATATTCTTAATTTCACCGCATCAAACGGCTTATGAACTCTGACCTACAACAAATCTCATCAAATTGCGAGAAGATAAAAGGGTGACAGGGAAAGGGATCTGGCACCTTCCATTCCTATGACAAGTGCACGTCGCTGGAAGCTGCTGGACACTTGATATCAAACAAACATGTGATCAAATACTTGTAGGATATATCGTTGTGTGATATGTGGTTGTCTTATGTACAATTTAATATTGCAAACCCAATGCCACAAGCTCCCTGATTTAGGGGATGATACTACCAGCCATAAACATGAAAATAGTGGTGCATTGGGTTTACCACCTTAATACCTGTTGAGTCTGGGTATGCTGCCGGGCAAATTTTATTCGAGTGGTCGAAGATTGAAGTCTTGACCAGTCCATCCTTTTGCCGGGTCAGATTTGCTGTTGCCCTGAGAAAAATCTCGGCGACATGTCCACGTGTAAGCTAGAAAGAATCGGCTGATGTTCATTGACTTGCAATATTTCCTGGTAAAATACCAGTAGTACCGCACAAGGCGGCGGCGGAAGTTTCAAAAATAGGAAACCTAGAGGAGAGGTTGGTTGTTGTGAATCGCGGATGGCAGAGCGAATCCACTGATGGACCTAAAGGTGGTTGGAGTTGTGTTATTTGGAGTGGTTGCAATGATTACAGCGGTCACCTCGCCACAGTGCTGGATGTAGTGTGGCGTAGTGCAGTTGTAGCTGTATGTGTAGTCTATAGCGTAGTGGAATTGTAGTCTAGTGTGGTGTAATTAGTGTAGCGTAGTTGCAGTTGCAGTTGCAGCTGCGGTGTGGTCCAATTAGTGTAGTGTACTGTAGTATGGTATAGTGTAGCCTAGTGTAGTGTATTGTAAAGTAGTGTAGTTGTAGCTGTGGTGCAGTGTAGTGAAATTAGTGTAGTATAATTAGTGTAGTGTAGGGTAATGTAGTGTAATGTAGTGGTAGTTCTAGTTGCAGTTGCAGTTGTCATTGTATATGTAATGTAACGCACTGCAATTAGTGTAGTGTAGTGTTGTGTACTGTGATGTAGTGGTAGTTGTATTTGTATATGAAGTCGTAGCGTACTGCAGTGTAATTAGCGCAGTGTAGTGTAATGTAGCGTAGTTGTAATTGTAGTTGTAGCTGTGGTAGTAGTAGTTGTTGTAGTGCAATTAGTGTAGCGTAGTGTAATTAGATGTAATTAGCGTAGTGTAATGCAGCGTAGTATATTTGCATTTGTAGTTGTAGTAGTGTGTAGCGTGAGGGCAGTTGTAGCTGTGGTTGTAGTTGTAGTTGTCTATCTATCTACAGTATCTGTCTATCTGCAAGCTTGAAAACGAAGCCATTCAACGAGATTTCCTCAGTTTTTGATTTTGATAACATCAAAAACGCAGCAATTCTGCGAGACTTTCTCAATTGTTGAACTTGACAGCATCAAAAACGAAGTAGGCCTGCGAGATTTGCTCAATTTTCGAAGTTGACAGCATCAAAAAAGGAAGCAATTCTGCGAGACTTCCTTCAAAGATGGAAAATTAGGTGCAGAGTTGGCTGCCTCGTAGAAATGCGTTTTGCAATTTTTCCATTCCATCGGTCGAAAGTACTGCGCCTGCCACGCGCAATCATCTTAGCAAACCTGAAGATCTGATGCTCCAAAATGTAACTTCTCTCAGGAAATCAGCGCCCTAACCTCCTAACATCTCTGATAAACATGTCTCTTGTACTGCACCTGCCGCGCGAAATGCATCTTTGCAGATCCTCTTCAAATGTCCCACGCCTGCCAATGCTTTAGGAACTGCTACAAAACCCTCGCATTTGGTGCAGAATCCCCTGCGCCTGCCACGCTCAACGACATCTGAATGTCCAAAAGTGCCCTAAATCTGTCAACTTATTACACTTTTGAATTCGACATGTGCTTCGCGCCACAACGGCGTACACTTTTTCGACAGCTCAATTCCTGAAAGTGGTCCGAAGCTGAGGTGTTTTGTACATGTTGACTTCGAGATGTGCTTCGCGCCACAACGGCATGCACTTTTTCAACATCTCAACTTCCAAAAGTGCTCCGAACCTGCAGTGCTTTGCAAATTTTGACTTCGAAACGTGCTTCGCGCCACAACAGCGTGCAATTTTTCATCTCTCAGCTGGCCAGATGTCTCCGCACCCGCCGCTCTAGCGAGCCTACTTTTCGACCTTCCGGAGCAACAAATCATCGGAAAACGCAGTGAATCGCGACTTTTCTCCCTTTTCGCGCACCTGCATCTTCTTTCCTCTGACTCTTTCTCTTCTCTGATCTTCTTTCTTCTTCTCTTCTCTTCTCTTCTCTGACTCTTCCCACCCCTGCTTTTCCATCCATATTGTTGGAAGTTTGACTTCTAAACTTCCTTCGATCATGAACTATATTATTTATATAAAATATTGTTGCTTAAATAATTTGTCTTCTACTTTTGCAGGATCATGGCATTGTATGGCCCAAAAAACATGCTCCATGGCGAAAATGGGGGACCATTTTGCACGTGCAAAATTTGCCTTTCAGATGTGAATCCGTGCAATTTGGAGGATCAATAATTCTTTACAGCGCAGCTAAAAGTATCCGACATGTGGTGCAGCAACCTGTAATCTACTCTGGCAATTGGACCAAGTAATTTACGTCCATTTCGAATTACTACCCTGAAATCCTAAATTATCCTATTGACTCCCATCTGTGGATTAATGTGGTCTAGAAATGGGGTGTTTTCTTATACATATATTTCAAAAAAATATTGGTCAGTGTGCCGCTGTCCTGGTGGTCTCAGTCGGCATTGCGAGTCTGTTCACGACCTCCTGCCGGAACTCCTCCATTGGTCCATCAGCCGCAATCCGGTGCCAACTTTTACCAGCGCGTCGCGCGCCTCGCTGCTCCAACGTCTTTATCAGGGTGAGTGTGATGCGCACCAAGTGTATCAAGTCCTGTGGCAGATATCGCAGCGCACGCCCCTACTCTTTTTCTATTTTGGGACAAAACCATGTGATCATCGGCTGACTCCTACTTGTGTGTATATTATATGAGTATATCAATTATATACATATAGGGTCTATCTCTGGTCTGGGGCCACTCCGTAAACAAATGGCATCATTAAGGGTACCGCTAATTTCGCCCCTTGCTTATACTCAACCTGGTGTAAGACAGCTGCAGAGGTGGACATTGTTCCCATCATGGCTGTCTTGATATTTGACACCATTTTTCCACCGACGGTCTCAAAGTCCCCATTTGGGGCTCGTTTTGGCAACCCGTTCCAAAAGGTTTCAGCCATGAGGCTTATCCCTATACATTCATGTGCTGCTTCGACAATGGAAAACGTCTCTGCTTCTGCAGAACTCAGACAAGTTGATCCAATTCTCCTGGAATAGGCCTTGATCGCACTGCCTCCATATAAAGAACGATCGCTCCCATTTGTGATTTGACTTTCCATGATGCATCGCACAGGCAATACAGTTTCTCGGTGTCAGGGGCATACCATGCCGATCCCACAGCTCCAATCGCTTGTAGGGGCCCATCGCTACACACTGTTTGGTGCATTTTCCGGACACAAAGTGAGCACTCCCAACTAAACTGGTCTATCTATCAGAATGTTGCTCATACCTCATATATCATTATCCACCCAGCTCAAATATATTCACGCATATCCACTTATGTTAGTGGGTGAAGAATAACATCCTATGTATTCGGGCTTCGTAAACTACAATAACGCCCAATTAACCTTCACCCAACTGGATATAGGGACAGTAAGCCCAGAACCCAATTTTCTAATGGGTCAAATCCACATTTCTAGGGCAATCCATTGTCACCATATGTCACCATGTTTATATAACGCTTATTAGCGCCAATCAAACCACATAAATCACCAACAAATTGCTCCTTCATTTTCAACATCAATTAGTGGTTAAGTCATCTTAAACAGCAAAAAAAGCAGTGTAAATCTCCAATTGTTGCAGCTTAAACTATCATATGGTTGGGAATATCTTAGTGGCTCCTTAGCTCAGAATATAGACTTAGATACCCCTAGCTCCGAACCGCTCCCTCCGTTCACCATTGGACAAATCATTGGAATATGGGGATATCAGTGGAATATAATTGGATAATAGGCTATTTTTTGCAACATTGAGCGACGTTTGCAGACTTTTTTTTGCAGTCATGGGGATCCCAAAGTGACCATAGGCTCCAATCCTGAGTCATGATCTAAGGATATGGATTGTGGGATGATTTATTGGGGCAATTTATGACTTTGGAATATTGATATATTGGGTCAATGATCAGTTAATAATTATCAATCATTGACACTCACATTTATCCTTCACATTATTGAGATATCAATCATTCATCCAATGTTTGACGAACAAATTACCGTTGTTTGATTGTCATCCCAGTATAACGATCATAAAATAGATTTAAATCATTTTAAACCCCATAGATCCACCATTTTTCAGCCACGGCTGCCACGGTGCTCAGAAACGTGCGGCTGAGGTCCGTGTTCACCCTTTGCGCCGTGTCCCCACCGCAGGGCCGAAATCGAATGCGCCCCTCCGGCACGTTGAGGTCCTATCGTTGACGGCAATAGCTGGACGTGTACTGAGTACTGGCCTCTGTAGGCAGGAAAAACCATGGGAAAATATGGGAAAAGTAGGAGAAACAATGATAAACCGTATCTTTTTCGGTGCATATTTTCAGACAACCTATATGGCTGGAGATGAGCAGCAACATGGCTGCGTTGTGAAGCAATGAAATAGCTGATTCAAACAGCGAAAGCGAAGATTTCACCAAAACAAAACTGTAAATGGTTCATAATCACCAGACATAACTCGAAATATGTCATAGTTATCGTCCACTTAGTAACAATGTCCAGTTCGGTATGATTAGCACATTGAATCATCACAAAATTATGTTGTTTTTTTGGACTCCGGATTTATGATCAAAACAATCAGATAGTTTTCAGACGGGTCATCGAATCAGTGGACTTGCCACCGGGTATCCACAAACATCCATTTCTGCAATGTTTTTTTGATTCACCCATGAAAATAGCTAACCATCTTAGACGTTTTTCACCATATGTTTTTTCTAAATGTTTTTTTTGCCCCATCTAAGCAGTCCCTGATGATCCGACATTTAACAAAGATACGTGGCAATTTCACGAAGAAAACACGTGATGAAAAACCAATCGGGAGTTTTAACCAAGAATACCGCGGATTTAACCAACCACAAGGTGCTTGAACGAAGCAAAAACAGTGGACCAGAAATCAACACTGCTGAGATTTCGCCATCCAACATATTCCAAACTTGTGATTGTTTAACCATCCAAAATGCAGATTTCATACTGTACCCGACATTCAAACATTGCTAGCTGGGAAGTTAGCATGTGTTTAATGGGAACATCGTCTATAATTTTGATTAAATATAAATGATTCAATGTGATGGCGCATTTCCTCTGCCAGGTTATCTATAATATATATATGTATATATATATATATTAGATTATATTTGTAGAGATGTGGTCTGACAACTCAAATTGATGTTTTGCCAGAAACTTGGATTTTTCAGTCGGTCACAGCGAACACAAACAGCTTACTTGTTGTCACTACAGGCGTGTAAATTCTACAATTTGGTATGGTCTTCCCAAAAAAAGAAGCCTTAAACATGTGTGGCGGACTGCACCCCCGTACCATGTTTTCATCCTTCAAGTTGTCCATGCAGAACTTCCGCCAGAACAACTCGGTGACCAGCACCACCTTTGCGGCGCGTTCCAAGATCTTCCGGGGATCTCCGTGCGGGGTTTCCATAGCCATGGGGGTACCCCAATATAGATGGTTTATAAGGGAAAATCCATCTATAAATGGATGATTCAGGGGTACCCGTATGACTTAGGAAACCTCCATATACCAGGAAAATCCACTAAAAAAGTGGATGATGATTTGGGGGTACCCCCTATTTTAGATATTTTAGGAAACCATGACAACCATTTCGAGGATGACGCCCCCTGCTGTGTGACCATCTGCACATGGAACTAGATGATTGTTTTGTGTCCCCCAAAGTGAGGGAGTGTAAACGTCTATGATTCCATGCTGTATGGACATTTAACTACCTTGGTCTTCAAGAGATCAAACATTTCTGTACTTTGCTGGACGCTAAGTTTTTTGTTTTTTCCATAAAATAAGTCGTGCGCACCCATCAAAATGTTCATGCATCCCACACACAGTGTTCAAACTTGCCATCATTATCATGTTTCTGTTCAAAGACTTCATTCCGTGAGAACTATGCCAAAAAATAGATCGCTCTAATTGTCCAATTTTTGGGCATGTTGCCAAGAAACACTTGACATAATTTGACAATTTGTTTGGGATTTTTAGACGTTTGATGGTTTTTGTAAACCTTTTGGGGGTGCTTGAAGAGGTTTTGAAGGCTTGACACTTCAAAACGGATTGACCAGCTAACATGACTGGCCAAAGTTTTAGTGTTTCAATGTGATTCGATTGTTTTTTGCGGCCACCTGTCTTTGCATCATTCCGTTCTATCAAACATGATGGCACACACCTGAAAATCGATCGAATTGAAAGAAGGTCGTGTGCGTAACATGGGAATGCAGCGTGAAATAAAAGGACGGGAATCATACGAAAACTGCAAAAACATTGTCAAAATCTTCTAAGTGATAGTGCGAAAAGGGGTCAACAACCTAGTCATCCAAAAACATTTGCTATGACATGAATGAGGACTTAAGGTAAATCAATATCGTGGTAAAAATATGTAAAAATATTGAAAATCCCTAAGTCCCTAATCTAAGAGCCAAAACATTGGACACCCCCAAAATGAGGCTCGGCGAATATCAACAAATAACGTGTGACGACGGAACAAAACACCTATATAAAATCAAATTGTGGCAGCGTAAGTGCAAAAACTAAGGTGAAACGAACATCAAACAGGACGGGATGGGCTAACGGCCCAAACTTTATCCACATCGCGCGGCAAAAAAATACATACGCGAGTTTTCTTGACCTTGCAAGCACCCAACACATCCAGGCAACATCAATGCACAATTTTCATGGGTATAGTGATTGAAATTTAAAAAATCAAGAGATGCTCAAAACATGTGTTGAAATTTGCGAATTCATGTTGAAATTTTCAAGAAACATGTATATATATATATAAATTATATAAATAAATATTTTGGGATGGGCGCGGTTTTTCCATACACATGTTTCATTTCCTGGGGATTAAACGCTATCGAAACATCACAAACATATACAAACATGATGGTTCACCCGTCCACACAAAAGGCTGCTGTTCCAAGCAGCATCGCAATCATGGTACAAGACCAGACCTGCGCAAAAGCATCAGTGGACGGTTGGAAATCCCCAGCCCCAAATCAACAGTTGCCACGCAGCGGGTGCGGCCCACAGTTTGGTCCCGTTCTCGCTTTGGTAAATGGTCGGGTCCAACTTGTTCTATCGACAAACAAACACACACACACACGATCACGTATGCCAGAAACTCAACCAACAAAAAACGTCTTCCGAACGCGAAACAAACAATGGGCACGTTGTAGTTATCAGTTGCATTTGCGTGCGCGATGCGACCGTCAGAACTTCATTACCTCCCGTTAGGCAGTAAATTCAGTAGATCGAATCAATGCGGCAAATAGATTGTGATTTGACCCAAGGAATTTAGCCCAAAAACTATGCAAGACGCCAGACAAATCTTTGTCGCGTTTTGATTATCCTTGGCCGGGGTAAGACATGCACACAAAGTTGTTTTCTAATGTCGAAGTTTCAAATTTGAAAAGTAGTTATCAATGTAGGTAGACATTCAATCCTACCCAGCTGCAAGACCGAATGTTGACAGCTTCTTACTGGCAGCAACCGTGCTGAAACCGCATGAATCCAGTTTATGAAAACTCGGTGGCAATCGGATTTTTAAAGACACATGTGTGACAAGCAAGTCTAGTGGAGGTCTGTGCCATAAATGCACCAGCTTCACCTATTTGTGCCATAAATCCTGGTCTGTTTGCATGGTCTTCTCCTCCTACTTCGCAAGGAATTAAAAACAAATTCTGGATGAATCATCTGGCAAAGAGCTCGAACATATACACTTTGATAGGACCACAAATGAAACACTGATAGAGCATGAGTTTTCCAGGTTGAAGTATGCATCTTGAGATCTATCTCTGACCCGCAGTTGCAGCTACTTGCATGCCATAATTTCAGGCTTGAACTATGCGCATGAAGACTCTTCATGTTGAGAATGATATAGGGTTGTCAAGATGGGCTGTGTCCTTTCTGGAGTTGACACGGGATGCCATGAAGAGTGGACACTCGAGCTGTTGTGCAGGCTCTGCTTCCAAAAACAATGCGACCAACGAAGAAAGATCATACTGACTGCATATTCCGGAAAACCAAAACAGAAACTGTTTGGTTCGGGGGGTTGCCATCCGTGCTGGTAAATGACCGAAACAATTGGGCAACAACTTTGGTTACAACTCTGGGTCTTTAAAATCCACAATAAGCCACTTGATGATACGCAACGAGTTGCCATAAGTGCCTGGCCATAAATTGTTGGCCCGTCCCCATTTTTGGGCAACATCACCTTGTCTAACTGGCAAATCTACTAGGGAAACTGTCATATTTTAAGGGATGAAAGCATTTTAACACCCACATATGATATTGCTGATGATATCCAGCCCCATCATATCTCCATGATATCCCAACGAAATGGTAATCATCATCAACCAGCTGCAGCATTTAAAATAACTTTAAAGTTACTTGTGCATTGAAAAGCGAACCAACATGTAAACATTGTAAACATGACTGGGATTTTAAGCCATAATCATCAACCAGCCACATTAACTCCCCATTTTCCGCCACACGGTGCCACTTTCCCGCTGCAGCTCGTGATGCGCTGCCGGTGCGCACAAGGTGCCTCGTGCCAGTGCCACGAAGGGCTGCACATCTCCCCGCGTTCCACGGGTGATAAGCATCACCTACCGGGTGATAAGCGTGGGATTTTACGAAGGGGAAAACAGAAGATATGGGAAGGTATGGATGGGAAGCTAATGGGACTATAATCCCATTGTTATATACCATATATATGTAATTCTATATATAAATTATATATAATTAAATATATAATTATACATATATGTATATATATATATATGTAACTATACATATATATATATGATTACATATATATATATATGATTACATATTTAATTATATATATAATTAAATATGTAATTATATACCATTGTTATCGTCCGTATGGCAAGTTATGGATCATGGGGATTTCAAATCAAAATATCATGAGGATATAGTGGAAAATTCATGAAAATTCTAGGAATTCTGGGGATATCATTATGGTGCTGGAAAGTTGGGTACTGCTGGGATGATGATTGGAACATTCAACAACTCCAACAATGATGATTGCAAGTTACCATAAGTTACCCCACAATCAGGCACATTTATAGAGGTAGATATACCATACGTGGACCTTAAAGAAGGATATGACATGATATAACCTTGCAAACTACTGACTTTGGTGCGCCATGCAAAACCCAACAATAAATTGTCAATTGGGTTTGGCTTTTTGAACCCCTGGAGAAACTTTTCATGGTTCAGTATTAGATATGATTAGTTGCTCAAGATGACCAAAACCAGTAAGTTCGTCCATGTGGGAACCACCCAAGATGTCATGGTTCATGACTTCGTCTCTCTTGAACGAAGTTTGAAGGAGTATATGCAATTTTTATCAATTTTTGAGAAAACTTCAACGCAAGTGGAGGGTTTAACAATCAGCAGCTGGGACCAACAACTCTTAACAAAATGTGGTGACTAACCCGGTCAGCTCGAAGACGCATGTTTGTTGAATCAAACAGTTTTTGTTAACGCAAATTGGGATGTAAACGAGACGGGCTTGCAACTCCTGCCTCAAACATTCTCGGCACAAACCTCTCATTTGTTTGATTTGTGCGTTTCAACATGTTTGAACATCCGATTTTGGGAATATGAAACTTAATGAATTAACTACCTTCTGGGACCAAAATCTGAAGTTTTTTTTGCAAATTCACGCTTTTCCCCACAATGAAAGCAAACAAAATCACCATTGCAAAGTTTAAAAGACATGATAAGACATGACATGCCTATGTGTTTTTCTTCAAATCAGCGATGAATTTTTCGTGACCCCGTCAGCCCCCCCGCCCCCCGCGCCCCCGTCCGTCCACCTTGCGTCGGCCCGTGGGGTTCGTCGAGGGAACTGAATAGGCCGAGCCCGCAGCAGGGCGGTTGCGAAGCCTGGGCTCCTGCAGTGGGTAGCCTGTTCCAGTTTGATGTGGGGAAACCAATGCCATAACAATAGTGGTTAATGATGATTAATGATGGTTGATAATCGTGATTAATGGTGATTAATGGTGATTAATGGTGATTAATGGTGATTAATGGTGATTACAGTAATGGTAAACCAATGCCATAAACCACATATGACTGGGAATGGTAAGTTTATTTCGTAGTTTATGACATATATTGGGGTATGGTAAACATGACATTGTTTTACCCATGTACATCATATGTAGAAAGCCACGGGCCCAGAACCTGACGACATGGGCCCAGCTTTTTTGGGCGGTGGGCGTGCATTCATTTTGCCTCCCCGACTGTGTGCCCTCAACATTGATAAATATATATATGTATATAAATATATATGAATATTTAAAAATATAAAAATAAATAAATATACGAATATATATATATATACATATATATTTATTTATCTATATCTTTATACATACTGTATATCAACAGCTTTAAATGTTATGTAAGTCCTTACATTGAAACGTGTATGGCATATACATACATGTATGTATGTATGTATGTATGTATGTATGTATATATGTATGTATATGTATGTATATGTATGTATATGTATGTATATGTATGTATATGTATGTATATGTATGTATATGTATGTATATGTATGTATATGTATGTATATGTATGTATATGTATGTATATGTATGTATATGTATGTATATGTATGTATATATGTATGTGTATGTATGTGTATGTATGTGTATGTATGTGTATGTATGTGTATGTACGTGTATGTATGTGTATGTACGTGTATGTATGTGTATGTATGTGTATGTATGTGTATGTATGTGTATGTATGTGTATGTATGTGTATGTATGTGTATGTATGTGTATGTATGTGTATGTATGTGTATGTATGTGTATGTATGTGTATGTATGTGTACGTATGTGTATGTATGTATGTATGTATGTGTGTATGTATGTATGTATGTATGTATGTGTGTGTATGTATGTATGTATGTACGTGTATGTATGTATGTATGTATGTATGTATGTATGTATGTATGTATGATGTATGTGTAAGTATGATGTATGTGTATGTATGTGTATGTATGTGTATGTATGATGTATGTGTATGTATTATGTGTATGTATGTGTATGTATGTGTATGTATGTATGTGTATGTATGTATGTATGTATATGTATGTATATGTGTGTATGTGTATGTATGTGTATGTATGTGTATGTATGTGTATGTATGTGTATGTATGCGTATGTATGCGTATGTATGTGTATGTAAGTGTATGTATGTGTATGTATGTGTATGTATGTGTATGTATGTGTATGTATGTGTATGCATGTGTATGTATGTGTATGTATGTGTATGTATGTGTATGTATGTGTATGTATGTGTATGTATGTGTATGTATGTGTATGTATGTGTATGTATGTGTATGTATGTGTATGGATGTGTATGGATGTGTATGGATGTGTGTATGTGTGTGTATGTGT
>CAMXCT020006792.1:0-287500 GCA_947184155.2 Cladocopium goreaui | reverse complement strand
GCATGCATGCATGCATGTATGTATGTATGTGTGCATGTATGTATGCATGCATGTATGCATGTATGTATGCATGCATGCATGCATGTATGTATGTATGCATGCATGCATGTATGTATGCATGCATGCATGCATGTATGTATGCATGCATGTATGTATGTATGCATGCATGCATGCATGTATGTATGTATGTATGCATGTATGCATGCATGTATGCATGCATGTCTGCTAAGCTGAGGCCATAAACACAAATATGCTCCTTTTTTGGCTCTACCAATGGGTGAACCGGCCCGCATGCCAACCGATGACCGAAATTGTGAACCTACCAATCGGCCTGCATGTTTGTGGCTGGTTTATGCTGGTTTCACGTTTTATTTCTGCTGCACCTGGATACTCTGCGTATTACGGCGATCTGAAGCCAGCCACATGTTCTAACATTGTTGAAATAGCTGTTGTCAGGCTAAGAAAGAAACCTACACAAATCAGTCACATATAGTAATAGAACTTGGAATGTAAATTGTGTAACTTCTTCATCCCAGGTAGTAAGTGGCTAATAAAAAAACATCATGTTTGACTTCTTTTATACGATGTGTTAATATCTATATACTATGTATATGCGGTGATAATCAACAATTCATGATATTGTCAAATAATGTATATAACTAACTTATTTGTGTATCTTAAAATTGAATAATAATGAATTCCCATATTATACTTACATGTATTCATATTGACCAAATAAATCCCCATTCTCAAACATTGTTTGACCCTTATTGGACATAGTAAACCAATATGATACTGTACGAGTGTCAGCTGGCGCCATGACTGTCACAGTTCGCTCGCGTCGTGAATCTAAGCTGAGGGACTAGCGCTCTCCTCATTGGATTGTCCCACATGGAAGTCTCCCAGTGGATCGACCGGGATTACACAGAAAATTTGTGGATGCAAAATGTCTACATTCTGGTTCTTTGTTACATATACGTATATGAAGTCATGGCCCATAGAAATAGGTGATAAACGATGATGATAAACATAGTAGAGTAAGCTCCACTGTTTTCTTAGTCTCGGGTTTTACCAACTAATCATTGTTTGGAGGGTTATTCTTTTTGGGGGGACTATAATCATATTTACCATCTGTGATCATATTTCATCAATACCAATGGGGGTTAATCAATGTTAATCATATCATATCATATCATATCATATATCATATCATATCATATATCATATCATATCATGTCATATATCATATATCATATATCATATATCATATATCATATCATATATCATATATCATATCAATCCTTTTTGGGGATATCCTACTAATAGCCATGTTGCTTCTTTCCCAAAGCCGTTCACGGGTGACCTCCGTCTCACGGCTGGCCGTGGAGGGTGTTGAGGCGCCATCCAAGGCCTCCAGTTATAGTGGGGTAAATGGATTTTTCATGGGATTCTGAATGGTATTTACCATGGGATTTTATGGTGGTTTAATGGTGGTTTAATGGGATTTTATGGTGGTTTAATGGGATTTCATGGTGGTTTAATGGAATTTTATGGGATTTCATGGAATGTTTCAGACATGGGATTTGGATTCCATGGAATTTAGATGAATTTAGGCAGGCACCAATAATAATATGAAGATCTTTGAACTTGCACCAGTAATGGATCTTGCGAACTGCAGCAGGAATTTTTTTTGCGCTACATGATCACTTTGTGGCAAAGAAAAACCTCAGGATTTATCATCAAAGGTCGTTGATCATTTGTTCATTCTCAATTCATCATTTCAATCAGCCTAAAAATGGATCCTGTATATATATACAATTAAAAGCTAAAATGTTATATATATATATGTCAGAAATGTGCAAACAATTAATCATCATGGATCATCAACCTGTTCATGTGTTAAACTCAATTCCTGTCAAAGAATTATCTCACTTCAGCAAACCCCAGCATTTGGGCTGATTTGTTTCACATGATTTACGTGGCATGTGAGGCCAAGGGGTATGGCAGGGCGAAGGGGAGAAAATCGCTGGGACTACCAATATATACATATATATTATATACATATATATTATATATATATTATATATACACACTGTATGTAAATATATATATAATGGGATAATGGTGATATCATCAGGATACAACGGGGATATATAACCAACAATATGATATTTGCGTGTGGCACCTGAAAATGGGCTGTGTATCCCCCAGTTTTGGCAGTGTTGGTACTGGGAAAATGATGAGTAACAACAGTGGATTGAGTGAGATACCATCTTCTCAAACAAAGCCACATTGGAATGTAAACTGTGCCAATGGGATCAAATAGGGCTATCTTCACAAATGCGGCAAGAGATTTCAAAATTGACCAATAATCGGTACCATAATGCGGAAGGAAGAAATCCTTCACCAGTTGGTAGATGGTTTACCCATTATAATCCCACTACTTAACAAATGTACAGTGTTTAATAATCACCAGTAGATACCAACTGGTGCAGGAATTCTTAGTTCCACAGTATGTCACCACACAATATGGAGAGCCCGGCAGCGTAGCCATGCCATTGGTAGACAGCAATGGCCTCTGTATGGTCCATGATCATGCCAAAAAACTCGTTGAACTCCGTAATGAGCACATCATCTACCCTCTGGTAATTTAACATAACTATGGAAAATCACCATTTACAGTGGATTTTCCCATGAAAAATGGTGATAGATCTTTCCATATATAAACGTTTACCAGGCCGGGTACAGTGGCACAGGAAAATGACCATCCCCTTGTTTGTTAACGAACAAATCCACTTCTCATAGCAACTTGATCCAACTCTGGGTCCAATTCCAATCAAGTGGCACAGCAAAATCCTTAAAAAAATCACCAAGCAGCTTTGGGGCTAACAGTTTATATATATATGGTATATCTATATCTCTATACATCATGATATATATATATATATGCTGGTTGATGGTTTTAACCATCTTGAAAAATGATGGAGTTCGTCAATGGGTTTCGGATGACATCCTATATATGAAATGGAAATTAAAAATGTTTGAAACCACCAACCAGTTTAGTGTCGTTGATTGAACTCACCATTTTGTTGTTGCAAAAATTGAAAAAACTGCGGAAGAACTGGCTCCGGCCCACAGAGTGCCAGCCTCGCTCGAGCAATCCTGGCTTTCGCTCCCAGGGGTGCACTGGTTTCCTGATCACTTGGGGACTCCTCTGCAGAACCAGGGCTACTTCTCTGTTTCCGCAGGTTGTAATTCCTGGTGATTAGCCACTTACTGAAACGCACCCACAAGTAGACCGCTGAGCTGCTCCCCACATGAAGTATGTCATACTCATCTATGACAGTAAAACTATCATCTTATCTATCTAAATGGGCATCATGCCAATGTTTCACCAAAGAACTGACTCAACTGACCCAATCACACACACAATATATATATATATATATCATCCTAATGGTTCTTTATATATATTATACATCATCCTAATGGTTCTTGGTGACATGATTGCAGTTTGAAACCGCAAAAAAAAAACGGCCTAGAAACATAGCCCAAGCATCACAAGAACCTGTTCCAAAACTGCCGTAGCTAAACCATGGAGGATCGTTGTCCCATCTGTGGGGACAGAACTCAACAATATTGGGTAATTGTCAGTATACGGTATCAATGATATATATATATATTTGTATAATAGAGGGGTTCCCATTTAAGAATACTAATTATGCTAATTATGTATAATACAGGGGTTCCTGCTCTGCAACCTTCATGGATGCTCTAAGCAAGTCAAATCCAAATCCAACACCTCACACAACACGCTGTGGCCGAGAGCACGCGCTGCCAAAACAAACTTTCGAACACAGACATATCAAGACTGTTAACTATTCATAAAATTGGCACCAATAATGACATTACCACAATATATGGTGGTTTCCTACAATGGGGTACCCCAAAATGGATGGTTTATAATGGGAAAATCCTACTAAAATGGATGATTGGGGGGTACCCCCATTTTAGGAGACCCCCATATCTCCGTTTTAAGAATCGTTGTGATTGTTACTCCAAACTTCCCCATGTTCTCCACAGATCAAATCGGTTGACCCCTTCCTGCGTGACCAAGTGTAAAAAACTCGGTCGGCGATTCCTCGGAAGACAGGCGACAGGTTGTACATGGAAGACACCCAAAAGCGCTCCGTGGTACTGGAAGATTTGCCACCAATAAAAGCCCCCAAAATGACCCAGTTTGTAGGTAAACACTCCATACATGAAGCATAAGTGGAGGCAGTGAAGGGAACAATGGGGATACCATACAGGATTGCTCAACCATATTAGAAACATAGGACTGCCTTTGATTTAACAGGATACCAACCACTAGGGATATAAGTGGGGATATAGGATATAATGGAATAATAGTATATGATGGTACCAAACCCGTCATATTGGGGTATAAAATGGTTTTTGTAATGATACATAAGAGGAATATCTAACCAGCAATAGTGGGGAATGTGACATTGGAATGTGGATAGTTTTTCAGTGTATATAACCAACAAATACCAATAATAACAATAGCAAATTAAGGTGTAATGGGGAATCTAAAGGGAAGGGCGGGAAGGATTGGTCCCGAAATGGGACTTACCCACGGCCCTAGTTGGGACGCAGTAATGAATTCACCTAAATAGCTTGGGGTAAGAGCCCTTTTTCACTATAGTGATATATATATATATTTATTGCTGTACGTACATTATATAAAATATGTATATATCTAATTATATATATATAACAAAACATATATATATATACATACATACATCCACTTACAACTGCAACTGCACCCCTTGTACTTGTCCAAACATGGAGTGTACTTTTTCTTGTGTCACTTCAGGTTTCATGATGAGTTTCATTGAACTTGGGGTTCTCCCGTTGAAATAACAATGGTTATCTATCCCCTATACAGGGTTGTGCCCTCCAGTGGTTAAAATATTCCCATTCACTAGTTCGATAGGAGGGCACAACATGCTTTTTTTTATGCTTTACCTATGAAAAACCATGGTTTATCAACAGAACTATGGAAAGATCCACCATTTTCATTGGGTAAATCCACGACATTTCGACTGGGCCATGGCTTCTATGTCGCTGGATCCCCATGAACCAATCCTTGGTGTATAGCGTATATCCAAAAAAAATATACCAAAAAAAAATCCCTGGAAAATCCCTGGATATATCCCAAAATTATATAATATATATATATAAGCTTATATTAATATATCCCATTTCATACCCCCAAAAAAACTAGACAAATTCCCATACTCCCAATCATCATAAGTCCCCTCACTGAAATCCCCTAGTTTATCCTCTGGTAAACTAACATAGCTATTGAAAATGGCCCAGTCGAAATAGTGGATATTCCCAGCTATAAAATTGTGGATCTTTCCATAGCTACGTAAACGTTTACCAGAGGGGAAATCCTATTAAATCCCATTAGATCCCATTAAACCACCATAAAATCCCATAAAATCCCCTAGTTTCAGCCCCTGTCAATGCCATGAAATCCCTCAAACAGGTCCCAGCAACAGTGGCCGCTCGTTGCGGTCCAATGAATCCGCGGCGCCACGGTCTGAGGTGCCATAGATCGCCTGCACTTCACCGGTGGTGCAAAACCCACCGTTTCTTTAATGGTTTCTTTTGGTAAAAATGGGATTTTATGGTGGTTTAATGGGATCTAATAGGATTTAATGGGATCTACCCTCTGGTAAACTAACAGTTTGTTGTGGAAAATGGTCCAGTTATAGTTGATTTACCTATCAAAAGTGGTGATTGTCCATAGTTTTTTGTATGTTTACCAGAGGGTAACCATGGGGACACGAGAAAAAATTGAGGATTTGAGGTTCCGAATTTGAAGGACATACATACAGATAATTGGAATTTCAGCATGATGGAGAGTTTAAGCAACTGGGAAAACGGTGTTCTCGGACTCATTGAAGCAGTTGGCAGCCGAGCCAGACCCTAAAATATGCAAAGTTGTCATGTTGGATAGTCATCCAATTTTACCCTCTGGTAAATTAACATAGACCCTGAAAATAAGCCATTTTGAGTGGAAACCAATCTTCCAACCCCTATCTGCCAGGGTCTATGTTAATTTACCGGAGGGTAATTGAAGGGACACTCGAAAGGAACGCATGATTTTAGCCTTTGGTGATCATTGCCATGGCAGTCATGGCAGTGGAAAATCCTAAACGGAAACTGAGATCAATTGATAGTAAAATCAATTACAAACGGTGGATTGCCCAGCTAGCCATGTCTGATTACTTGATGGTGATGAACTGATTCTTTCTGTAATCACCCAACTTTCAAACGCTGTGTATGTATATGTATATAATTGTGTATATATATAATTATATATGTATATCATTCCTCACCAACACACTTGAATCAACTTTGGGCCATGAAAATTCATCTCAAAGATTCTCAAGCAGCTTGCATGAAATCACGCGCAAAAAACTTAATAACCATGACAAAAACAAAAACACAGCTATATTCACTTGACGACTATATGATGTTAAATGACATAGCCATTATCCATGAAATACCCAGTATCCATGACTATATCTATGAGTCATACCAATGTTAAACCACCATATATCACAATTGAATCACCATTAAATAGATATATAATATCACTTTTTTTATTTAATGGATATATATATATATCCCTATGATTCCCTATGTTTATTGATATCCCTTCAATTTAATAATATCATTATCCATTAAACACCTATGTATATATATAATTGATATCCCTATATAATATAATAATACTAATGATCATATCATATAATCATATCAATCCATAATTATTATAGGTATATTATCCATATACTCATATATGATATCCCTATAATATACCTACATCTATCCGAATCTATCCATTCGATCTCATCGCGATCTCCTCCGAGCCTCACAGCTGGAGGGGTCTTGGAGCAGCAAGCGCCAGGCGCGTTTCGTGGCCAAGAGCTGATGGTCGAAAAACGCCGCGAACCAACCGAGGGGGTGAGCTGATGTCAGTATATTTTCACCTGGAGGGGTTACCCTCTGGTAAACTCACATAACTGTGGAAAATCACCATTTTTAGTGGCTAAATCCACTATAAATGGCCATGTTCAATAGCTATGTTAGTTTACCAGAGGGTAACTACTATCAATGGATTGGTTTAAGGAACAAATTACAGGAAACCCACATGTTTAATGGGACAATCTATGGTTTCCGGCTTCGATTTTCCCTTAAACCAATCCAATGATACTATCACTATCATTTATTGGGGGTTAGATATTAACTATCTTCATTTATCATATGCAGTCATTGACTAACGCAGCACTCACTAATGAGGATTAATATCATGAAGTATCTGAGAAAAACTCCTGGCTGAGGATAGCATCCCTATTCAAAACGTGGCATACGGATAGTTAATCAAAGCAATATTGGGGTTAGATATCCGATGATCATCATTACCATTACCATCCTTAAAATCATTACCATGGTAGTTACCATCTTAATTATTACCAATCTAGGATGATCAAAAACTATCTCAAGTAACAAAATTACAAGTAGGGCAGCGCACGAGGCGGATGGCGGAAGTTTTCAGCAGGTAGGAATGTTGTCCCAAAGGAGTGTAAGACATGTTTTGCCCATGAGTTGCAAGTATCACTATTTAGGATATTAAGATATTAAGTATCTTAGCTAATGAGGATAGTGTCCCCTGATATTCTTAGTTACATACTGATAGTTAACAATATGGAGGGTTAGATGTTCACGATCTTAGCTATCTATAAAAAACATATGTAATGACCAATATAATCCCAAGTCAGCATAAACCAATTACATATGATGTACCCTCCTGTAAACGTTTGCATAGATGTGGAAAAGCCAGCAATTGTCGATCATGGCCCGAACAGGAAACCGCAGAGTATCTGTTCATCTTGGTCCATGCGGAGGTTCTCCAAAGATATCTCGGATATATTAAGTTTTATATATAAAACATATGCATAGAGATTGATCATCAACATTTTTCCATGTCTATGTATATGATCTGATAATTTAATTGGTTGGTATATAAAATACCTTTATGCATAGGAAAAAAAACTGTACATGCCATGTTTATCTTGGTTTGTCACTGTTCTTGTCCATGTGCCCAGCATCTGCTCTTTGCGGCACTGACCAGTTCACCCTCATTCCAAACTACAGTAGTTGGTTGAGATATTGATATAGGTTACCTACTAGTTGTTGGATTACTACTAGTTGTTGGATTCCAAACTATAAGTGATATTTTTCTGATCCATTTATAGTCATTTATATTCATTTATATGTTATGAGAGCAGGCTTCCATCTCTGGATCATCTTGGTGGCATCCCCACTGGATGGATTAGATCACCAACCTGGTTTGGATTAGGTCATCCAGCACATTTCATGGGAATCCAAACTAATAATGGATATGTAAACGATTCCCTATCCCCCAATGCCCCAATGAATGAATCGGTTTTCACTCAGTTAACCACCACGGATTCAAAAAAGGTTCCCTTGGTACCTTAGACTGGAAAACGGGTATCCCTGAATTTCGAAGTCTTTTCTTGTATTCAATACATGATTCTAGGACAAAAATTTTCACAACATGTTTCCATGTTTCCACCCTGAATTCCAGAAAATGGATGGAATCAGATTTACAGCCATTGTATTGTTTCCTTCCTTGGGTAAAATTTATAACCATTAACGAAGCTCGATGGTAAGAATTTTCTTGATCTACTCTGTACGACCTCCAAGCAACCTCCGCCACCGGAGGTGAAAAAGCTGAACCCGAGGGACCCAAATGATCAACAGCCGGTTGGGCTTCGTAAGACTCTTAATTGGACAATACCCATGTATATATATATGAATATGTATGAATCCAAAGCATAATATACATTAGTATCATGTAGTACATGATTTTGATTCATTTATACACGTAGAGTGGACATGAGTGGACATTGTACATAGTACACAAGCAACATGTGCCACCTCGGGGTCAATCTCTGCGAATGCGATGCATCGATGCATTTGCACGTCATGGACCTTGCTGAGGGGATGTATATGGGATTTAAATGGTATTTATATAGTGGGTCCTTCATTGTGAGTGGGATTCACATGTGTTGATGGGATCTAAATGTTTAAATGGGGACTGGGGATTTAACTACCATTTAAATTGAGTGTTCACAGTGTTCACTGATCGAATGGCATCTTATGGTGATTTTCGCCTGGGATGATATAACCAATGTGATGGTCATGGGGATATAATGTGAATATTTAACGATCCGTAAATGGAGATATGATGGGATAACACAAGATATTTTTGATGTGGATACAATGGAAGTTGAACAGACTAGAATTGGATACTATCAAGCACCAAAACGACCAGTTGGGTTGGTAACCGGTAACCAGGGTTATATTCCAGCTACAATGGGTGACATAGGGAGGATTCAACGAACCACGATGGGTTCTCATTGGGTCTGTCTCAGCTGCATGGGGGGTTAACCACAAGACAATGCGATTTAACTATCAATCATTGTTGATGTAATGGGATCTAATGGGGAAGTGTATATGTATAACATTACATAACTATAATATGATATAATATGATTTAATGGGGATATACAATGGATATATATATATATATATTCTGAATACATATATATGTATAATATATGTATATATATACATATATATATATATGTATATAAGCCGCTGGGATTTGGGTCGGGATTTTGGTGGTAAACATAGCCCCAACCATCAAGGAATTATTGGATTAGTCGGATTAGTACATTTCAACCATATTATTAACAATTTATTAACAATTATGGATTCATATTGTTAGATGGATACCTCAATATTTCCTTTTTTTTAGAGTATCTATGTTAATCCCTATATTAAAAAAAGCCGATGTTCCAGGTCCGCTATGTTAGTTTCCTGGAGGGCAATGCATATTATAGTACAAAAACATATTGGATAACCAAGCACCATTTCTAAGGAATGAGCACATAACCAGCTACAAGATTAACCAAGCATGCATTAGGAGCATTAGGATAATCTCCCAACCTGACACAAAAATAAAACAATCTCAGCTCCATTTAGGGCAACCCCATGTTGACGTCGGTTATGATTTAAATAGAATTATAGTATGTCCAATCAGCACATACTACTAATACACATGTATATATATACAGTATATACAGTATATGCAGTATATACAGTATATGCAGTATATATAGTATATATAGTATATATAGTATATATAGTATATATAGTATATATATATATATAGTATATATATATAGTATATATAGTACATATAGTGTATATATATAGTACATATAGTGTATGTATAGTATATATAGTGTATATATATAGTATATATAGTATATATAAAGTATATATATAGTATATATATAGTGTATATATATATAGTATATATATAGTATATATATAGTATATATAGTATATATATAGTATATATAGTATATATATAGTATATATAGTATATATATAGTATATATATAGTATATATATAGTATATATAGTATATATATATAGTATATATATAGTATTTATATAGTATATATAGTATATATATACTATATATATAGTATATATAGTATATATAGAGTATATATATATAGTATATATATAGTATATATATAGTATATAGAGTATATATAGTATATATAGTATGTATAGTATGTATATAGTATATAGTATATATATAGTATATATAGTATATATAGTATATATAGTATATATAGTATATATATAGTATGTATAGTATGTATAGTATGTATACATATAGTATATATAGTATATATATAGTATATATAGTATATATAGTATATATAGTATATATAGTATATATAGTATATATAGTATATATAGTATATATAGTATATATCGTATATATCGTATATATCGTATATATCGTATATATCGTATATATCGTATATATCGTATATATCGTATATATCGTATATATCGTATATATCGTATATATCGTATATATCGTATATATCGTATATATCGTATATATAGTATATATCGTATATATCGTATATATAGTATATATAGTATATATATATATAGTATATATAGTATATATATATATATAGTATATATAGTATATATAGTATATATAGTGTATATATATAGTATATATAGTATATATATATATATAGTATATATAGTATATATAGTATATATAGTATATATAGTATATATAGTATATATAGTATATATAGTATATATAGTATATATAGTATATATAGTATATATAGTATATATAGTATATATAGTATATATAGTATATATAGTATATATAGTATATATAGTATATATAGTATATATAGTATATATAGTATATATAGTATATATAGTATATATAGTATATATAGTATATATAGTATATATAGTATATATAGTATATATAGTGTATATATAGTATATATAGTATATATAGTATATATAGTATATATAGTATATATAGTATATATAGTATATATAGTATATATAGTATATATAGTATATATATATATAGTATATATAGTATATATAGTATATATAGTATATATAGTATATATAGTATATATAGTATATATAGTATATATAGTATATATAGTATATATATATATATATAAATATTATAGTATATATATATATTATAGTATATATATACATATATGTACTATTTATAATCTATGAACTATATATATATAGTTCATATATTATAAATAGTACATCTATGTATATATAGTATATATAGTATATATAGTATATACATAGTATATACATAGTATAGTATATATAGTATATATAGTATATATAGTATATATAGAATATATATATATATATATTAATGTATATATATATGTTGTATGTTTTTACGTATGACATAATTGGTGGCTTGTTGATCCCACCCAGTCGCCGCACCTCCAGTCGTACAAGCTCTATTGCATCCAGTTCGACCTGGGGGTGGCGAACGTGGCGAACGGGAGGAACCATGGCGAAGTCACCGATGAATGATCATTTACCTGGATAAATATGGGTATATCATCTACAAATCTGAGAAAATCTGGGAAAATCTGGGAAAATCTGGATAAATATGGGTATATCATGGAAAATAGCCCATAGAAATAGATGGTTTACCTATTAAAAATGGGTGGATCTTTCCATGGCTATATTATATAACCAGATGGTATATCATGATATCACATATTAGAACATATTAGAACACATCAGCAATATTACTGTAATATATGATAAACGTATCACCTATGAATTAGTATGTATATAAATCTAGGTAAATTAGAATATTTCACTAACCTGAATTAAGGCCAGCTATGGGGATGATTTTCCTTTTTGACCATGATTCCAAGGTTCGGGGGAACAGTGAGGTCCAGATTTATGTGACCCTCAAATAAAACAGACCAAGAAAAAAAAAAAACAGAATCTGGGCACATTGAAACGTATTTCACTGCTGTTAAATAGTGTTGTATTTCTGAAAACCTGCCGTTGAGTGAGAAATTGCACTATTTATCTTAAGTTTTAAACATTCGCCAGATAAGACCCAATCTGAAGACAATTTGCTGTTGGTTAATTCATGTGAAATCTCCATTTTCATGGTTAAATCTATTGATCAACTCCCCTCACTAAAATCTGGTGTTCACATGGACCCATTGCCCGCAGGGAAGTCCCACAAGGATTGGCTCAGAAGGAAGAAACTTCACAGAACCGTTGCTCTCGTCGCTCTCCTGAAAAAAAAAAAACAGCCATGGTGGATGACTCATCCGATTCATCCCCTAAATCATGGGGAGAAATCCTTCGAACTATGAAATACACCCTGAAAAACTCCAGATGGAACTACTAAACACAGTAGTTTCAACCAAAAAACAAAATGGAAATATATTCTTTGGATCTCTTTGGCTCTTAGTAGAATTGGCAGTTATATATATATATACAAACCAGTGTTTTCTATTGGATCTGTGAGCATGTTTCTATTGAGGCACCAGGTCATCCTGTCGAGAAGATGGGGATAATAAAGGACCAGGTCGTCCCGTTTCTTTTGTGACGGCTACTTATACATTGCAAAAAATGGATATCTAATATCTGCATACAATTATATGTATTTTATACCATGATTCACATATCTACTCCAGGATGGCTATACAGGTACATACTGTATATAGAACATATATTATACATTAATATATAGTATATGCGAATCCCAATAAATGGATCAATGACCACGCCCCAATATGTAGGAAGTTATGCTTTCTAATCATCATGGGGTAGCTGAGTAGCCGGTGATGTCAGCCCAGTAAGTGGCTTGCAACTCATCCACTTACGATTCTTGGAGTATCGGGGTGGACCACCAAGTAGTTCCTGCAAAGTGGGCTCCCAGGTAGGTTGGCTTAGTTTCCTGGTTGGTGGTTTACCTACCCCTCTGAAAAAAATGAGTTCGTCAGTTAAAGTCAGTTGGGATGATGAAATTCCCAATATATGGAAAGTCATAAAACATGTTCCAAACCATACCAAGCCCGAAACGCCGGGCTTAGCCGCTGCATCTGGGGGTTTTCGGGCTTTCATGGAGGTACTGGAAATCGCTGGATGATTTGGATGGTTTATGGGCTACCCCCATGACAAAACGGACCAGCCACGTGCTATGCAGTGACTTGTCGTCGGACGCTTAAGATGTGTTCCTCCAAGGTATGGGCCAAGCTCACCCCATAACGCTGCAACAACAATGAAAATCCAACTAAAATAGTGATCAAGTATGATCAAGTGAAGTTTCCTTTTTTTTGGGAGGTGCTATATGGTGCTATCATCTAGTATTTACCTGGCTTTAGAATGCGCAATATACATCATCTGACGACCGCCATAGGCACCATCTCCTGGTCAAATTCGAAGATGCGAGTGATCTCGCCCCTGACGCATGGATGCCATGGAGACCCAAAAAATCACTCGGCGATTTGTGTCGGATTTTCATGGTGGATATTCGAAGTTAGGTTTTGATCATATCATAGAGTCAGTTTAAATGTCAGAAATATGATGGTATATGGAAACCGAATGGAAACCAATCTTTATGAATAATTTAGGGTAATCCTATCATCCTATGATTCATAAAATGGGCCATGAAAAATTGGATGATAGAGATGATTAGGGTAATCCTATATTCATATTTAGGAAACATCCATTTCATCATCCTTTTTTCAAAGAGCAGTGGCATCCCCAAGACTCGGCCTCTCGGAAGACTTCAGAATCACATGAAGATTCACCGGCCTGGACGTCTCGTCTCGACGTGAAAAACGCTGGCAGCAGAACGTGTTCGAACGTTTCGGAAAACGCTCAATTTAAATGATATCATGGTGAGATTCCACCTGTTAATGATATTTATATCATTAAACTATATTTGGTGATATGGTGATATATGGTGATATTATAATCATGACAAAATAATATGTTGTCATGATTATAAATAAATATCACCATGATAATATAGTTTAATGATATTTACTGAAGAGTCGCTTTTCTTTACATGGAATATCACCACAAGACCGGGCGCCTCACAAAAAAGTCATGGGTCATGGCTGCCATGGCTTCCATACTGTGGGATTTCCCATGGGATTTCCAAGAGCCACATATCAAATAAATGGTACAAATAAAGGTACTAATATATGGTACAAATATCTGGGTCTAATATCATGACATATGAAATATCTACTTGATATGTCGGTTTCCTAAAGCCATTTGATATTTGATGGTACCTTTATAGATGGGTACCAAAGTGTCCCAAAAAAGGTTCCAAGAATCTGTGATGGAACACATTTCTGCTGGAAAAAAAATCATCGGACCATCTGTTTCTCGAGGACACCTCGTCCGATTTTCTGTGCCGGGTATCACCAAAGTCCCATGAATCACCACTGATCCCAGTAGCATCCCATTATTGTCCTTCTTAAAACATGTACTCTCTGGTTATTTAACATAGCCATGGGAAATTGCCCATTTATAGATGATTTTCCCAGCTATAAACCTCCATTTATAAGGGATTTTCCATGGCTATGTTAGTCATAACCAGATGGTAAATGGTACAGTAACTAACTCATATTAATCAGCATTAATCAGCACTACCACAGTGTATCATGATTCACCCAGTCTTCAAATCGCCTGGGTCCAGCTCGCAAGGCACGGAGACAGGACAAAGCGGCGCAGGGAAAATCCACCTGGGGGCAACACTCCAAGCCATGTAGCACTGCTAGTTGGATGAAACGGTTGACTCGGAGGACTGGGATGACTGGATGTCAGGGTTTCCCCAGAGGTAGACATCCGCCATACCATCAAAATTTAGGTGGAAAAAAAACCCTCCGAGAATTGGCATCAAATCATCAAATGGTGCTTTAACATAGTTTAACCATGTTTAACCATCCTGAAATGGGGACGCAAAAAAATGTGCATCCGCCAAAAATGTTGATGTTTGTAAAACATGGGGTGAACTGAGATTAGCCCCCACAAGTCACTGCAATCAATACCATGAATACATCACGTTATGTATATAATCCCATCAAAGATTGTGTTTTTACCGCCAAAGTTGGTGATTTAATTAACATGGTTTGACCATCCTGCAATGTACATCCCAAGTCATCCCAGTTTCAATGGAGTTTGGGCCTGAAGCAAAGATATACAAAACATTACAAAACCATATGGTTTCCACCTTCAAATATGGAGGAATTCAGTAGAGTTTCCCTTCAACCCATTCAGGGACCACAAACGGCGGATCAACAGGCTGTAATATGGTTTTATTCTGAAAATCATAGGGATACAGAGCCTTTTCAACATATAAAACACCACCGGTTGTATGGGAACCCAAATTTATGAATAGATCCAATACTAAGCCAGAGGCCACCTAGAATACAACATCATAGTGTATCTTTCTCGTTTCCGAAAAGTTTAACCGCCATCAAACTCACCCCTACAGGTACATCCTCAAACAAATTGCCTTCAAATTCACTTCTTGGATGTGTATCCCAGTGGGCAACAACATGCAATAACAATCATCTATATTCCAGTTAGATTACATATACTGTATAATATATATATATATATCATATAAACACACATATCATATACAGTACTTGTACTGTATAGTTATATATATACACACAGTAGATATTATATGCTAGTTAATATAGCCATACACAGGTCCCAGTTTTCAGTGAAGCGGCAATGGCGACCGATTGGCAGGGCGGACTGGGTTGTGAGCCCCGTGGCCAAAGCTTCAACCAACGCGCCGAGCGGGACACCATGGCGGAACGATCTCCGCCGGTTTTTTTGCTGAAAAAAACAAAGAATTTCCATAGAACTATTTGGTTATGTTGTATGTTGTATGGCTAGATATGGCTAGTATTTCCATGATATTTCACGGTTCTGTTGGTAAGTTTTTTGATGGCGAAGCAATCTTAAACTAGTGGATGAGGATAATTCTTGATATTTTGGGTAGTATTAGAGTAGAACCAACATGAACTATCCCCCTATCATCACCAGCCAGAGCCATGGGTTTTGAACTGGAGTCAAGGACTTGACCCGTACCCGGATGGATCAAAAATTGAGACCAACAAACCTTAAGTGTTCTTTCAATATACAATAAGAATTCAATGCGTTGAACCATCCGGTTTCTTCTTAAGTTAATGTCTATTTTGAGAAAAAAAACAAAAACATGACATGAATAACACATGGTTTTTTTTGGGGGGTTGCACGTGTCCACTGATTTTGACCCAGCCGATTGTGCTCGAGGGCTGCTGACTCTCATAAAAAGCTGGCTGAAAGGACACGGCTTGTGGAAATGTGGTTTCGTGCCGAATTATATTTATCAGCAAATTGAGGGCCTGAATGTGAATTTTTGCCAGATGAGGCCACCTCCGGCTATGGCTCAAGTGTCCTATGTTCACATTACATGGACCAACAAATTCTGCTGTTCCCCTGGCAAGGCCGCAGTTTATGACATCAGCCGCCATGTGTCGTCGTACGTCCCAGGTACTCCACCGTAACTTTAAGCGTCTGAGGTTCTCACATTTCTATGTGGTGGTTGATAACCAAAAAAACTGTATGATGAACTGTCTTATATATATAATATTATATGATAGTCTTACATTTCTTGATAAAATATGATGAAATCACGTGTCCTTTTTAGCTGGCATACAATTCTCAGGTATATGTATCTCATGTTCAGATATGAATGGAGCAGGGCACTGGGCAAAAACCGATATGGATGATTGAGTAATCAATTTGACACGTCAAAGAACCGCCTTACGGCTTCATGCATTATTAAAAGGTATGTATTCATATATATCTATACTAGAACCTGTGCATGTATGTATATCATGTATACATACTTATAAATATATATATATATATGTAAAATATATTAGAACCGCCGTCAAAATTCTATATCTTTGCTTTGTTTTCGAATTATAAAACAACTGTTTATGTTTTTTTGTGAATAAATGAAGCATCAACCTGTTCATACCGTATGACTCCCCACAACATCGCTACCGCACTTTGAGAAAATCCTCCTGTCAGGTTCTCAGATCAATGTTGCACGAAACGCGGCAGGGCACATTCCCAAATTCGGATGGTTTGAAAATAGAAATCCATGGAAATCCACAATATTTGGCGGTTTTAATGGGAAAACTCCCATATAACTAGTGAGGTCACTTTAATCTATCTATGCATGTGTATATATATATATCATATTATATCATATTATATCATATTATACTATATTATATTACATTATATTATGTTATATCATATCATATTGTACCATATCATATTACATTATATTATATTATTATGTATATATATTATATATACATGGATACATATAGTATATAAAGTAAACCACCCAAATAATTAGTGAGGATTACAGTTTCTTTTTTTTGAATTGACGACTACTGAAATTGCAGGTTCCATATTTATGAATATTTAAAAATTACATATGTTGTTTGCATTCGATTGAAGATTTTTCCGAACATATATCAACACGGGTTGGTCTGAAAATGGTTGGGACCCATAGGTACCCAACCCCCATGGTTAACCAATTGGTTATGGTTTGTTGTGATGTTCCTAATAAATCCCAGATGCTCCATGTATGGAATATTTACCTACATTTGGGCAATTTTTGGGGTAAATGTAGGTAAATATTCCATACATGGAGCATATGGGAATTATATGAGGGTTTCCATAGTCATGGGGGTACCTCTTTATCGCTGGATGGTTTATTTCATGGACCATCCTCTTCAAATTGATGATTTAGGGGTCCCCCATTTTAGGAAACCTCCACTGGTTGGTGGTTTCAACCCTTTTGAAAAATATGAAAGTCAGTTGGGAGTATGAAATTCCCAATATATGGAAAAATAAAAGCCATGTTCCACACCACCAACCAGGATATTGCGTCATGATTATAAATATCACCATGATAATATAGATTGAAACCACCAACCAGTCCATATATAAATTGCCACTAAATTGCCATGTTTGGTTTGGGTGTATCCCCATAGGAATCCAGGTGTGGCATGGTGTGGCGCTGTGCGGCCGACATCTTTTTCTCCCAGAAACGATTTTTGTCCTCAGGTCATCGCGGACCTCATCTTCTTCTCCTGCAGCAAGGATACTTCTTCAATGGCAAACATGATATATATATATGGTGTATATATATACCAAACTAACAGCAATTTCAATATGGATAAAAGATGTGTATGCAAACACATGCAAACACCACATTTCCCCAAAATTCTCCGTGGCACTTGGCAGCTTTTTCCTGCAGGATCTGCGGGGTGCCGTTGCGCCGGACGGATTTTGAGTTGGCGCACGCAGATACGGGTCGGACCATGTTTCGGTGTTTGCCGGATGAGCAAGGACCATGCGAATGGAAAACAGGGACTGTAACTGATTCGCTGGTGGATCTGGTGGTTTTAAACAAAATCAAATAATTGGAAAACTCAACTTGATATATCGGTTTGGCTAATGGTCTGAAACAGGGTTCGACACTGGAAATTGCGGCACCGAGCCATAATTAATTGTCTTGTCAACACCATTGGCAGCAATCCCAAGTATCCTCTGTTTCTGTTGCATATCATATGGTTGCAACCACATTGCCAAAACATTGCCAAATCACTGAGTTATCCTTCGGTTGTCATTGGGGTTCTGGATGTTCCGAATGGCATCCAACCGTTGGTAGAAACTCAAGCGATATATGGTGCCATCCCCTAAAATCAGAGTATCTGAGATTGGGCTGCCAATATCTTCACGGTGACTCTCCCATACCAAAATCGCCAACAAAAATCAATCAAATACAATCTGTATTGCCGAGCTATTCACCCCCATTTCATCATCATTTCGATTGATGTAGAAAACCCTTTCAGATTCAGCACTAATATGCAATGGATCATCGTATCCCGATACGAGCTCTCCAGATTTTGGGCTCTCCAGATTTTGGGCCATCCAATGAAAACCGGAACGAAAAATGGGGGTTAAGTCACGGGGTACCCCGGATTTTCTCATCGTTCTCATCCATCTATATTTATATAGGATTTTCCATGGGATTTTCCATGAAATAAATAGGATTTTTAAATCATCCATCTAAATAGGATTTTCTCATCCATCATCCATTTTTCCTATTATAAAATGCATTTTGGGGTACCCTCGTAGGAAATTCGTCCGTCTTCACAGCGCCGGGCCCCGCCTTCGTCGATTTCGCCTCGATTTGGTGCCATCGTCGGCTTCCTGGGAGCAGATGACTTAGATGACAGGGGCGTCTTCAAGACATGATTTGTTTGTGGGTTATGGTTATTTCACCATCAGGGTTATATGTAAATATATGTAAGTATATGTAAATATATGTAAATATATGTAAGTATATGTAAATATATGTAAATATATGTAAATATATGTAAATATATGTAAATCCCTGATAATGGATCGATGACCATACCCCAGTATGGGTATAAAGTCTCTCTCTTGACCACATGTGTTTTTTCCCTGCACATCCTTGGGTCGCTTACAGTTTCAAACTATCGAGTCTTGAGGACCCATACTTTTGGGCCATAGCTGAGTTTGGTCATTGTGATCGTTAAAACTACCCGGCCTGGTAAACGTTTACATAACTATGGAAAATCACAATTTTCAATGGGAAAACTCACTATAAATGGTCATTTTCAATAGCTATGTTAGTTTACCAGAGGGTATGATGTTTCACCATCTTTGGTCATAAGATGATAAGGCGATAAGGAAAAAAACCGTGAAAACCATGGCGCCATGGTCACGTTTCAGGCGCCTCAACAGATCAACCGTGTATAGTGTATCATGTATATATACTAATATACAGATCATAGGAAGTTACATTATCTAGGTTATCTAGTATATCTCTAATTACATATATATATAGTATATACACATAGTGTGTATATATATATAGTATATATATAGTGTATATACATAATATATATATATATTATAATGTAGATACAATAATATATTATATCTATTGTATTCATAGCTGATGAAGTTTCATCCGCAATCTCCGGCGCCTCGGTCGTGGCGGCGGCCTCGGCCACCGGTAGTGGCGCCTGGTTCTGTTCGTTCGAGCTGCTTCCCGTTGCTTCCATACTGTGTAAGTTAAGTGAAGTTATAATGGGTTAGATGATCTGTTATATTCTACTAACTTATGTTAATAACATTGTGGAGTAAGAAATAGAATAAGCTTCTATACAGTATTATACAGTGTATTAATAACTGTGTGTATATATATATATACACCCTCTGGTAAACATACAAAAAGCTATGGAAAATCACCATTTATAATAGGTAAATCAACTATAAAGGCTATATATTATATCGGACATGACGCACATCTCTTTTTCACCTGGAATCCCCAAATCCTTGCGTCTGGCAAGAAAAGATACATCCAAGAGCTTCATGCCACCGCCTGGTAATTCAACACTATGGAAAATCATCATGTTCATTGAATAGGTAAATCATCGAACTAAATAGAAAACTGTCCAAAGCAAACTGTTACATTACCAGAGGGGTCATACATAAAGGGTCCTCACGAAAATATCGCATTCACAAAAAGGATTTTCATGGATTTTCCACTGTTTATAGCCCTGTTTATAGATGATTTCCCCATTAAAGCCCGCATATCCCAGTAAATATCTCAGGCTGGCTAAGATCATCTCAAACACCGCGTTGCGGAGATCTCCTCCTGTTCTGATTTTCCCATTAAAACCTTTATTTATAGGGGATTTCATGGGATTTCCCATTGCCATGTTTGAGTACACAAAACAAGCCCAGTTGAGAAGGCACGAACATATACCAGCTATATATCCCATTGCCAATTTTGAATTCGCGGAAAAACAACAGCTGGATTAGTGATTTTCCCAACAAAATGGCAACACAAATTCGAAATCACATCAAATCAACCGAAATCATGCCGAGTGCGGGCAAAGTGAGCCAAACCCCCCAATAAATTGTGCGGTGTAATTTCAGGGATGTTCAATTGTAAATTCTCCAAACAAACTAATCCAATGATTAAAAATTGGGGACAATGGTTTTCCGTATCTGGATATGGCCAGAAATATGTTTGTTCCATGTTGATTGTTGGGGTATGCAATTCCGCGTCAGCTGGATCATCAACATCGACATGCATATCCAGAAATGATCCAGAAACTTACCCAAGTCAAATTCTACATGCCCAAAGATAGAGGTTCCCAGTTTCGATGAAATTTGTGAATCCCGAAATTTGATGATTAGCCTCTGGATCCCTCTCGTCATCAATTCTGTTCCCAGCAACCTCCATTTGCCTTGGGGATTTCCCAGCTAGCCATGATGACCGGAGGGCAATCCCGAAGTTCAGTTTTCACTTGGTTCACGGAAAAAATATCGAGTCATTTCATGATTTACTATGTTTCTGCATCTTAACCAAACTTCTGCATGGAAAAAACCATGAAAAAAACCATGGTAACCCCCCAATTCATCGTTTTCTGCATCTTCTTTTTGGGGGTTACTATATGTTTCCCACCCCGGGGATGCCTGCGAGGATCCTGCCTGGGCCATGCAACAAAAACCGATTCATTGGAGGTACCTACCATTAATAAAAGGCCTATTTTTCAGGAAATTTCAGGGAATATCCCTAGAAAATATATGACCTAAATTATATGGTACCTCCATTAACAATCCATTGGTGATTCACCAGTGTGTAACTAGAGGAGTTCATAGATATTTTTCCATGGCAAAACTACGGTGAACTATGGATTTGACCAGCTAACTTTCCATGAATAACTCCAGTAAAACAAAAATGGTTATGGAAAATTGCCCATTTATAGATGATTATATGGGATGATAATACGGTATAATGTGGGATGATGATATGGGATGATGACAAGGGATGATGATATGGGATAATGATATGGGATGATGACATGGGATGATGATATGGGATAATGGGGTCTAGAAAAAAAACATGAAAAAACAATATTGTAGCTTGGTCTGTCAAACCAGGATGGAACCCCAATTTTATGGTTACTTGATGAGGATACGTAGGAAAATGATGTTCAACCAGGGGATGGAAAAGACCATTTCATTATCTAGAATTGAAACCCTGAGTTGTTGGTCTTACTCATCGAACCACGCGAGCAATTTGTGAAATCAAATAAGTTGTGGCAAGGGTGTGCAGCGGCGTTCATCGTTGGTGTCTAGGAGGTAAATAAAATAACTATCAGTATTGCGGTCAATTTGAGGATACCTGGGAAAGTCAACAGCCCTCATTGGTTTACGGGGTTCAATGAAAAATTGGTTCCAAGAGAACATTGGGGAACCCGAGGGGTTCCAAATTCATTCGAAACAGTTCAGAAATTGTCGCGATTTTTTTTCGTTGGGGCCACAATCCCAGCAGATACAGTACCAAGAAAAATCTGAAAGTTGGAATTCGGATGAGTTCGGTGTGGTGATGATTACGATTCAAAGGATGCTAATGATGTGAAGACTTTTCTAAGGAGACAGTCAAAGAGAAGTACTCTGATTATTTCTGATTTGCAGCCAGTCCTCTTTCGCCACTTCTTGTGCCCCCTTCTCCTCTTCCTCCTGTTTTTGCTCAAGTGTGCCAAACGTAATTATTTATATGTGGTACACCTAATAGATCATCCCCAAATATGGTAACCTCTGGTAAACTAACATAACTATGGAAAATCTCCATTTTCAATGAGAAAACTCACTATATATAAATTGTCAGTTTCAATAGCTATGTTTGTTTACCAGAGGGTACCTATCCCCAAAATGGTAGTGATTTATGGCATTGAGTTTCTCACATTGGCTCCGGGTGAGACTTCGCCATGACTCGCCTCCTCAATATCCCCAATTTTCGTTAAATCACCTTAAATTCACCATATATTCCCTATATTCATGTACAGCAAATAATGTATATATACATAAATAACATATGCATGTATATGTATATATATATATATCAAATAATGTATATATATATAACATATATACATATATATATATAATTATATATATACACAATCAAAAACATGTAAAAATACAATGTGTAATATATATAATTATATATATAATACAAGCAAATGTATAATATACAAAACAATATTACATGTAAGTAAACAAAATATACGGTATATTTAAAGGTAACCTGTACAACATCAGCATGACATATCATGCTTTTAATTTACTAGAAATCTATTTAATAAATTATAACTACTATGCAGCATATATAAAATAAAATGAATGTAAAATCAAATAAAGTAAATTAAGCATCTCTATAAATATAAATATATATATATACATATTTATATATGTATATGTCGATTAACATTTCTATATATCAAAAACAACTATATATATACATATTAACATATACATATTATATAAACAATTATACTATTTAAACTATAATATATATTGTAATAAAAAATATAATCTCTTATAATACACAGTAAAAACAAGAATCTGATGTAATATAATAAAGAATATATATATAAAAAGAATATTGTAAGATGATAAAATACATTAACATACAAAAAATATAATATGTAAAATATATACTATATATGTATATATAATATATGTATAAATAATATTTAAAAGAAAAAAGATAATACATGATATATAATAAACAAGAATATATATATATATATATTATTTTCGCACAAAAAAACAAAATATAAAAATAGAATACATAAATATATTTATATATATTTGATATATATATATATATATGTAATATAAAAACAAATAAATATAATATAATAAAAACATTAAAAAAATATATGTAAAGATTTTATGAAGTAAATATTATACACTATAAAATATAATATACTATATATAATATATAATATAATATATGTACATTTAAAATATATATATATATAACATACTTTATAAATTATATATAAGATTTAATATGTGATACAGAATAAACAATAAACAAATAAGCTACATTTTTTAAGAAAAATACAGTAGCATGTATGTATATATATATATCATATATATATATCATATATCATATAGACAAAAATATAATATATATATATCATATATCATAAATCGTGTATCATACATCAAATATAATATAAAATATATTTCAAATAATATATAATGTTACAATATATGATATAGAAAATATAATGTAGAACATATAAAATTAAATAAATAATTTCAATCACAAAGTAGAGACAAGCAAATGCTGGTGCAATCATCTCTTATTTCTCCCGACTGCCGCCACTGATTCTGGCTTCGAGCACGGCTTGTGCCAGTTTCAGCAACACTGCACGGAGAACTGCAGTGTAGTCTTTGAACCTCTGATTGCTGCGAGGAACACGCCTCGTTGAATTAAATGCCTTCAGCCCAGGAATCACAAAGGACACAGCAACAAGAAAAGGAGCGACAAATCAACCAGTCAGGGACATAAATGAAGGCTTTGCAAATCGGAAAAACAAATCTATGGCCAGATGGGAAAACCCACCCGTGGTGGATGTCACTAGGGATGGTAAGACCTTCCCCAAGACATTCTCAGCTGTCCTACTGCCCCTCTCAGCATTCAGTGCTTCCGTTGCTTTCATCAAAGCATCGTTGGCCACCCGCAAGGCATATGCAGCCTCTAGGTCTTCCAAAGCAGCACGTGCCAGCCAGACATTCACCCTGATCAGCGCCCAACATGCGCTCATGACCAGTGTCAACCGGCAGAGCTGCCAGAGACAGGCCTGAAAGAGCTGGATGCAAGCAGCCAGCGCACTGCGCAAGGCAGCAACTAGTCACTCAGTCGTCTTGCCTTTGGTCTTGCATGCTGTCTTGCTTGCCTTGGGCTTGGCAGCTGCTCTGCCTGTCTTTCTGGTGGGCTTTTTTGCGGCCGAAGCTCCACCGCGAACTCTGCGACGGGTCGGTTTCTCTGAGGGTGCCGAAGCTGAAGGGCTGGATGTAGCAGCTTTGGACTTGCCACTGCTGCTGTTCCGGGAATTGCTTCCATTGGTGGTGGCCTTTTGCCGAGCACTTTTGGGTGCGGAAGGTGGCTTTTCTGCCTTGGCATTGCACATGTCAAAGAGTTGCTTCTGTAAGAGAGACTGCTGTTGCATCTGTTCTTTCTGCAGCTCAAGTATGGACAATACCAGCTTCTGCTCCCCTTTTTGGTCGCTTGGTTCTTCGGCTGGCATGTCAACGGCATTCTGTGGTTCTTCGGCTTTGCCTGCCAGGCAAGCCATCATGCCCTGGGCAGTCTGCTTGACAGCCTGCTTATCATTCTGGCAAGATTTCATAAAAAGCCCAGCTGTCCCCTCAACAGCTTTCCATGCTGCGGAGGCAACTCCGGAGCAAACGCCATCCCATGCAGAACTCACTACCCCTGCACAAAGCTGATTCAAAGATGACTGGTGAGCTTCACTGTAATGGTTGGAGTGGTGGCCGTGGTCATGGCCATCCCACTTTTGCCAGCCGCCTTTGCCCGACCAAGTTCTGTGGTTTTGCTGCCATGGCTGACGGCGTGACCATGCTTTGCCATAGCCGCCTTTCCCCATGGCGCAAAGGAGAGAAAGGTGAGGTGAAACCAGCTGAGTGCCAGGTGAGCACTGGGATGGCAACAGTCATGTGAAAAGCTTACCTAAGAAAAACCGAACAAATCCGTCCCTTACAACCAGCAATAGGGGAACAAGACATATAGGAAATGTCATGCAGCTGGCCTAAAGGTTTATACAGACACAAGCTTGCGGCCCTCGCACGGCAATTGCTTTTGTTAAGATTTCCCGAGCATGCTTAATAGCTGGCGGGCAGTATCGGCCACGCCGCCAAATCTTTAACATGACACCTAGGGGGTACCCATGCAAAGCCCAAATCTGCAACTCACATTCAACTGCACGATGCAAACTGGCCAGCGGCAAGTCCAGAGAACGCCAACGATTCAATTTGCCATGAAGCAGTGCAAGCAACTGTGGGACATCTAGAAGCGCTTCTCCTTGAAAAGGCATCAAGCGGAACTTGGTGGGGAGTTCAAGGATTCTCTGCGCGGCAAGAGAACGCCAAGTACTTTCAACACCATGAGCATGGACATGCATACCAAGACCCACACATTGAATCCACACATCAAGCCAAGGCAACCCCAAGTCCGTTTGTTGTGTTGCGTCAAAAGACACTGGTTTATCGTACATGTGGCTAGGGAGCTCATGTAAGCAGTTGGTGCAAAGAACAGAGGAAACAAGACAGAGGTCATCAACATAGCGAGTGGCAGCAATTGCTTCGCAGAAGCGCATCATAGGTGGGTACCAGACGCCCTGGCCCTTGTTAGTGTCGACCCAATGCGCTTCAGAAACACCTAGTATAACAGATGCACATTGTTTAGACAGAAAACCACCTATGGGAACACCCCTGCGTTGCTCGAACAAAACTGGTCCAACGTTCACACATGTCTGCATCAGGGCAAGTTCTGCAATTGTCAACATGTCTTCCCACCGATGGAGATGGGAACCAGCAGTTGGGCGGAAATTGTTTCGGGCTACCCAGTAATGCAAGTGCCGGCTTTTTTTGGCAACCACACCAAATGACTGATGGGAACTGTCGCGAAGTTCCGCAAATACAAGCCGAAGCCGGCGTAAGACCTCATCCCTAGAAATTTCTTCAAACAACTGGGCCGCATCACCTACCCATGCACACAAGGGTGGTTTAGGGGAACAGCACTTATAACACTGAGACAAACAACCATGGTCATGGCGCAACTTGCTCACTGCAGCACGCAGGTCACTGACGGCAGAGAACAGGTCATGTGTTTCAAACCCTTTTCCCCACAGCCTAATGGCTGCCTCAAGTCCTCGGGCAGTTGCCTTGTAAAGCCGTTTGCATGGATGTGCGGCCCAGCTTACCACACGCCGGCAGCATGCATGGAAATCTTTGGAGCAGGTTCGACCAAAGCCGCTTCTGAAACATTTGGACTTGATATTGACATACATGTACGCTAGCTTCCAATTCTTCCACCTAGAAGGGCCGCAACATGCTTGCAAGAATGGGGGCAACCTAGTAACGTGAGCTTGCCGGTACTTCTCTGCAATGTCCGCAGCACAACCTTGGTGACGCACCCAGTGGTCGACATCTTGGTTTACCATGAGAGCAACAAGTTTTTGGTAGACCATTGTTGGCAAGATCCAGCAGGAAGCTTTGTCTTTGTCCTCCTGCACAGCAACATGATCAAGAGGGACAGTCAAGTTTGCAACGTAGGACAAATGTTGGTCTAGGCAAGGTTGAAAGCTAGCCAAATGGTGGTGGAGCCAACCACGGATATGTCTTCGCCAGCATTGGCCAACATTCTGGCCCAGCGACCGTAGCCACGCTTGCACGCTGCACTCTGCGCGCTGCGCACATGAGAATGGGGACTCCCAAACCGGGGTCTTCCAATAATGTTTGCAAAGCCTCATCTGAGCACCCTCAGTTGGCGAGAGCCTCAGCAAACTAGGCGGCAGGTCAAACAGGTGCTTATCAGTCATGTTCCGGCAAGTCTTGATATGGTTCCACCTTACAGCAACGCGGAGGCTGCACAGCTTGAACCGCAAAGACAATCCAACGTGCAATCAGCGGTGAACATGTCAACAATAACTGCTTTTGGATATCACGCAGGCAAGATTGAAAAACACGCTTTGGCAAGGACAGGGGCCATCGCAGCAATCTCTTCCGGGTGCCAGGAAGCCCATGACTACGGAGCCACCGGTCACAAGCGTTGATGCCCCGCTTCCGGATATTACAACTAGGGTGCTCAAGCAATGCAAACATGGCAACAATGGCTTCACTGCCTGGTGGTTCACTCTGCAAACCCCAGCGCTGCCTAATGGATTCCCAACATGTCGTCTTAGTTTCACAAACATAGCATGCAAAGAGAGATGCACAGTGGGTGTGCCGCAAGTCAAGGGGGCCAGCTTGACCAGTAAGGGCCAGTCTGTGCAAACTCACATGCCAATATGCTGCGTGAAAGGTGAGAAAGAAACTTTGCGACAAATACTTTTGATCAACCAAAATCTGGGAGCAACAAGCCCTACGGCGGATCAAGTCACACGCTTTATAGATGACATTTGAAGTTCTGTCAGTAAGATGCTTCTTAGTATCATGAATGCAACGAAAGCGTGGTGGGGCCCGCCTGCCGCCAAGGCGGCTGGCTTTGCTATGCCTCACTGGTTTTTGTGTCGGTGCTTTGGTGGACTGACTGTTGGCAGGCCAGTGACCAGCACGCAGGAAACATTGCTCGAGGGCTCTAACCATGGACAGCTCCTCAACTCCAACAACCCATACACAAAAGTCACCGAGGGAAACATGCTTAAAAATAGCAGTTTTGCGTAAGAATTTTGCATGGCTGGCAGAGCGCCTAGCTGTTCTCAGGTCATGCAAGTGCTCATAGAATCGGGCCATGGGTGCACGCAAGGTGCACCTCCATGCACGGCGATTGCATGCTGTACTACCGAGGTAACAGTGCCGCAAAGAACACAACAAGTAAAAGTAACCCTTGCCTTCTGTGGCTGTGGACTTGCAGTTTACCTGTGTGGCCACAAGGTCAGCACACGTATATTTATCTTCAAGCGACAGGGGGCAAGTCTTAGATAAAGCAACTGACAAGTCAGGGTGCACGCACTGCAAACGTTGCCGTGCCCAAGCTTTGCGACAACGGCCGGCTGACGCTTGCCAACGAGTATGCAGAAGCATGCGGACAGAACCTACAACATGCAACAAGTGGTCAAAATCCATGCTAGTGGCCTTCTTCGTTTTGACACCAAGAGGGAATGCCCAGTTTATCATGGCATGTGTTACAAGGCTCAGCTGGTGCGCAAGTTCTTTGGCCAACAGTGGGTCATCACATGCACAGCACGCAATCGTTACACAACGCAGAACACAAGTATCAACACCACTGACATGTCCAGGGGCCAAGCCAACAAGTTTTTTTTGCACATGACGAGACAGTTCATGCTCAACACGCTCATGGACATGGATTTGGGACTGCCAACAACGCAATGCATGTAAAACACGATTCACGACGGCATCTTCCGGCAAGGGCTCCCAATCCACAACTAAATCTGACATGTCAGGCAAGCAAGGTCTTTCACATGCATTCCTGTGCCGGGGCTGGTGCGAATCATCAACTGCATGGGGGTCAGGCTTTCTCATCCAACTATAACAAGCTGCAACAACAAGCGGGAGTTGAATCAACACGCAAAAAGCCACATACCATAACCAGGTTTTCAACCGCAAAATTCTCCGGATGCAAGCTCTACGCAATCTGCGACGAGCTGCTCGTTGAGCCGGTCTTGTGCCTCTGTGTGCCTTCATGGGCCTTGTGCCAGCCTAGGTTCAGCCACTTCTATTGTAAGATAAATTATGTAGTGTGTTTGACAAGAATGTTCTAAGTAAGGTTAGCCGAGGTGAGGGCCAGGCTGTTAGCCTAGCTCGCAGGTCTACGAGATTCTAGAGGTTCAGGACAAGTTAGATGGGGATGACGTGTTATGCCACGACCACGGCCCTCAAGCAAGGTCCGGTCAACAACACGGTGGATAATTTCAATCACAAAGTAGAGACAAGCAAATGCTGGTGCAATCATCTCTTATTTCTCCCGACTGCCGCCACTGATTCTGGCTTCGAGCACGGCTTGTGCCAGTTTCAGCAACACTGCACGGAGAACTGCAGTGTAGTCTTTGAACCTCTGATTGCTGCGAGGAACACGCCTCGTTGAATTAAATGCCTTCAGCCCAGGAATCACAAAGGACACAGCAACAAGAAAAGGAGCGACAAATCAACCAGTCAGGGACATAAATAAATACTGTATAATATATGACATATAATCACTAATCATAGAAGTATAATATAAATCAGTTTTCATATGTGCGATAAACAATATATATATATATTACATAGTAAATAATATATATATATATAAACAATCCATACATATATAGATATAATTTTATAGAAACACTTTAATATAGGTAAATATATATATATATACATGTACATTCTATACACATTATGTATCATTAAAAAAAACATCTATAAACTGTAAATAATGTATATAACATAGAAAAAGAACATATAGTATGAATGCAAATGTAATATACAAACAATATATTATGTCTAACATATAATATATCGTTTAAAACATATACACTATGTATATTTATAAAATACATGTAATAACAATATATAATATAATATGATATATAATATGATATATATAATATATAATACGATATACATATATATATATATACATATATATAATTTACAACATATACAATACATGTATACATACATATATATAATAAGTTCCTCATTGTAGCTGGACACCTTGACATCTTCTCCCCCTGTTGTCGCTCCAAAAATCCCCATCCGTCCTCCACGGACTCATCCACAGCCTTGGCCTGAACATGCGTTTTATTTTACGAACCATCCTGCGGGGGAAGGTGGGTATTTAATGGAAATACAATGGGGATACATATTCTATATATATATATATATATATCTGGGCAAATTATAATAATTCACTAACATGAATTATATAAGGCCATTTGGGGATGATTCCCCTTATTAACAATGATTTCCAGTGAGGTCGCAGTGAGGTCGTTATAATTTACCCATATATATATATAACCAATGTGTATATATATATTATCAACATATATCAACATTATGATATCTGCATATGTCTAAAAATGGGATGGGTACCCTCACTTGATTGCCTCTGTTTCAAGAGGGAACATGATGAATTATGTAAGGTTGTAACACAATATAAAAAGTACTGATGATTATATAAGGTTGTAGCCTATCTCCAGGTCCAAACAAACCCAAATCCCAAATTGGAGTCGTACCGGAACCTCCTCTGCTTCTGCGGCGGCTGCGCTGTTCTTTGCTTCTGAGTCCTGCTCCAATTCTCAAGGATACTGCTTGAAATTGTTGTTTCTTAAAATGAGGTCACTGCCACGTGTTGTTTTCATTGGTGCTTCAGGAAAAAAAGCTGAACATCTGTAAAACCACAGGAAAACACATGGATAACCATGTGTTTTCATTGGTGCTTCAGGGAAATTCCACGTGTTACTTCCAATGGACCACCAAAACCCCCGGTCCTTTTACGCCATCAAGATGCCAGAATTCTTGTCGAGAGATGTAGCATGCTCGCAAGTATTACAGTAGCATCCAGTCAACGAACAGTTTGCTACGTAAAATGTCCCTTTGTAATTGATTATAGATGATCTGTTTATGCCTATAGTTTTATTGTGTTAACATGGTGATATTCCAGTTCGCAGGCTTCAGGGAAAATGTGCGGAGGCATTTTGCCCCGCAAGAATTATCATGATATTTCACCAAAATACAAAGCCATATTTCATAATCTTGCTGATGAGCCCATGATTTCACAACATGTTCACCAAGATTTCACCAAGATTTCATGGCCATCAATTTATGATATTCATTGATATTGTATCACTAGCCATCAAGTATCACTAGTTATCAAAAGTTATGATGGATATACTAGTGATATTTATTGATGGATATTTATCACTCGTTATCACAATATTCCATGGCTCCTCAATATCCTCGGCGGTGCCGTTCGGGGGGACGACGTCCAGGACGTCCTGCTCCGTTGCGGACGGCACTGGACGAGTCTAAACATGTCTGGCAGATGGTGAAAAGGAATGAATTGTCAAGCATGGAAGGGATACCATTGACAAAACATACATACATAATAATTAATTATATATTATATATATAGATATAGAGTCATTTTGGATGGTGAATGAAGGGATACCATTGAACAAAGCAACATATTGTAAAATAGTGTAAAGCATATTGTAAACATATTGCAAAACAAAGCCAGCCCGCTTATCATCAATCTTATGATTTCTGATGGAAATAGAACAGGGATGTCATAGTGCTAAAACGATATGATTTGGGTTTGCCCAAAGGTGTGATAGACCCTCTATTTTTTTTACTGTAATGGAAAGAAATGATGATCCGTTGGAAATGGAGGTACCACATTTTTAGACAACCACATATTGAAAGTGTGATGCGCTAGTGATCAGCAACTCATCACAACTCCATTGCGAATTCTTCAAGCAACGTACCCGGCCTGGTAAACGTTTACCAAAAACGATGGAAAATCATCATGTTTAATGGGTATATCAACTGTTTCTATGGCCATTTTCAATAGCTATGCTTGTTTACCAGAGGGTACATATCTTCATAAGCTGCACGGAGCTATTCCAGATGTTTTTTGTACATCGGTCCTCAGCTGCAGACTCATCTGGAGTCTTTTCTGCAACCTCCAGAGCGCTAGAGTTATAAATGGTTGATAATGGGTTTATCACTCCATAAATCGGGTGACTTATTGACTCAAAGCTGGTAAAGGGCCATAATAACTGTAAGCTTATCCATAAGATAAACTTCTGCAACTTGCCATCATGAAACTTATTGGATGACACTTCATCGGATGACACCGTTCCTTTGTGGCATCATGACATGTAAAAAAACAAGGAACTGGTGAAGTGTGGATCCCCATGGATTTCTTCTGAGATTGAATCTGTGGTTGAGACTTCCGACCCAACATGATCAACATGCCTCAGCATCTGCGGCAGCTGCAGCATTCTCTGCAGCCGGAGGGTCCTTTTCCACCACTTCTGCTGCTTCCTCGTCTTCATCCTCATTGCATGTTCATGGTGGTACATCAATGCGAATCAATGCAACCTTTCGCAAGATGTAAAAAGTGACTGCAGAGCGACCAGCATCAGCCGAGCAATGGGTCCCCTGCCACTCTCGCCGCGAAGTCCTCGAGCCGATTCTTCTCTGCAAGCTCCTGATCGCCCCAAACGCGCACACTGAACATCATGAAACACATACGCTTGACCAACCGCTCGTGAAAAAAAACTGGTGGTAAGTTGCCAACCATTTATAGTTCTGAGTTGCTCCATAAGCCCCATGAACTATGAGGTATATCCATGTATATCCCCGGTCCCCCATAAACCATAGTTTTCTTCCCCAAAATAAACTCAACCATTTACGGGGCCTTTAAACAACTGCCGGTGCACTGCGGATGTCCTCAGCATCATCAGCATCCTCTGGCAGCCCCAGTTGTAACTGTTGTAACTGTTGTAACCCCTATTGTTTCGTAAACGTCATCGCAGTTTGTTTAAAACACCAACTGTAGATGTTCTCGTAGATATTTTTATAGATAATGAATGTTATTGTATCTATAAACCTTAACTTCAGTAAAAACTGGTGAATGGTGCCGCGCAACCTTTAACCATCTTCGGCAATCCAACACGGCTGGAAGATCACCATCAAATGGCTGGGACTGACTTTCCAGCAAACCATGGCAATGATGACACAAAGGAGGTTACCCGGCCTGGTAATGACTGCTACATAGCTATTGAAAATGGCCATAGAAATAGTGAGTTTGTCCCATTAAACATGGTGATTTTCCATAGTTATGTAAACGTTTACCAGGCCGGGTATGCGGCTATGCTTCATGGGACTGCAAACTCCTTCATGTTGCAATCACCGACACTGCGATACCGCTCCACCGCTGAGTGATCGGATCAGTCCTCTGCCCCTGCAGAGTCGTCTGGACTTTTCTCTGCAACCTCCTCCTGAGCGACATGGGTCGCGGTGGAGGGTCGTTGACGGGTCTCCAAAAACAAGAAGGCAGTTCAAGGAGTTTGGTCAACCCCAGGTTGTACCATGTTGTACCGTTGTCATCTATGGGGTCAACATACCAATGACCATATTTAAAGAAAGGTGAAGAGTGGTCATCTGAGGACATAAGTTTCATTCTTTGATGGATGATATTATGTATATATATATGAATATATTAATGTGTATATATATTATATATATACATTATTGATTTTACCGCATATTCTCCGATTGCATTTGAACCTTCGAAAGGTCAACCCTCCAATTGTGCGAAGGTTCAATGCCCACATGGGTTGTCTCAAAACTTGGGTATAACATGGTATAACGGTATATTTTTTTCTCATGGAATTCATATGGCAATGTGTCAAAACCTTGTACCCCTGTAGTTCACATCAAAATAGCTGGGATTTATGGATGTTCATCCCCCTAAAAATGGTATTTTCATAGGTATTGATCCATAGCCATATGATCTCATTCCACATAAAATGGCCATTTGCCAATATCCATGTAACCAGCTTCAATACTTTGCCAATATACCATCTGGTTCAACGTGTTTGGTTCAACTCACCACGTTTTTTTTATAATTTTAATAGGTCAGTCATCATGGTTAACATCTATAACATCTATAAATCATGGTTAACATCTATGGTTAACATCTATGGTTAGCATCTATGGTTAATCACCATTTTGAAAAAAGCTACACCATCTATTCCAATGGGCCATTCCAATGGGCCATGGCGGATTGAATCACCCAGTTAAGGGTCGATCATCCTCCCAACGATTGGGGAAAATAAAAGCCAGGTTCCAGTCACCATTTTTAATGTTCCAAACTATCAATGGAGAAACCAGGACATGATATTAAATGAATCTATAATGATATTAACCAGATTCAATATCATTTAATATCATTTAATATACTTTAATATCATTTATCATTCAAACATGTTCGAGACAAAGCCAAATCCATATCCAAAGATATATCGTCTCGAAGCTTGGAATGGGAGAACTCCGATCATTCCTGGAATTACCATCTGGTTATGACTAACAGTTCGCCATGGTTAAGCCATGGCCCATAGAAATAGATGGTTTACCTGGGTTTACCTATTAAAAATGGGTGGATCTTTCCATGGCTATGTTAGTTTACCGGAGGGTAATACAAGTTTGAACATGTTCTGGGTCTCCGATCATTGAGCTGCCGTCAAGTCTAGCCAATACTGCGTGCAACCGACAAATGAACCTTAGCTATGTCACCAACATTAATATACAGTACTAACTCCAGAACCAGCTCCAAAAATATTGTCCAGATGCACCAAAAACAAATCCATGATCAACCAACAGAAACTAAGAATGTCACCATATGTCACCAATCCAAAACATGTGATTTCAGCCGATTTCAGCAGGAGATAGCAACTGTCGGCGGGCTATCTATCAGCAAATGGAGATGATGTAAAAACAACACATACAAGATCATAAAAGTCAATGAAACTACGAAGAAAATGGAAGGCTGTGTTCATTCATTCAAAACAAATACCCACACAAAATTCATCTACCCTCTGGTTGCTTAACATAGCCATGGAAAATGGCCCATTTATAGCTGGTTTACCTGTCAAAAATGGTGATTGTGTGTAGCTACGTTAAATAACCAGAGGGTAAATTTCAAACACGCATAAGCACATGGTATGGACACGTAGAAGAGGAGCCATCTGACGTTGTCATCTCCAGTTGCTGGGGAAGGTTGGTTACCCCAACTGATGGACTGATGGTTAAATAATGTTAAATACCATAACTTTCGTGGGAATTACCTCGAATTTTGCTTAATTGATCTTAATTGATCTTATTTGATCTTAATTAATCTTAATTGATCTTAATTGATCTATATCTTTGTTGTCTCTTGCCTAAATCATGTTTGCTTTTGGTTCCACTATATTCCACTGTTTGTTACATCGGAAAAAATCCTCATGCAGACAGTGGTTAAACTAAAACTGTACTTTCAGTTGCGGCGAAACATTTATTGGTGGTTTCTAGCTGATCAGGGATTTGCTGGTTGATGGTTTCAATCCCTCTGAGAAATATGAAAGTCAGTTGGGATGATTATTCCCAATATATGGAAAGTCATAAAAGCCATGTTCCAAACCACCAAGCAGTATGGCAATTGTTATAGGGAAAACTGGCTAATCAACCAAACGAAACCAATTAGTGACGTTGTACCTTGGCAATCAACCAAAAGATCCAGGGGTACCCTTGGGGGATCATCGACGTTGGGAAATGACTGGGTGCATGCCCTGAAACAGGGCATGACGAAGCCAGATTCTGGCTGAATCATACAGTAATCAGAAATACCAAATCAACATTAAACAAAAACTGTCCAAAAGTGCTTGACAATTATGGACATCATTTTGGAGATTCCTGGAAAATCACTTATAATTATATTGAGCTAAATGCAGATGTGGGTGTGTCCAAAAATAGCGTACCGAAAAAAATGAGATGTTTTGAATCTCATGTTCTTACTAGAATTGCCGTGAATCGGGTGGTATACCGGAATGCCCCAGTTTCAGACACACCTATATACCCATAAGTCCATAAGAGTAAATCATGTTTCGTCGACAAATCCAATAAAAATCACAATTTTCTCGCTCAAATCATCTCACAAGATTAAACCAATGTTTTTGCATCAATAAAAACCGTGATTGATTACACAGAAAACGATGTCGTCACTTGCAAAATCATCGAATCGTGGTGAATAACCCGGGGTTATAGTCGGGTGACGTGCCTCTCCGGGACGTGCTTGATCAATTTCACCCACCACCTGTGGAAAAGTCATGGCAAAGTCGGGATCGAGATCCAATGGGATGAGAGGTACCACGTTTTCAATCAAACATCAAAAACATCAAAATATGCGGCATATATGTCCCATGTCACATATATATATATATACATATTATGTATATATATATATACAGATGTATGTATGTATATATATATATATATATATATATGTGTACATTTATATATATACATATATATATATGTATATATATATACATATATTGTATTTGTATATGCATATTATATACATACGCAATATTATATCAACATGTATGAACTAATGTGGAAGCCCATCAGCGGCCGCAGCTTGGAATAATTCATGTACATGTTGCACACATGTATCGTATAAACATGGTACCTGTATTACATATATCAGCCATACGTATATGTAAATGTATATGTGTATATACGGTATTTTAATATATAACTATATACCCGTCTCTCTCTATATATATTATATATATACAATATATATATATATTTATAAATACACATATACAATAGTATGATATATGTACACACACACACTGACTACTCATGTAGGATATCCCGAGTCATGTCTGCCTCTGGCAGGATCCCTTGGATCACTGGCTTGTTCAACGCATCCTGCGCCGGCAGATGGAGGTGTCCGTTTAGTCATGGAGCTGCCCCCAGTTATCATCCATGTTTTTTCGTAGGATTTACCATTCTAAAATCATCATAAATGGTTTAAAATTATTTTTCATTATAGAATCATCAATTTTTTCAAAGGATCCAGCATTGAACTACACACCAATATCATTTTGGAAGTTTGTCCATTATAGAATATCATAGACCATCCAGCTATTGGGGTACCTCCATGACTATTAGTCACCCCCCATAGCAACAACCATGACTGGGGGTTCATTTTGTAATATCCATCAATATCCCATTTCTAGGGGTACCCTCTGGTTATGTCAAAATAGCTATTGAAAATCACCATAGAAATAGTGATTTTTCCCATGAAAAATGGGTGGATTTTCCATAGTTGTGTTAAATTACCAGAGGGTTTTTTGCGGTATACTCACTTTCACAAACCTTTGTTGGCGATGGTGACCTTGGCATTGGACCTACCAGCATTCCATGGTCAAATCACCACTTTCCCAAGGAGGTGATAACAAACAAACAGAGGGCGCCATAAGCCCCAAGACTGAGCTCTGTCGTTCTTTGGAGTTTCAACCTGGAACACCCATTAAGGTCAATACCCTCTGGTAAACATACAAAAAGCTATTGAAAATGGCCATAGAAATAGTGAGTTTTCCCATGAAAAATGGGTGGATTTCCCATAGCTACGTTAAATTACCAGATGGTATATGGCTTTGTCTGAAAATGATTGAAAATACCCGGTATCCCCATTTCATCCACCTGCGGATCAGAATTTATTACTGAAAATTGGCCCCTTTTTTTGGGGGGGGAAAAACCACATGTTCAGACAGACCCATCCGTAAATCAACAGTTTTTCTTAACAAACATCCCACAAAATCAGCATTTCTGCAAGTTCCATCGGTATTTTGAACGAATGGGGACTGGGAACGCTGGGAACGCTGGGAACGCTGACCCGGTCGGTCCGGTGGTTTCGCTGGTGGTGGTTTTTTTTAGGGGGGATCATGATCTCCACATATTTTTTCGTAGGATTCCTATCAACTTCTATCCTTTCAAGGAGTAGCAAGGATTACCCTCTGGTAAACATACAAAAAAACTATGGAAAATCACCATTTTGAATGGGAAAATCAACTATAAATGGCAATGTTCAATAGCCATGTTAGTTTACCAGAGGGTACTATGAGAGTTGTATATGATAGTGATTGATATTGTTTGTGCTTGAAACCATACTTAGTTCCCGAGTGATTCTAGTGCTCTGAGGCTCCTGGGCTGCTTGGGAAAGCATTACTTCATAGCTATTGAAAATGTCCCATAGACATATTTGATTTACCGAGCTAAAAAATGGTGATTTTCCGCTGTGTTAGTTCACCAGAGGGTATCCTTGGTGGTGTCTGTTTGTCCTTGTCTTCCTGGCATTTCTGTATAGTGGTTGTTTGTGGTTTGTGATTCCCTGTTCCTTGTCGTACCGGTCCTACTTTATCAAAAACTATAAGCTATTGAAAGGAGTCACGTCATGAAGCCAGTAAATGCAAAACTGTGTCTAAAAAAAGGGGCTTCTTAAATTTGGGGACGCTATTTTTTTTGAACCATTGGTCATTCATTCTGCATGTATAAGTACTCAAAATTATCGACATTTGCTACTCAAAAGTATCCCGGTTCCAATAAACCGCCATAGGCTGGAGGCGCTCAAAAACCCTCGATAAACAGAATGATATTCCAATATGTGTATCTTATGTATACATGTATATAATACACAAACAATAAATATAGTTAATATGTATATATGTATATTATACATTTCTACATATCATGATATCACATTAGAATATATCATATATTACTGTAATATATAATAACATATAACAATACCTATATACATATACATCTATATATACAATGAGTATGTATATATACACATATATCATAGCCGTCAAAGTTCCCATTGAAAAATGTTGCCATTCGTCCTCAGCATCAATGGGCACCGGCGCGCCACTGATATTTGTCAAGTCCGGCTCCTGTTTAACGAGAGTGCTAGGGAACTATGCCATGATATCGAGGGTGTTTTTAATGGAACAAAGGTGGTACCCCAAGTCGTTAAGTTGGCTTCTGTTGGTCTACAACTCTATAAATTGTATGTATATATATATATAATGTATATATATATAATGTATATATATATATATATGATATACGTATGATATGTAATAGTTATGTTTGCAAAATTGTATATAGAATCTATTTTGAAAAATATTGGGCAGTTATATCGTACATACAGTAATTGGATCTATAAAGCCTTGAATGTTCGATATCTTTTACATACAATCCCCCCAACTAACATACACACTGAGAATCACCGATCTTTAGAGTAGGGCTGTCCTTCAACCTCTATTGGCAGGATCTATGTTAGTTGGAGGGAGGGTAACACAGACAACCATGGAATGTCAAGGTTTAAAGGAGCCTGGGGTGACCAGCAAACCTTTGAACACTATGATGTAATGGTAAGATAATATGCATATTATATATATATACATGATTAAATACCTTTAAAACATCACCTCACCAACTTCCAGAAACATTTATTTATACCTTTAACAAAACATATACAAAACTTCAAGTTTTCCAATCCAATCGAAGCGCCGACCGGACAATCGCGTTTCCTGTTCCGGGAGGTAGAAGGGTCGAGGCCTCAGGTGTTGAAAAACCAGAAAAACTCCATAGGGAAATATTTCCCCCCAAAAAAACAGGCCAAGTTTGGTTATAATAATGGTTATTTGGGAAATATTAATGATTAATATTAATAATAATGGTTATTAATGGTTATATTCATGGTTAATATTAAAAAACCTTTAAATATGTCTTTAGCATTCTTTAGCTGGTTATTAATGGTTAGTATGTATATGTATGTATGTATCCCCAGAATGGCAAAGAATTGAAGTATCATTTATAACTCGATATAATGTCAACCCCTGATTAAAAATCATGGTTTATTGATCATACAATGGGGGTACCCCCCAATAGTCGGTACCCCACCAATTAAACAGCCTAGGGGTTTATGAATCCAGGGTTGACATTGGTGAACATGATACTATATGCGCAAAATATGTAATTACATAATGCATGTATATATATATATATATGTTATAAATATCTATACACATATGTATATAATATAAATATATAATCTTACAGCAATAATAAACATATATTTTGTGTATTCACTGTAGTATTATTAGATATATAACATATGATAATATGGGCTACAAGCCACTACTCGTTTACTACCGGGATCCTACAGGTTCGCCCAGTGCAGGGGATGTCACGAACATTGGAAGCTTAACCACTCGATATATGGGCATATGATTAGGATATGATGGTTGCACTCTGGAAATTTAAGATCCATAATATATTGTGATGCCATTTCCATATGATGACATTATGATGATTTATTTATGATTAGGATACATCTATATTATGATGATAGGTGCTATGGAAATATCATCGTAATATATCATAATATAGATGTATAATCGGACTTTTTATTGGTCATGATTTCGCTGTTTTTTACAAAACCGGTGGTTTTTCAACTGGATCCATTTCCAGCACATTTTTGTGTCTAGAACTGCTTGGAATTCCAAATTCTCCCAATCCAATTCCACCATTCCAGGGCCTTCGATCCACAGCGCCCAGGAGAGACTTTTCCATGGGAAGACCAAAGGAGCATCATTGTAGAACCATAGAAAAATAGAAAAAGTGTAGCTTAGTTTAAATTCGACACATGCCACAAATTTGATGAGCAAAAACCATCCATCCAAGAGCTTTATTATATTTATTGCAAATCAGCATCCTGATCAAAAAGACATCCGAAAGTCCGAAAGCACCAAGAAACACCATCAAATCATGAAACACTCACAGGGGCTCCCAACGTTAAGCACTCCAGTCGAGCAAGGCCTGCAGAAAAGCATGCCCGGAGTAGAAGCAGGCCCTTGAGAGAACGAAAAACTGCTTCGGAAAAGGGATCTATGTACAAATATGTATCGGATTGTATGGGTGTATGGATAGATGTACGTTTTCATGGATGTTTTTTTTGAAACGAAAGGGAAAGTCTCTCTCCCTGTCAGCCTCGACCCAAATACCTTTTCCAGTTCTAATAAAGGGGTTAGTTGTAGAACTTAATTAAAACAATCACAACCAGTGAGGAGCGTGGTTCTGAAAGCGATGCGGAAGGTTATCGTTCGCATACGCATTGTTAATCCCCAATGAGTGAGGAGGATAAAGAGATCGGTTGTGTGTTGCGCAGTTGGAACTCCATCGTGCGGTGTCATCCATTGTGAGGATGGGACAGGTCAGTGAGGGCTGGATTTGCACTACTTCGGCCCAGTGGGGATTTTCTCCCGAACACGAAATGCGAAGGCATAAAGGAAACCATATATGTTCAGTGCAGCTGTCATGGCGCAACAAATGACCAAGGAGTTGAAGGAGTTGAAGTGGGTGGCAGCTAGTTGAGATGGTGTATAGATATTTATTCCATGGGAGTTAGCAATGGTGTGGAGATGGTTGTTTGAGCACGGGGAGTCAGAAGGTTGCAAGACCCTATGAACAAAATTGAACAAATGAAGATCTGAGTTTGAAGATCTGCCGCAGCACGCGAAAGTGGAGAGCATCCATACGTTGGTGATGCGCAGGGGTGGGAACTACGGATTCAATAGAATAAAGGAGAATGCTCTGGACGATGGACTGGTACACTCGAATGCGAAAAGCCGGTGAGAGGAAAGAAGCACTGAAAAAACTTGCTAGGGCCTTCGTGGCAGCATTGGCCTTTCGCCGCGACAAGACAAAGTGATCAGGAGAACCATCTGGTGTCAATTGCGCGCCCTTCCCCGCCAAGGCCTGCATAAAAACATGCCCGGAGTAGAAACAGACCCTTTTTAGAGAAGCAAAAACTGCTTCGGAAACGGCATCTACGTACAAATATCTACGGATGGATAGATGTACAAATTCACACATATCATCAAATATCATAAAATATCTATGGATGTATATGAATATCACTAATTGGTGGTTTCCAACCCCCTGAAAAATATTAGTCAGATTGGATCATCATCCCAACTCTTGGGGAAAATAAAAGCCATGTTCCAAACCACCAACCAGCTATGGATGTATATGAATATCAATTCAGAATATGTCCATCGTGTGTACAAGTTCTGTCCGACATGGCGATGTTTTTTTTTATAGCTGGGGATGATTCATCACGATCAGTTACTCAGTTGGTATAGCCTCTGGTAATGACTGTGACAGTTTGCGAACTGGAACATGGCCCTAATCGAAATAGTTGATTTACCGAACGTGAAGATGGTGATTCTCCAGTTCGCTATGTAAACGTTTACTCAGTTGGTATAGTTGGTGAAAAATCCATAGTGGCCCTTAGCCATGGATTTTATCCCTCATCTCGGAAACGCCCTCCCATCCGTTAATTCGCGTCTCGATCTTCGAGAAAAGTCATACACCAATCATACACCAATCATACACCAATATATACCTTCTGGTAAATTAACATAGACCCTGAAAATGACGAATTTTTAATGGAAACCAGTCTTCCAACCCCTATCTGGCAGGGTCTATGTTAATTTACCAACGGGTAAATACCAATGGATGATATACATCCAAAAAGCAGAAAAACAATGGATGCCCCTGAAACAAGGCTGAAAACCGGAAAACAGTTGCCAAAGATGGGCAAGATTCCAATCCTCTGTTTTGGCCACTTTCAAGCATCATGTCCTGTTGTTTAAATCACCCAAAAAATGAATACATCGATAAATCAACATATACCAAATGACTTAATTTACAATAAATTAATTACACCAACATAGACCAACCAATTACTTAAATCAATACGAAGTATGAACCAAATATATAAACTAATTTCAAATGGACCATTAACAATACACATATCCCATCTCATTATACTAGTTGGTTTATAAGTTTCCCAAAATATTGGCTAGTTTATAATCCTCAACATCCCAGGTCCAGTACAGTAGTATAATTCCCTATAATAATAACCAGTCAACAATGGTACAATGTGGTGCCCGGCCAGTTATAAGTTGGTTTACAAAAATCGATTAACTATAGATATATCTACTGTAAGTACATCTAAGTTATATATCAACTTAAGCTATCATCTATAAATGCCATTGAATCCCCATTCTTCTTGGTTACCCTCTGGTAAACGTTTACATAGCAATGGAAAATCACCATGAATTTAATGGCTAAATAAACTATTTCTATGGCCATTTTCAATAGCAAACTGTTAGATTACTAGAGGGTATATCATATTAAATCCCCTTAAATCCCATTAAACCACCATAAAATCCCATTAAATCATCATCTTGGCTAAATCTATCATCTTCCCATGTTTTTTTCCCATGGCACCAGCATCAACCCCCCCCCATCATCCGTCCCGATTCCTTGTGACGGCGATGAAGGCAGTCCAGGCGGCCCGGCAACGCCCGGGCCTGCGACCTGGTGGCGTTCGGAAATGCCCCGAAAGTCGTGGGACAAATCCCATATCAATGGAGGGGCTTTACTGGGAAATTAATCTATAAATCTGGGTAAATCTGGGTAAACATGGGTAAATCATGATATCACATATTATGATATCACATATTCGAATATATTCGAATATATTCGAATATATATGAATATATTAGAATATATTAGAATATATATATATATCAGTAATATTACGGTAATATATGATAAACTTATCAGAATACCTATATATACCTATGAATTAGTATGTGTACATATATATATATGGGTCAATTATAATAATTTACTAACCGAACCTGAAATGTTGGGCCAGCTATGGGGATGATTCCTCTTATTAACCATGATTCCAGGCTTCGGGAGAACAGGCTTCGGGAGAACCATGGTGGATGACCGAAGGGGAACCCACACGACGTGTGTTTATTTTGGTGACGAAAAATCATCCATTTCAGGGGGATGCACCATGAATAGAAGGATGGTTCATGGCACAAGTTAACCATCGACTTAATAGGGTTTTCCATTATAATCATCCATTTAAATAGGATTTTCCATTTCTGGTTGGTGGTGTACCAACCCCTCTGAAAAATATGAAAGTCAGTTGGGATGATGAAATTCCAAATATATGGAAAAATAAAAAATGTTCCAAACCACCAACCAGGTTTGTAATCAACCAGGGTTTCAAGGTCACTGCTCAAATGGTAAACTCAGGCTGAAAGAAAGGTAGTTGAAGTTGAAGAAATTGTTTTCATGTAACCATCACTGTCCAGGACAGACCATAAAGAACATGAATTAGTCATAAATCATCATAAATTTCTATATGCATATCATATCTATTTACTTTTTAAGGTAACACATCACCTGAAATGCTGATGATAAAGGGCTCTCAACTTTGCTCATTGAAGGTCGTTCCAGTGCCCATTTCTCGCATGTTCTTTCAGTGTGCTTTCATATATATCTATGTGTACAATATAGATACCATATATATATATATTATAATATTATATATATATATATATACTATAGACATACACACTATATACTACTATAGAGATGTGCCATGTACAAATATATATATATACAGTATATGAAAAAACTGAAATGATTCACTGTGAAATAAGGCCATGAAAAAGGGATGTTTTCCCGAATCCGTTCCCCATACCAGGCTGAAGAGTCCATGACATAACTCCATCACACCTCCACGAGTTCCGCCAGCAACTCAGGTAACGGAGCTGACACATCGCCTGCACCGAAAGAAAAAAAGTGGGATTCACCATGAAAAAACATGGTAAATACCATGAAAATGGGTGGTTAAAGCAATTTTAAACATGGTTTAATGGGTAAAAAAATGTTTACAGCAATAGTAAAGCATCCCCAATTTTACCATTTTTATGGGTGGTTTTTGAACCATCAAAATATTAGGGTGGTTGATTATTGCACAATATTCAACCGGTTCTATGGATTAACCGATTCAACTGATTCCCCGTTTTCATGTCACCATTTGGTTTTCATGTAACCATTTCATGGGATTCAGGGACTGATGGGATTTGATGAAATCCTGGTTGGTGGTATACCTACCCCTCTGAAAAATATGAGTTCGTCAGTTGGGATCATTCTTCCCAACTGAATGGAAAGTCATATTCCAAACCACCAATCAGTAATGGTGAAATGCCCTGCCATGGATATGAAATGCGATTTACCCGCAGGTATTCTGACAAAGACAACGATGAAAGCCATGGCCCACTTCGCTTGATGACTTGATGAAAATCGCATTTTCAATATGGTGATTTTGCATAGCAAACTGTTAAATGGGGGGTTCCATAAATGGGGGTACCCTAAAATGGATGGTTTATAATGGAAAAACAAGGAAAAACCTATTGAAACGGATGATTTGGGGGTACCCCTATTTCAGGAAACCCCCATATGAGCTGTATCACCAGTGTTTAGAGACCCGAAAACAGCTCATTCGAAGCCAAAACACCCAGTACAGTAAGCCATCAAAACCGACCATTCAGCGGTGGTGGTCCCATCATTGACCCACCAATGCTGAATCCATCCTCAGACATTGCTTCAACCATACTTACCTTACCTAGTCCTAAAATGTCCTAAATATAATTTGGGGTGTTGCAAACCTGGTTGAGTATTGAAGTTGATTGGATTCACAGCACCCCTCAATAGCCCCTCAGCAGGCACTTACTTGAATTTACTGTGAATTTGCGACTTCAGATAGCATTTCCTGTGCCTCAAAGCCAACTTTAGCATAAAAGACAAGACAAATACTCGAGTGTTGTGTTTCAAGCCATTTCGGTGGATCATGGGTTGGTTACCATACCGGAATAAACGTTGACATGATGTGCCCAAAGGCATAGGCCATTGTTCAACTTCCCCCAAAGAATTGTATAAAGTATTAGTATGATGTGGTCCATGAATGCCACATTCCAGTCCTACAAGGTGTGGTTTTCCCGGATCGCTAAGTTGGTGCTTACTGCAACGAGTGTTGGGTTTTGGGTACATCCAACGTATTTGATGTTTTTTTTTTTCAACCCGCAAACATATGTGGGGGCACCTTCAAGCCGCTGAGAATGGAATGATTGGATTTCCCATACGGGGACATACAAAGCAACCTTTGACCATGGCATAGAGTCGTTAATGTTTACCATCTGGTTATGACTAACAGTTTGCCATGGAAATCACAATCTTTTAATAGGTAAACCATCTACAAATGGGCCATTTTCATCCATTTTCCATGGCTATGTCAGTCATAACCAGAGGGTAATATGCTATTCCAGTCATAAGTTGGTGCAATTGACATTGCCTCAAAAGTTATTTAGCGCCCCCCAATATCCATATGGGTTGATCGGTTGATCATCATTTTTCCAACAAGTATCTCGGGTACGAGATCACCCCATGATAGGAATCCTATCCTCATAAGAAATGAGCATGTCATAGAGGATGTTATGTTTGGAAAATTGTTTTTTTGATCATCTGCCAGTATGGGTATATCATGCAATTTCTGATTATAGTTCGTATTGCACTTCCCATGAAATAGACACTAGATATATTACATACATATATATATATATATAAATCCCATGAAATCACCGTTTATGACACTAATCCACAATCTGGTTGATATACCCATTATATACCCAAGAAATACAGTATGAATAGCGAAATCATAAATTCAATGACCATCTCCAAGAAACATCCAAACGAAAAAACAACATGATATACTCATTCTCCTCTGGTTATTCGACGTAGCTGTGGAAAATGGAACATTATGGCACATTGAATTCGATCATCCAAATGATGGCTTACCTACTAAACATGGATTTTGTTTTTCCATAGCTTTATAATGCGTTATATCCCCCTTTTGTTCGTACCTCGGTGAAAGGCTTTGTGTACCGCTTCATCGACTTCAGTCCAGGTCTGGGCGGGAAAAAAAAGACTTGCTGCGGAGATGATTCAGAAATGATCTGGGAAATACCCTCTGGTAAATTAACATGACGACCCTGCCAGATAGGGGTTGGAAGATTAGTTTCCATTAAAAATTAGTTATTTTCAGGGTTTATTATTTACCAGAGGGTAAGTATACAGTAACTACATTTAATGAGTGGGATATAGTGGGATTTCATCATGGCAATATCATGGGGATATAATGATAAACAATCAATCAATAGGAATGCGGTCACTACATTTAAATTATATATGGACTTTTAAATATACGAACAGGTATTTTAGACTACCTCCAGGAAGGTTTGCCTTGGACCGCCCGGCCATTAAAACATACGGAATCCAATTCATTTAAACATATGTATATATATAATATATATATACGAACTGGTATTTCATACTACCTCCTGGGCGCGGACTGGCCCGCCCTCCATATAATTAAATGTCGTTGCCGTAACTATAATAATCATTAATATAACTACAATGAACTTTAATATACTTTAATGAAGACATCTCCACAATAATGATTACTAACTCATGGTTGATGATTAACCATTTCATAGGGAGATTTATTGCCATTGAAGAACACTTTGATATGGGTTTCTCTCAACGTTGCAAGTGACACCAATTTATGACCTTTGACAATCAACGGGGATATGAGAAACCTGATTTCATGGAATGGCGCTCCCATAGAAAAAAGGCCGTTACGTCTATCACGAAGAATTTTGCTCCGTGGAAATTGGATTCGGATCGCTCGCATTTGGTAGGTTTGTCCCTGTGTGTACGTACTTTTTTTAATCTTTTTGGGGGGATTAGACGGAAAGAAAAAAAAAATCAACTCTTGAAAAGCCTAGCCCTTAGGCTTAGAATGTTCCACATGTCCGAAGGATCATGAAGGATCGACATGGAACGATTTGGATGTTGGGGGTTGGGACCTTGATCAAAATCAAGTTCCAGGATGATCGGAGGCACTTTTCAGTACAACCCATTAACACTACAATTATACCCTCTGGTTATTTAACAGTTTGCCATGGAAAATCACCATCTTTAATAGGTAAACCATCTATTTCGATTGGGGCCATCGATACCATGGCTATGTTAAATAACCGGAGGCTAATATATATTATATATAATTCTCAATAACTTCAATAAGTGGCCCATTCATCCAATTATTATGTCCATATATATCCATTACTCCCGGATGTCATCGCTGGAATCCATGCCGCCATGATGATCATCCCAGGATTCGGATTGCTGCGGTCCATGCTGCTTGGAGAAGCACCATGTTGGATCACGTTTGGATCACGTTTGGCAGCTGTTTTTGAACAATAATGGTGGGTTAGACAATAATGTGGGTTAAACAACATTGAACATTATGATGATCACCATGAAGCCCGGCTGTTTTTCAGGTAACAAGACAGCTCTGTTGTTCTTGTCTGTACGCGCTTGTGACGCTATCCCTGTACACCAAACATTGCTGCGAAGCTATTCTGCAGCAGCGATTTTTCTGGGACTTGAGATCGATCTGACATCAAATACCTTAAATTTGAATGTCTACAGCTGCTCAACCAGTCATTTTAATGTCATTTTTGGAATAGAACCAATAAGAATCGAATGGCCATGGAGCTTGACGAGTACCAAATATGGTGATTTCGACCATAAAACTGATATGCACCCTTTGTTGATCGAAAAATGGAAGGGCCACAAGTTATTGAGTTGGTAAATGTGAGATCTTCATCCTGGAAACATGATTCTTACCCATGGGGTTCTTGATATGTGATAAGTAGGCCAAAAACAATCTTCTTCCCGTGGTAGATTTCCAAAATGGGAACAATAAAAATCATCTGCAGCAAGTCCAGGTATATATGAGGATGGGCAAACACTGGGTACCCTAAATCACGTGTAGGAAGAGTGGCCGACTCTTAGTTCTTGATCCATATCCATCTAAAATTTGCCTTCACCAGTAGGTGATTTTGGCAAACAACTAAAACTTGCTAAATCTGGCTAAGTCTGTTCAAACCTGGTCATATCACGGTGATATTTGGTTATATATACATATATAAATGTATATATTATATTTGTATGTATATATATAATTATATATATAATTATATATATGTCTATATGCATATATATATATGAATATGTATATATATATCACTACTTTCAATACCATTGCGGCCCGGAGAAGCGAGTCATTCGTTCCAAACTCCCAGTACTTCGCGGGTCGAATTCCAGGCCGAATCGGGCCATTGGGGACCCAATGGACGGACACATCCGAGAATCAACTGTTAAAACAGTCCCAGTGGTGCGTTGCCAAAATGAAGAGATTCAATACGATTGGTTGCGAAAATGAAATTATATTATATATTATATATATATTATAAGATAATATAAACTATAATATAATATATTATACAACCAATATGATATCTTCATCGACATTATATAACCAGGATAAACATTGATATGATATGATACCAACCTTAGCGTAATATCATCAGGATTTTTGTCCAGATACTCAGTGGGATTTGAGGGATCAATCTTTCTGAAAAATTCGTTGATATCTCCCAGATGGTTGAATCATTACCTATCAACCAAACATTACTGGTTGGTGGTTTTTCGCAACCCCTCTGAAAATGATGGAGTGAAGTCAGTTGGGATTATGAAATTCCATGAAATTCCCAAATATTCCGAATATATGGAACACTAAAATTCATGTTCCAATCCACCAACCAGATTAGTTCATTGGATGTTTTAATCAACATGTTTGAATGGAAAAATGGTGCCCCATCAAACATTTCAGGAATGGGCTGAGCAAAAAAAATGATCCACCAGGGAGCGGGCTGATATGCAGTGAATCTGGAGAAATGGGGTTCAATTCCACTCAGCTCCAGCTTGATTTCTGATATGTATATACATGTGTGTGCATTATGATGATATATATATATAATATTATATACATTATACTATATACTATACTGTACTACACTATATTACAATAAAATATATTATATGCTATGATATGATCTTGGGCTTGATGCCTAGCGCATCCCAATGACTGTCAACAAGGCAGTCATTACGGGCTGAAGCTGAACTGGATCCCGATCAAAGGTGACTCAAGGGGACCCGCGATTCACAAAAGGCTTTGCGTCAATCTCCATTGCTATTGAATATGATTATGATTATGATCATTGATCATTATGAGATTAACATACGTATAACCATTCTCAGGTTTGCATTTATTAAATGATTATGATTATTGTTAATGAATTGTTAATGATGTTCCCATCGGTGTTCATCCGCGATTGGGATTGCTTCGCAAACTTCACCTGGGAGAAACTTCACCTGTCACCCAATGGCGTCCGGCGGGGCGTGCGTGTCTTTGCACTTGAACCAAGTCACGTTATCTGCAGGATCCTTGCGCAAAGAGCATGTAGCTGTTCGTGAAGACAAACACCATCAAAGGGATCGGTGAAAAATAAGCGTGCGTGGTTTCTAAAAGCTTTGTAAAACGCACTAGTTGACAAACTAGTTCGGTATATGCGCCAATAAACAGTCGTTGTAGTCATAACATGTCATAACTGCTAACATAGCCTAGCTATGCCAGGCCTTAGCGATTCCAGTGGCACCAGCTCACCAATGGATCCACATCGAAAACATGGCCAACCTTAGATACGAGTAGGTTGTAGACAGCATAATTTTTAGCTGGTTGGCAATAATTTCCTGGCAATAATACACAATCAATAATTGTATAGAATCAAATTGTTTCCTGGTTAGGGCAAATAGAAACAACAGGTCCTACCCTTCACCAAGGTATTTCCCAGCCTTGGGTTCGGTTCTCCTACAGCACATGCGAGATTGCTCTTACTGCAGATCCTCAACGTCTGTCCCTGCTGAAAAGCAAAGTGTACCGTCTTAGCCCTGCTTGTGGCTGTGCAAAAACGTCGAAAACATGTACAATGACAAGACAGCACTATCATCAACCATTCCCAATCTTACATACCCTTATCTATTTATATATATATATATTGTTTTAAAAGACATCCGGTTAGTATCTCCATCTATAGCAGTATTCAAAGGAGTGTTTTAAAAGAACCAGGAATTGTTCGTCTTTGTTTCCATGGCCAACAATGGACGATCCCCAGTCCAACTTGATAGCCGTAGCCTGTGGACATCAACAAAATGACTGGTGATAAGTTGGTGACAAGTTTTTCCAACTTTCTATACTGTATAAGTAGGTGCCTTCTTATTTTTTGGATGAAATCTTGGATGAGCAAAGGAGCAAAGTCCAGCCGCAGGGGTACACCTCGGAGATTTGAAATCCGGTGGTTGAAACCACCAGACGTGCGTCGTTTCTGTTGAGAAAGTGCAGCCTCTGCATTCTGCGATCGCTCGAGCGTAGCGAAACAGGCCGTTCTTTTTTGTCCCGTCGTTACCATGAGATTTAGACATCCTCTCAGGCTGGTGGTATACCTACCCCTCTGAAAAATATGACGAGTTCGTCAGTGATGATGAAATTCCCAACTGAATGGAAAGTCATCAAATTCCAATGGTTCCATTATTGATTATTATATTATATCCCATTAAAAACACCATTCTGGCCATGCTTCCAATCCACCAACAAGCTCTTAAACAATGCCAGTTGAATGCGGCGCCGCTCGGTGCGTGCCGTGTTGGTGCCTCCAGCACCGCTGCCAGCGCGGCGCAGGGCGCCTCAAATTAGGACCGCTGAAAACTCATCTGCAAAAATGTGAACTGATGTGATATTATTAAAAACATGTGTTACAGAACAATAGTCTGAACTAAATTTGATTAAACACAATAATTGTCAATTGTGGTTTAAAATTATTTGATTCATGGTTATTCGAAGTCACTTAATGCATGTTCAAATGGCTAGGGCTAAAATATGAAGAATCCTAAACATTGTGAACAACTTCAACTTGAAGGATATGAAAGTCAACTGGGATCAGCATTAATCATGTTTTTTTGGGATAAGCAGTGAAACAACTTATGAAGCCACAGATCAGAAATAAGATGTGGACCTATTGGCACTATGGATTGTAACATCTCTAAAACACATGTGAGATGTTAACCATGCAACGTGTTTCTACTTCTACCATGTTCTACCCGTTTTTGATCTTCAGGGTACTCGCGTGAAACCCGATACATATTAATATAATCTTATATTATGTACCATCTGGTTATTTAACATAGCCATGGAAAATCACCATTTTTAAGAACGGTAAACCATCTATAAGCCATCTATACCATGGCTATGTTAGTCATAACCATTTCGGGTATATAAAAACAAAAAACACGGGAAGAAACATGAAAAACTCCCGCAATCTCCCGCACTCTTTGTTTCAGGCCTAAATCTTCATTTGGGTCATGTGCCATCCATGAGATAGATCTGGCTAGTTCGGCCATAATGACCATCACAAAAACCTGAATTGAATTAAGCCAAGGCCAGCTATGGGGATGGATGATTTCCCTATTAAAAAAAAAAAACATGGAATTTCCAGGGTTAAGGGGAGAACCCTGGTGAGGTCGTGATGAGTCTTTTACCCAGATGGTGATAGATGTCCATCAAGTTCCAGATGAGGACCAAAACAAGACCAGCAAACGCTTCTCAGCATCGGTCGGTGCCAAGCAATATGACCCTGTTGCAGTGCTCGTGCCATTTCGAAAACCAAGGCTACGGCACAATCTGAACCACCCTGACCCTGAAAAATACCCGCAGAAATTGGCAAACGTACCTCAAAATGTTTCACCATGAAAACGGCCTAAAAAGGGGCCACGTTTGTTTTAGGTTCTCAATTGGCTCTTGACACTGCAAACACTTTAAAATTGGGTTGTGTTGGGCCTTGGGGAATTTGCCATGGCGCACGAATTTACGCAGCCACGCGCATTCCTTCAGCCCAAATTCTGTGGTGCGCAGGGATACGTCTCCTCTGCGACCCCTTTACGTTGGGCCATTCGGCAATTGGGCAACCGGGGTTGATGATCTGCTTGGAAAAAAAATGATCAAAGGGTTCAAACTTTGCTGTACCCAGGTAGCTATAGTACCTATGAGACCTATGGATACCTATGGTACCTTCTCTCAAACACGGCAATGGCTGAAACTCCAAGTTTGCAAGAAGCTCCCACTGAAAATGATGATTTCCATTCCATTTGCAGATTCTCCTGTGGGGTGCCCTTGCCTGATCAACGATGGGAAAGTTGTGACCCCCAGTTACACCTCGCATCCCAGGGATGTCATGGTTGAACAACAGGACTCCTGTTGGTACTTTAAGTCATAACTCACCTATAATGACAGGCTTATTCAGCTGAAAGGGATAGTTTTGTGGTCAACTGATTTCTAGTATATGCTGAAGTATATGGATGAAACTGGATTGAAACCCTGGATCGCTACCGGTAATCAAACATGGCAATGGAAAATCATGGAACATCTTCCATTTATAGATTATTTTCCCATTAACGCCCCTTATTTCTAGGGATTTTTCCGATAGTTCGTAGTTATGGATGTGCATCCCCCAAATATGGATGTTTCATATCTGTTGATCTATATCTATCATTGGCTTAGTATGGGAAAAATCGAAACCGGAAAACCCCCATATCTTTTGGAGAAATAAAAACATGGTTTCCGGTCAAGATGTTTCCTTGAACCAGCCTATTGAATCGACGTTTTCACATGTTTTCATATATGGGTGTGTCTGAAAATAGAGTATACATTCCTGCTGGTAATTTGAATGGGGAAAATATATTCGGAACAACCCCAATGTGGATTTAGCATGATTTCGCGGCTTCTTCCATGGACAAAAACCTGATTTTCAGAGTGCCATATGTTTTCTATTCGTTCTCCCAGTTCCCACCTTGGCCCTGCAACTTCGGATTTTGGACGCGTCACGGATTATGGAAGACGTGGCACCTGGGCGCGTCTTCCCCAGGCTTTTTTAATGGGACCAGGGGAGATTTTCAAAAGTGCTCATGATTCACCAGTGAATGGAATGGGGAGTAATTACCTACCTAATGTTAGACAAATCCACATAGAAAGTTGGCTTTCGATGATGGGAATGCATTCTTAGAAAGTTGGATATCTCAGTTGTTTTCTTTCAGACAAGCCCCGCGTCATGTTTTTTCACACCCTGCGAGAAAAAAATAAAGCACGAGCGAAGCCTGATGAAATCATCCCGGCCTGAAAAAAACATACCATTGGTTGGTAATATACTGTTAATATATGGTTAATATTAGTGGTTATTATATGGTTAATGATGGTTAATATATGTACCTAGTTGGTGGTTTCAATCCCTCTGAAAAATATGAAAGTCAGATTGGATCATCATCCCAACTATTGGGGAAAATAAAGCATGTTCCAAACCACCAACCAGATACAAATGCGATATCTGGTTTGGTGGTATACCCACCCCTCTGAAAAATGATGGAGTGAAAATCAGTTGGGGTTATGAAATTCCCAATATTCATGGAAAAAAAGTCATAAAAACATATAAAAGCAATGTTCCAAAGCACCAACCAGGAGATAATACGAGTATTTGGAGCTGGCAATGGAAAATGGTGAAATCTTGGTGTCCTCATGGGGTGTTCCACCCCCCTTTCCACGTTTTTCGCCCAAATCCAGGGAGTCAACGGCATGTGGCTTGGATGGGATTGTCATGTTCCAATACCATTCATTTGGAGGTGATTTTTTCATTTCAGAGGGATGGGATTACATTAGCTGGATGTATTACATTAAACCAATGTTGGTTAATAATGATACAATAATTAATTATTACATTACAATAATGTATTACAATAATGTATTCCAATAATTATTATTACATTCCCTAATTGGTATCATTGGTTTAATAATTAATGATGTATTTCAATAATTGGAATTATTCGTTGGGATTAGTTACATTACATTAATTGGAATTCATTGGATAATAATAACGAATGTTGGTTGTTTTAAACCACGTTTATCTCATTTTGATTTTTTTTTTGCTTCGCCACGAGAAGCAAAATGTTCGAGGCAACTCTCCGCCACGGGCCTTTCTGATTGTTGCAGCCATCGTTAAATTCCCATCCTGGAAAAACCCAACTTCTTGCGATTTCTTTGTTGGTATATCTGGAGATCAATCCACAAATAAACCATCCAACAAATTGCAGCTGAAACGGGTGGTATATATATATACATATATATACCCTCTGGTTATGACTAACAGTTTGCCATGTTTTTTTGGTGGCCCTAATCGAAATAGATGGTTTACCGTTCTTAAACATGGTGGATCTTTCCATGGCTATGTTAGTCATAACCAGATGGTATAATGCTATAAATAGCATCCAAAATGTTGAGCTTGAAATGTGCTACTGCTATTGGATTTACCACTTTTTAGCACCCAAAGATCGGTGCGTTGGGTGGATGATTTTAGACATGTTTTTTTCCCCTCTGGTTATGTCAAAATTGAAAATGACCATTTATAGTGGATTTTCCCATTGAAAACTGTGATTTTCCATAGCTATGTTAAATTACCAGAGGGTTCCCATTCTAGAGCTGGGTTTATCTTGAAATTTTCATCTAAAAGCATCAACTTTTTTGTTCTGCCTTGGCGTTGGTTTTCAAAAAACTCCCTTGAAATGGAAAGGTGTCATTCCTGTTGGGCGAACATACTTCAACAGGAATAGAATGGGAATGTAGGAAAGAATGTATCTGAATACATTGGAATCTATTTAAGTATATTAATGTAATATAATGTAATCGTTGTGTATAGTCGTATTATAATGTTATAATTAGTATCTATTTCCCCTGCTGGGAAGGATTTCATTAAATGGTATACCATGACCAAATACTTCACTTATGAATGCTTCTTCTCAACATTTAGCACCAAAATGGCCAAGTTATGTAGACAACTATGAGCATCTATCATAATTTACCTAATGGATCTTTAAGAATGGGGGCAGCCTCTTCTCTATTCCCCCATCCTTCCTACCCGCGCTCTGAAACTGAGGGACTTATGCCCAATCGATGGCAGTTACCAGTAGATTTAGGAGTGTTGTCATCATTTTCAGGTATGTCAAACCGATAGATCGCGTAGTGTTGGTTACAAACGGCATGACATCTCCCGTTCTATCCCCAAATGTTAGTAGTTAGTGTTGGCTACCCCCCGGTAATTTGATTTCACATAGATATATGGAAAATTACATTTTTGATGTTTGATGAGATACCCTCTGGTAAATTAACATAGACCCTGAAAATCAGCAATTTTTAGTGGAAACCAGTCTTCCAACCCCTATCTGCCAGGGTCTATGTTAATTTACCGGAGGGTAAATCGATAAATAATTGAACTAAATGTGCCATGGCTTCCAAAGCTATCTGACATAAGCAGAGTAAAAACAGTCCCATCTCCATATCAAACACGCCCCAGAAGCAATGGTTTGGTAGGAGATTGACAAATATTTCAATGGATTGGTTTAAGGGAAAATCGAAGCTGGAAACCATAGATTTTCCCAGTAAACATAGGGTTTTCCTGTCAGTTTTTCCCTTAAACCAATCCATTGAAATATTTGGAACCACACAATGGGGATGATTAATGTTAGGGGAATGGGAGTAATTGTATAATGATCTAATCCTGGTTAATTAGGCGACGATGGAAAATCAGTTAAATTCTAGGAAAATCACCTATAGGTCATCCATATTATATATCAGGTCATATTCCATATGTACCTATAGGTACAATTAGACCATATTCTATGAAAAACATATATTACACCTACATCATTTATTGTATATATTATATCATAAATTATGTAGGTGAAACATATTTATATAATACACTTATAATATAATATCATATCTATCATCATATATGTATATTATATACGGATACCATCTGGTTATGACTAACATAGCCATGGACAGATCCACCATGTTTAAGAACGGTAAACCATCTATTTCGATTAGGGCCACCAAAAAAACATGGCAAACTGTTAGTCATAACCAGAGGGTATATCATATTAAATCCCATCAAACCACCATAAAATCCCATTAAATCCCATTATTATCTCATGAATTATCCCATGAATCAAATCAAATATATCAATCATGTTCCCCAACGACTTGTCCCTTCCCTTGTCGCACCTCAGAGGCGCACAGCTGGAGGCCGTTCCACCTTCTCGATCTTGTCCACGCCTCGATTTTTCGTTGCAGCGTTGCAGGTGTCCCGGGTTAAAAAACCACCGATGGCCATGAAAAACCATGAAAAATGGATGGAAAATGGCCATCAAAGGCCATGGAAATGAGTTGAAATCATAGATCAGCCGCAGAAATGGCGAATGTTTCGAAAACTGTGAAATTACTAGAGGTTAATGGAGTTCAGCCGCCACAAATCTGGGTAACTTAGGAGTCAAATGAACACATCTAAATTGTCACCAGCCCAAAAAGAATTTACACGATGAAGAGTGGATTTTGGTGTCTCTGAAATTGGAACGTCGGGATTTACCTTCGAAAAAAAATAGAGAATTCATCCAAAATAGGTGTGATGCTGGCAAAGAAAAATGTGGATTTCACCTGCAAGAGACATAGTTTTATCTGTTTAATCAGCACACAATCACTTTCACCCGGCAGAAATGATCAGCCAGAAGTTGGCCCCACATCCACTTGGAACCCCCCACTGGACGCCAAGGGTTCTTTGGCTTCCTTGGAACTGCTTTCTGCCTCCACCACCTGTCACGAGAGTTTCCAGGTCCAAGACATCGTCAACCAAAACAGGAACCGATTGAGGACGGAGGTACCGATTCCATAACTAAGGCCTATAGGATCCTGAAATTCCCATTGATATAGGATATGAATGAAGGTGGGTATGACTATGAGGCTTAAAAGATCTTAAAAGTATACCATTACATAACTGGGCTATGAAAGGCGCACTCAAATCGGAAAGCCACAGCATTGTTGCAGAATACTGTCCCTGTCGGCCTCGTAAACATCCGATGATTGAAAGCCTCATGTGCCCCGAATATCATTGGCCCCGTCCATCCTTCCGATTAAAGCCATATCATCTTGTTGGGTACACACACACATTAATTGAATATACCCTCTGGTAAACTAACATAGCTATTGAAAATGGCCCAGTCGAAATAGTTGATTTACCCATTAAAATCATGGTGGATCTTTCCATAGTTATGTAAACGTTTACCAGAGGGTAAATCCTGTTAAATCCCATTAGATCCCATTAAACCACCATAAAACCCATTAGATCCCATTAAACCACCATAAAATCCCATAAAATCCCCTAGTTTCAGCCCCTGTCAATGCCATGAAATCCTTCCTCTGGCTTTCTACTACAACTTTTGTAGCTGAAAATTCATCACCCTGAAACGATGGATTTTGGAGTCGAAAATGACCGTCTATGGTCGCCAACCTTCATGGCCAGTGTGTTTTGGGTTTTCCTACCCGCATTTTTGTTGGTAAAAGATAAGTAATAATAATGTTCACCACTTATACACCATTTTTGTTTGTTAAATGCGCATTATTTCATAGTATATCCCATAAAAAACACACCACATATCCCCGGAAATATCCCATTGATAATTGACACATCCCAGTCTTTCTCGTTAAATCTGGAGGCTTCAAGCCCTTGGAACAGAAAGAACATGAAAAATTCTTGTCTCAGCTAGGATGGCAAATAAACTCTAAATCATCATTGGTTACGTACGAGATGTCTTTTCGTATAACGAGAATTCACCCATGAAATCTATCAGAATATTTCACCAATAAGTTTGATAAGAAACAACTATAACATATATGTATTTATATATATAAATGATATAGCCGATGATGATATTGTTTTATAAATGTGATATACCAATGGTATAACTATAAAACATTATAAATATATATGGTGTATATATATATATCCCAAAAGATATATATTGTTGTCCATTGTTAGTGTATAGCATTGTTATCAGACCTTAAATATAGGTTTATATAAATAAATTAAATGTAGTTTCCTAAAATAGGTGTACCCCGAAAACATCCAAGTCATCAGACCAGTGTAGTATTTTTCAAACCCCTGGTGACTCCATCGATCTCGCGGGCTGAAAGCCTTTTTGGGGCTAGCCATTTCGGCTTCCAACTGGCGATGTCGAGAAAAACTTGGGCGGTTTCTTGGGAACATGATATGGAAGCTTGGGAAAATATGGGAAGCATTCAGAAAAGATGGGAAACACCACTATAAATGCAGGTTTTGTTGGGAAGATTATAGGGAACTATTCGATTATAGCTGGGGAAAACCACGAAATTCATGGATGTTTACTTGGGAGAATGATAGGAAAATAAGGAACAATCCACTATACATGGAGGTTTATGAGTAAATGGGTGATCAATATTAGCCCCAAAGATTCCAAACACCGTGTTAAAAAAAACAAAAAACAATCTTTGGGGCTGGTTTTTTGGTGTCACAGCTTTTCAGTTTCAGTTTTTGGAGCACATAAATTACTGATCAAGAACAGGAAGTAAATTAACAAGGGTGGCAACTCCACTACAAACAGCAGTTCAGCAACAGGAGCGGGAGTTGCGGGCCAAGAAATTTGGATACTGGGTTTTAAAAAAGGATGACTTTTGGTGATTTGGAGGTGCAGTTGGGCTAAGTGGATATTTCACAATATTTTCAGGGGCTATATCATGTTATATTATATTCCAACTTATGGGGGTGACTACACCAGCAACATCTGTGTATTGTCTGGTCTGTTAATATGAATACACTGGTTGCATTGAGCATATGGTGTGACACTGTCCCACTGGTAACAATGCTATTTTCTCAGGCTGTGTGAATCATCTTACGGAAATCAATGTGCCATGGCTGCCATAGCATGTTGTTAAACTACCAAAGGGTATCTATCATATAATTCTGGTAGTAAAATCACATGTATATACATGTGTGTATATATATATTAAGAGAGATTCCCAAATATGTAGTGGTTTAACCAACTGGATTTTGTTCTAAATATCTTCAGCAACTCCAGGGACCTATCATGCATGATAATTATATTGCTATCCCCAGAATTTTCGGGGATTGACCCGCCTTATGAGTTTTATAGTAAAAATGAAGGTTAGATCACCTATGGAAGTCATAGCCTATGTAGCTTAAAATATGTCCCATTATATAATCTCCCAATTACATCCCAACAATCATATCCCACCAATACCCACGTTTAAAGGGTTAAAACCTGTGGCTTAGCCACTGTAAGGATCATGATAAAATGACCTACTGGTGCTAAACGTAGGGAATGAGGGAATGATCCACAATAACTATCAATAATCATCCCAGCAACCCCCATTCCCATCCATTCCCTGCTAAGTACCAGTAAGATGATGGACATGAACTGGTTGGTGGTTTTTCGCCACCCCTCTGAAAAATATGAGTTCGGCAGTTGGGATGATGACGTTCCCAATTAATATGGAAAGTCATTATCAAGCCATGTTCCAAACCACCAACCAGTCATTAATCATCATTAACCAACATCATTAACCATTATTATCCATGATTAACCACTGCTAAACACTATTAACCGTTATTAACATGTATTAATAACATGTATTAACCATCATCATCCATGATTAACCATCATTAACCATCATTAATCACCAACCAGTGAAGGTTGGATCCCACACATCCAATGTAGCTATAACACCTTGGCCGCATTCTCAGCTTCCTTCTTCGCCAGCCTCAAAGGCGGTTTTTTCAACAAAAAAAGGACCCAACATGATACCAGAACTTTATATAAGATTTGAATGGATGTATATATATATATATATCATTATATGGGGATGTGTCAAAACCTTGTACCCCTGGTGAACCCCAAAATAGCTGGTAAATGGATGTTCATCCCACTAAAAATGTATCTATAGGTATTGACCCATACCTCGAAGGTCTGCGCCAAGGTACTTTCTCGTTTGTGGTCTTGCTCAGGTCAAGTGTCTGTCTCAAGGATCCCCATTGAAACACGACGAAAGACGACAAAGAGAAAAAAACGAGCAAAAGGGTTTCAAGGGTTCCTCTACGGGACCTCCGGGGGAAGAAATTCCAAGGGTTCCTCTCCGGGACCTCCGGGGAGAAAAAATAAAAATATTTTTTTAAAAAAAATTAAGACGGGCACATACCATTGAGAAAAACACATAGCATGTTTTATGCATATTTGCAATGTTCGGTCGCAAGTGTTCTTCCCCGGGGTATGGGTTTGTCTCCGGGATTTTATTTTATTTTTTATTTTTTTGGCAGCCTTGAGCACGAACCTTCACTGTGGGAAAACACTTGGCCTTGAGAAATCCTTCGAACATGGGAAAATTTTCCGGGAATACGGTTGGGAAACCAGGACCTTTGAGGAGGGGAAAAAGAAAGCACCTTTGATACAGGGAGGAGGGTTGAGACAGGCACATACCATTGAGAAGGTAGAAAACCCTTCGTCCAGACTTTTGAATACCCATATATCTATTTGCAGAAATCTCCAATTATGAATTATGAATTAATTCATCGAAGTTGTTGGGCTCTTTTTGGGCTCTTTCCTCTGAGCTACGACCGTTAACTTTCCAATTTTGGCCCACGGGACCACGGAGAGGACCTGATGGAAATGAAGATTCCGGCCACCAAGTACCCTCCGGTAATTTAACATAGCTATTGAAAATGGCCATTTATAGTTGATTTACCCATGAAAAATGGTGATTTTCCATAGCTATGTTAAATTACCAGAGGGTATGGGCATTGCCAACAAACATGGGGATTTCAATAGGATTTTAACAAACCAACATTAAAGTTGGGCCAAAATCATCCAAAATCATCCAAGGTTTGGACTGGTCGACTTTCAGAATTCCGGATTTGCAACCCGCCATCTGGCTGGTTTTCCAAAATGGTCATTCCTTTGGGACAATATAACCACATTCTTTTCTGAGTTCCATATGGAAGATCAGCATTTGTTGTACTATCCACTGACCTGAAATAAGGCCAGGAAAAAAACCGACGCTCACCAGTATTCCAGGCTTCGGGAGAACAGGCTTCGGTCGTTAGAATTCACTGACTGCGATGCACATCCAAGTATACTCTGACCCATTTCGGAACATCTTTGTATCCACATGGGTGAAGACTTGTTTTCCTCAAGTCGTTCATGTTTGTTCCAGAAAAATAGGAAAGGGTCACTTGCGATAGTACAAAAAAAGGAACTGGTTGGTGGTTTTCACCCATCCAAACATCTTTGTCATCTCAGCCAATCATCTTTTTTCTTGTATGGTTTTAAAGACAATAAATGTGTGAACCCCATGTGCCCAGGAAACAGGATCATGTGGCAGTGTGTCAAAACCTTGTACCCCTGGTGAACATCAAAATAGCTGGTAAATGGATGTTCATTCCCCTAAAAATGGTATTAATAGGTATTGACCCATAGCCATGTGGTGCTAAGCCAATGCCCAAAAAAATAAACACCTGTCATTTGGGATCTGCAACGGAATCGCCAATCAAATGGTCACATGTGATTGGCTTTCCCCATAGGCCACATGTTATTGATACGCCTTTTTGTGGGTCCATACGCCTTAGGGCAGGTACCCAATACCACAGAGAATTCCTTGGAAGAACCAGCTACCGCATTGACCCCTCGGTTGACGCCAGACTCCTGCTGAGTCTCCCCACCATCTCTGGTAACTCTTCATCTGGTAGTGAGTAATCACCTACTCACGACACGAAAGGCGAAGGTTGGAGGTGTCCCAAACTAGGGCTACCATGGGCTACCCCCATGATCCACAAAAAAGAAACTGGGATTTTCCATGATAAACCATCCATTTTGGGGTACCATTTGAGGAGACCCCCAAATCGCGAAGTTTCGCTTGGTGTAGCAGTGTAGCTTAGATCTACATCCAGCTTTGCTTCGATCACCTTCTACCTTCAGCCCCAAGCGAACCATGTGGAAATTGGGCCTCCTGTTGAAGCGTTCCAAAAAATATATTACTCCAATCCAATGTAAAAGTCATTCATCGAAGTTAATTCACCTAAAACCCGACTAATGTCGCTTCAATACCAATAGTTGATGGAATCGATTCATCCAAACCCCAACTCTTGCAAACCAACAAAAAACATCAATGTTCGCTTTCCGACCCCTTGGTTTGTCCGAAAAAATAGTGTACCTCAAAATTCAGTGGTTTAGACATTTAGCCTCATGTTTCCCATTGGAATTGCCACACATTCAGTGTAAATCCAATACTTCCAGCTAAACTAATGTTGGTTGAAATAAACCCGTGATACTCCCTGTTTAATCATGTTGATGATACCGTTTGTGACTTGCCCCAATAATCCCAATATATAGGATTTTCTTATAATGGTGGTACCCACAAATCATACGAAATTAGACGATGTTTCCAGACTTAGTGTTAAGCTGTGTTAAGACAAATGGGTGTGTGGTACCCCCCAATGTTGAGAAACTGCGGCTACAAAAATCCTTATCCATTTATCCCCCTGTAAAAAAAATGACCAGGTTTCAATAGTCCGATGTTAATTGATACTGTCCCTTATTATACCAATATATTATAATATATATATATATCCTCTGGTTATTTAACATAGCCATGGTATAGATGGCCCATTTATAGATGGTTTACCTATTAAAAATGGGTGGATTTTCCATGGCTATGTTAGTCATAACCAGATGGTATATATTGATATTCATATTCCCTACTCCCGATCAATCCCTAGCCCCAAGTTGCGCATCTGTTTTTTGTAGATCAACAACTGCCTTTTTATCCGTCATGTACCCCCAAAAAAACATGGTCACGCTCTGGTAATCTAACAGCGCTGGGGACAATCACCCTCTTTACTAATCAAATCATCGATTCTTTTTCTTGTGCCATAGCTTCCAGTTCGCAAACTCCAGCAAATTACCAGAGGGTAGTAGACTGTCCGTTATCAGAATTTCATGGGGATTTCCTAAAATAGGGGTACCTCCAAATCATCCAAAATTATATCATTTTAGTATTGAAACCCATGGTACCCCATGGGGTACCCCCATTTTAGGAAACATTCATGTAAGTATATCGAAGTATATTACTATTCGCATATTTTTGGTGGTTAAAACCCCTGCAAGTACCGACAAAATGAAGATTAGATCATGGCCTCTTTAGCAGAAGGTAGACTCCCAGGTAGACTATGAATATCCCATTGATATACCAACGGTCTCCCATAAAATCCCATGAATATCATCGTTCATGTCCATTAAAAAGCCCATTCAAATCCCATTAAAATCCCATTAAAATCAGCCCATCAAGTCCAACAAGTCCCCATGAAATCCCCATAGAAATATCCATGTTTGGGGGGGTTAAAACCGATGAACCCCTCATTCAAATCCCAAAACCATCATTTAATCAACTATATCCCCATAACAATCAGAATAATTGCTGATGGATTGAACCCCATGAAAAACCATGGTTCAAAACAATAATGTGAAATCATAAGATATATTATATATCAAATCCCATTGACATTACAAAATCCCATTGAAATTCATTAAAATCAGAAAATAATGATGGTTCAATCCCGGTTCAACGGTATGAATTTTCCCATGAATTCCCCGTTTGTTAAATCTCCGGCCTTGCTGAGTTCGCAAAGGATCAAGGTGCCGCAGGGTCCGATCACAGCGAGAGCCCAGCCTTCAGCGTTGAGCCAAACATGTTTCTTAACCATGAAAACACGTGAGAACTGTTGTTTTTGTTGACAAAAACGGTGGTTGAGCTTATAACAATGATGGATTCACTGTGAAACAGTGATATAACATGTGGATATCACTTGATAATATCGTTGTAATTCTTATCCTGCAAAACATAAATTCCTTAGCTGGTCAGATATATATATATATATGTATTCATCAAAAATTGCACAACATGAACGTAGATCTCAGTAGCCACAATCCAAGATTGATGGGTACATGATGACATGTTCAAACAAACCCAGTTGAAGTTGCTAAATAACGAACATGATTAGTTGACTTGACTTTAAAACAAAAACAATGATTAGTGGGTAGAACAATAAAAATTCCATACCCCAAATGACCATTTTTGTAGGTTGTGTAAACCATTCCCAGTCATGGGTGGTTTATAACATGGAGTGTTACCCACAATGGCAAGTCAGAGTTGGGCCAGTTGGGGGTGACCTGAGTAATCAAATGGGGCATGTTTCATAAGAAACCGGACTCGATATATTAAAATTTCAGAGGTAAATCATCTAGTTAATGGTAATTTAACATGGCAAAATTAGTTAGAACTCTTAAATTACCAGATGCAAATCATCTAAGTCCAGTAAGAGTCCGAAATTTCCATGTTTAAAATCATGCGATAAAGCCAAGAAACATTGAACGGTGCTGTGGACCACATCCAAATCTAACATTTGGGTAGTGTGTGAACCATTACATGTGTTCATCCAAATTTCAAGGGAAATTGTAAACTCAATATAAGTTCTTTTCTTGAAGGCAACAGCGTCTGTTTTCAATTTAGGGATTGCTGTAGAAACCTTAACCTTAGACAATGTTGGGCTTGTTTTTTTGGGGCTGACAAATGGGTTTAGACAATCAATTTTTCAAACCAGGCCTCATTTTTTTTTAAACCCCAAAATCCCATAAAAAAAAATCTTGACAAAATCCTCATAAAAAAACAGGTTATGTTTTGGGGTGTTCTCCAAGTTAAGACAAACCGACATCATATTGCATCTTGTTGGGTATATGTGCATTGCATCTCCGAATCTCCGCAATCGTTGACTTTAGACCTTCCATCTCCAAATAAATTCGGCATTACATGGTGTGAGTCACACATGAATTGAGACAACATGATGCCAACATGCCAAATCTTTCTTTGTATATGCCAAATCTTTGTATCTGCCAAATCATTTGAATGGCAATGGTTTTCTATATCTATATATCTGTATATACACGTATAATATACATATAATATATATATATATATAATACATATATATATATAATACATATATATATACGCGTATATATATATATACGCATATATATATATATAAATACTATATACGCATACATATGGTGCAGCGTTGGCCACCACCCCCCCCCACCAATGGGTATGGGTCTACAGTATCCTCTGGTTCTTCTGGTCCCCCCCCCCCCCCCTGTGGCCTGTGGTGGTCCCCCGCCCTGTGGACTGTGCTGGTGGTATGTATCTATCTTTCTATCGATCTATCTATCTTTCTTTCTTTCTAATGTATGTATGTATGTAATGTATGTATGGTATGTAATGTAATGTAATGTATGTAATGTAGTGTAATGTTATGTAATGTTATGATATGTTATGTTATGTTATGTATGTATGTTATGTATGTTATGTATGTTATGTATGTATGTATGTTATGTATGTTATGTATGTATGTATGTATGTATGTCTGTCTGTCTGTCTGTCTGTCTGTCTGTCTGTCTGTCTGTCTGTATGTATGTATGTATGTATTGTATCTATGTATGTGTCTTCTGGTCCCCCCCCCCCCCCCCCTGTGGCCTGTGGTGGTCCCCCCCCCCCTGTGGCCTGTGCTGGTGGTATGTATCTATCTTTCTTTCTATCTATCTATCTTTCTATCTATGTATGTATGTACGTATGTATGTATGTATTGTGTATGTGTTCTTCTGGTCCCCCCCCCCCCCCCTGTGGCCTGTGGTGGTCCCCCCCCCCCTGTGGCCTGTGCTGGTGGTATGTATCTATCTTTCTTTCTATCTATCTATCTTTCTATCTATGTATGTATGTACGTATGTATGTATGTATGTATGTTTGTATGTACATACATACATACATACATACATACATACATACATCATCATACATCATCATACATCATCATACATCATCATACATCCACAGGGGGTATCATACCCCCCCCATCCCATGGGGGGGTGGGAACACGGGACACGGGACCATATATATATAATACATATATATATATATATATATATATATATACGCATATATATATAATTATATATACTACTATATACTCATATAAATCATATAATATTACGATTATGCTCCCACTAGGTGGTTTTGGTGCTGGTTAAATTTTTGATCCCAGTCGTCCCATCCCAACCAGTGGTTGGTTTCCATGGTTTTTTTCATGGCTATACCGTTGGTGCCTTAACCCCATGTTTCACCAAGATTTTGTTGGTTTCATATAGTGATTTTGACTAGGACAGGCCCAATAAATAATATAAATATATACATCTTTGGCTATAGTTACCCTCCAGCAAACTAACATATCTAACATGCACAATAAATATATTTAAAAAAAAACATAGTTAGACAAGGAACAACGGTCTATGGTGGCAATTCCATACTGCCATGGAAAAACCGCCATATTCATCAACCCATTTTCATAAGGATCTAGATACACGTAATTATGAGGATTCCTATTATGAGATGGATGATGAGAAGCCATACCATATACATCCATGTGCCATCTTTTGCCCATGAAACACATATCATAGAAATCCATGGGTTTTCCTGCTATCTCCCATCAAAAATTCCCATGATCCTCACAAAATGGTCCCTGACCTTCTCCTCCAATGTCTTTCCCGCGAAGAACCAAGATCTGGGCGCTTGGCAGGAGCGAAATCATCGAGAAACCGGCAATATTGCTGAGAAAAAAAGATGTAAAAACGGGGGAAATGAACATATTAACTTGGGAAACAAATAAACAATCAACATATTATAGGATGCTTATGATATTCTATCATATTCTATCATAGTTCGTCCAATTCATTGGCATGATTCGCATCGAAGGGCTAACTTTTTGGCACCAGGAATAATCAACCGCTGGACTGACCACTCGTCAATTGATCTTTAACACTCTGGTTCTACTTTCTTAGTTTCCATATTAATAAGCAGAGTGTTAAAGATCAATTAATCACTGCGACCTCGCTGGAATCATGATTAATAAAATTAATAAGGGGAATCATCCCAAAATGGCCCAACATTTCAGCTTAGTGATTTTTGTTAATCATTTGCACAGAAGTTAATTCTTCAACAGCAGCTGTTCATTGTGGCTAGTTCATCTCCAGCTATTCATGTTGCAATTATAATAAGCCATCCCCAAATCACCATAAATAGTTATAGTTGGTATAAACATGGTATAAACCATTCCCAGTCATGGGTGGTTTGTGGCATTGTTTTACCCACATTTGTGGCTATTTCATCTCCAGTCAGTCATTCGTCGAAGCCTTGTCCGAGAGGAAAGGGATGAAGACTGCAGAGTACAAGGCGATCTGAGCCAAGACGATGGCATACCTAGGGGTCACTTCGAGGAAGGTCAAAAAAAGGGGAGTATAAAATGGGGATAAAATTGGGATTAAAATGTGACTTAAATGGGATTCAAATAGGTTTTTATTAGATTTTATGAGATTCTATGGGATTTAATCTGTTTTTCATTGGGTTGGACGAGTCGATTTACCTCAACGATCCTCAATGTTCGGACACACTCTTTAAGGGAAAGGCTTCTGGCTTTGTCTGAAAATATACTATAGAAGGATAGTGTTTGATGAAAATCTAATGTATATATTAACATGTATATATATATATATTATAGTATACATGTTTGGGATCAAAAATATACTATAGAAGGCATCGGGATATTACCATCATTTATCATCAATAGATTTAATTTTGAGGGATGCAGCTGGATGAAGCATTCACAAAGATGTGGACATGCCAGCCGGAACAGGGCATTAAAAACCACAGAGATGGGGATTTGACAAACATCTGAGAAACATAAATTTGTTGATCTGAACAACAAAAAAGGTGATTTAAACAACGGATCACATATTTCAACAAGAAGGGTATGACCCAAAGCCGCTTTTGGGTCTGTAATCCCCAACGAACCACCGTCCGGAAAAACATCCCCAATTCCCATCCCATTTTACTAGTTCGTGAATGGATAGGGCACTGTATCGTTTTTATACCCAATAAAACAGGTACTGGGTTCTTGGGATTGTTGGATTAATAATATCAATATGGATTAATATATTATTAAACAGGTACTGTAGGTTAATAGGGCTATCCGCCGGTAATCCTTTACATTGCTATACAGCATTTTGAATAAGTAGATCATGTCGAAAGTGCCATTCTCGATAGTGATACTATCATATACGCTCTGGAAATTTGAAATAAATAACTATTGAAGATTAACATTTATAGGTAATTTACTGTAAATTACCCATCAAAAAAGGATGATTTTCCCAGACTGTTAGTTTACCAGAGGGTAATGGCTCAGGCAGGTCAAAAATATTCCCCCCCCCCCCCGCGTTCACAACCCAATGAACTCAGGTTTTTCCCAGAAATTTCCGGGAAAAACAACCAAAAAAACAACCAGTTCCAATGATTCCCTTAACCTATCAATAATTACCAGAAATTGCACAGGTTCTTCGTTTAAAATCTGTGAACCATTCTGTGACCATCAAGCAGTACCAACATGTTTTTGGTTGAGGAAAACACATTGAAATGCAACACAAAATTGCAAATAGGGATCTTGAAACTAGCACAAAGCAGCAAGTGACACCTTCACAGCAACAACCCACTATTTGTCAAATCAAAGAGGAAACGGAAAAAAATTGTTTGCAAACATCGTTCCATGATCCATGACGTTGGCAAAGGGCACATTTTGAGAGGCAATGACCCTGGTTTGTACCCGGTGGGTTGCTGGACATCTTTGATCCGCTATGGGATTGGTTCAAATCAATGAACCCCTCCACCAACGTGCTGTTGTGATGCTGCATCATTCGGTTGCCGCACAAGTTGACGTAGAAGGGTTTGTCAAAGGATCTGCACAGGGAACGCCGTTGAATGTGGCACCCGCCCGAGACAGGAGATTGCATTTTTTGAATTGGGCGGCATGTGTTGTTCAGTGGATGTTCCGCATGATTTTTTCACCCACCAAATGTATACATAGTCATCGCAAACAGTGTTGGCAAGGGCAAAAAATGCATTAAGTCTAGATTAATTACTTTAATTGCAATGCACAACCGGTCACTGAAACTGACATAAACAACAATAAACAAAAACACGCTAAAACATCAGACTCGAAGCAAAAATAAATACTGACATCGTCAGCCCAGACCGCAGTTATTGTATGTTATTGTGCGAATTGTTGGTGCATTTCCCCATCTGCAGGTGCTATTGTGTCGCCCAGGTGTTTAAGGTGTGAATGGGTGTCCAGGCAGCTGCTAGCAAACCTAAAGTGTCTTGGCCTTGGCCGCAGCCTTGATTTCCTTGCTGAAGCACTTGGTTCAAACCACGGCCAATCACTAAAGTCCAACCAACAGTTGGCACAGATTAACCATTGCAATTTGTAGCAAACAACGTGTGACCAAATGTGACATAAACCCCACGCAGCAACCAACCAAGACGTCATGCCCTGCCTTGCAATGTAGCTTCGGACGTTCTCTGACCAAACCAAGGAAATGAAGGTCACAGTTCTGGCCTTCCGTGCTCAATTCCACATGCGCCGGAAACCGAAATTTGGTAGCGAACACCTTTACTAAACCAGTTTCTACTTCGAATTTAGCCTGGTCCTTGCAGCCTGGACTTTCAACATCAACCAAAGCTGCCAGGGGCTTGTGAAAGTGGATTTTGATGTAGGTTGCAGCAATGTAGCCGACGCGGCTCATTGCATAAATGCCTTGGCTACGCAAGGCGACTTGAACCAAGGCATCAAAAGAGCTGATGACCTAGAATGTTGAAAGACTGTACATTCAGCAACCGCATCAACAAACGACCTAACTTATGATGGAGAAAAGAAACCTTGATGCAATCTGGCAAGCGTGGGATTAACTTGCAGCGCGCTGAAGCCTGCTGTACACGTGGAAGCATGTTTAATTACTCCATTGTTGGTCATGGAAGCAGCCGTGCACCAAAGGCGTCTGTGTCGTGATTTCCAGTATGGGCCTGTATACGTGCAACGGGATATGCTTTTGGCCCCGTCTTTACCGCAGCTGATTGAAAGGATCACTGGTTCTTCTGACTACTGCTCCTACTGCGCATACTGCTACTATTGCTCTTGGTGCTACTGATGCTACTGTTGCTGCTGTTGCTGCTGCTGCTACTGCTGCTATTGCTGCTATTTATTGTTGCTACTGATGCTATTGCTGCTACTGCTGCTACTGCTCCTGCTCCTTCCTCCTACTCTTCCTACTGCTACTACCACTACCACTGCTACTACTACTACTGCTACTACTACTACTACTACTACTATTGCTACTACTTCTACTACTGCTACTACTGCTACTGCTGCTACTGCTACCGCTCCGGCTCCGGCTCCTACTCCTGCTGCTGCTGCTGCTACTGCTGCTACTGCTGCTGCTGCTGCTTTCTGTCCTTTTTTTTTGCTTTGAGGAGGAGCCGCTGCCCCCTTTTCTCCAGGGCCACGAAATCCACACTTTATTACTTGGACCTGGACAGCCACATACCAATTGCAACCAAACTGCAAACAACAAACAAGATCTGGTTTGCCTCAGGGAAAGGCGGCAGTGGAACTGCTACAAAACAGACAAATCAACGAAGACCAGGCAATTACACACTCCAACTGTTGGCAAAAAAAAGCTGCTGTGGCTTGGGCGACCTACAGTGCATCCCATGAAAGGCATCTTCAATTCAAGAACATTGCTCGCTTGAGTCTGACACCGGGCCAGTCTGAAAATTGGCTAACCCTCCCCTCCCCCTAAAAAAACATTGTTTTTCATCAGTTTCCGCATGAAATGGCCATAACTGGTGGGTATACCTCATTTTCAAACAAACCCACATGGGTATGGGTCAAAATTAGGTACCCCAATAATTGGATGGTTAATACTAAACTAGACTAACATCTGTGGTCCCCTAGGTCTTCCATTTTGACCCACATCCACATCAAACCATTTAGGTGGTATAAATTGAGCGAACAGGATCTCACGGATCTGATTTCTGGTTCCGGACTGAACGGACGGTGATGAGGCCAACTGCTCTTGGCTACACTGGGTCCCTGAACTTGGCAGGTTCACTTTGCATGTCTTTTTCAAAGAGATCAATATGATGTGTATCTGAAAATGGTTAGTATACCCCAATTTATGCAGTTCTAGCAGGCAATGTGGTGATTCACCATCAAATTTAGGGGGGCTCTTAACATATCCAGCCACAAAACCCGTGAGTTTTGGTGGTTTAATACATAACTTAATAACCCCTCATGTTTTGGTATTCCAGAACTCTTGACATGCTGAAACAACTGTTCGATCCTTTCGAGGCTTCTATCCAGGGTTGCTTCCAACACCCCGGAAACAATGGGTGGCAATTGGCTGAATAGTAAAGAGGTAAAATCACAACTTTTCGCCCCTTGCAGCATCATTTAACATTACTTAATTACTGCTTGGAGCAACCCGAAAAAACTCTTGGTTCTCAGCTCCCCTGCGAAAGGTATAACTTCCAGTTTTGTTGTGTAATGTATGTATACATGGAGGCTTCTTAAAATGGGGATACCCCCAAATCATCCATTTTAGTGAGATGTTCCTTTATATACCATCCATTTGGGGGTTCCTCTATTTATATGGAAACCCCTACATGATCCTTGTCCCCAAAAAAGCTACGAGTCAAAGGGAATGGCTGGGAACCGCCATGTAACGATGACCTTGGTGGACTACCCCCCACTTCAGCGATCATCTGAAGATGCTGCTGCTGTTGTTCACGACCAATCTTTATTATGTTGCAAGAAATCGCTGATTCAAAATACCATCTGGTAATCAATATAGTTCGGGAAAATGATTTGTCATAGGTATACTGTAAATCATCCAACTAAATCAAATGGGCAAGTTTCTATCTTAAATCGCCGGAGCTTGTATATATATATATATATATATATGTAGCACGCCAAAGAGAGAGAGAGAGAGAGAGAGGAGTAAATTCCTAAACAATGTCACTGTTCTATCTTGTTGGGGGCTACTATATACTGTATATCATAATATATCCGTGTGTAGCCGTGTTTGTCGCAGTATCAAGTTGCCCAGCCCAGGTTCACCCAGTTGTTGCTGCTCTGTTTTCACAGCATTGCTGCTACAATAACTTGCATTCCCGCTCACCATTGCAGTTGAGGTCCGGCGGAAGAGGAGAAGGAGGAGAAGAAGGAGAAGGCGGGACAGCTGACATAAAATCTAACAACCCTCACCTGACAGGTGGGAAAAAAAACACAAACAGCCTTGCAAGCACCCACATAATGAGCATGTAGTTGGCAAACTCAATTCCTAGTTCCAACTGGTTCCCCATTTTCTTAAAGGGAATCTGGATACCCCGAATGCTCCGAACCGCTCCCTCCTAATCACTGAATAGATAAACACCTGCAACAAGGACTTGATGGCTTAGGACAGGGTTCCCGAGGTTCCCAAGCACTGGCTGAGAGTAATCCCCACGAACACAACCCACAAGAAGCATGAACCAACCATCATTGATTTGATGATATCTATCACTAGATAATCACCGTAAAATACATGTGCAGTTTCTATACACCCCCCCATAGATGATTGCAACATCGACATGAAACAAGCATCAACCAACAATCAATCTCAGATTGCTGGATTGACAAAGAAACATCTTGAAAAAAAAAACATACCATTCAAGCTTATTTATCATTTCAATAAAACCTCTCAAGCCCTATACCATTACCCTCTGGCAATTTAACATAGCTATTGAAAATTGCCCATAGAAGTAGTTGATTTACCCATGAATCATGGTGATTTTCCATAGCTATGTAAACGTTTACCAGAGGGTAAATCCTATTATATAAATCCCATTAGATCCCATTAAACCACCATTAAATCACCACAAATTTGGGGGTATAACATCATCCCATTTAAGTGGGGATATTCCCTTAATCTAACTCTTGGTATAATCCATTTAATTAATCCATATATCCCATAATATAACCCATTAAAAATACCATTAAATCCCATTAAGATCCCATGTTTTGTGGGGGGATACACCCATGATTTTCTTACGGCAGCGAGCCTTGGACAATTGCAGGGTGGAATCCTCGATCGTTGCGATCTCTGCCTACGCTCGGGGGATGTCAAAATTACTCAGTTCCCAATTCCGTTGAGGCAGAAATCACTTGAGCTGAGTGTTTTTTTTAACAGGTATGTGTTTGATATATATTATATATATTATATCATAAGATACTATATATATATACCTGGAAAGCCATAATCCCATTTTTTTTTGGTCAAACGGCCTTGACCATTTTTTTTGGTCATTACGGCTTTGAGCGTCTGGAACCACTTGTGTGAGAGTTGCTACGGCTTTTTACGGCCTTTTTTCAACAAAATGTCGAAAAAATACGGTTTTGCTACGGGTAGGCTTGTGTGAGAGCTGCTACGGGTTTTTACGGCTTTTTTCAACAAAATGTTGAAAAAATACGGTTTTGCTACGGGTAGGACTGCAATGTTCTTTTGATTTGACCATTTTTTTTGGTCATTACGGGTAACAACAATATTTTACCAAAAAAAAAAGTTCATTACGGCTTTTTCCCATAATGACCAGAAAATATTGTGTTTTTGGCTTTCCAGGTATATTATAATTATACATTATTATTTATTATTGTTTTTATTATATGTACGTCTATATATATATATATACATATATATATATGATTCATTATTCCCTTAGCAAGACATCGTAAAGTACATGGGTAGCCAAGATCTACCCAGGGGCCCAGTGTTCCTCTTGGAGGCCGCTAAGTCACAACATACGCCACCCTGCTTCAGCAGTGGCGGCAGTGGGGGTTGGCAGCGGGTTTTCAGTGGCGTCAATGACATTTGGTAATAAAATGCAATAAGCAAAAAATCATGCATTTGTTTATCATGACCATATCCAATCAACATCAACAAACTATTAGTAGTATTGGTTTAGTAAAAAATAGTGGTAATTTTATTGAAAACGGTTTTCTGGTTTGACGCCGTCAGCGTGAACAAAACATCAAGAATCCCTTCCAATCATTCAGCATTTGCAGGGACATGTTTCCAGATCATCTCCGTGCTCAAAACTGGAACAGATTTTTCCGGCAACGTTAACACCGTGTGTTTGTGATCCCTGAATCATCGACCAACTTGACCCAGCGGAATCACCGGCGCCTGCAAGATTTCACCACAGTAGTACACCAATGCGGCAATGTAGACTCCGATCTGAGCTCCAAAACGTCGGTACGTCGTGGGGCCACGTAAAAAATGGAAACATAGATGGAAACCTATGGAAACCCATTTACTGAAAAACATAGTTTAACAGACTTGTTGGATGATCTACCAACTATGTGTATGGTGATTTGGCGTAGCTGTCTTAAAGTACCAAAAGGTAACTTTAAGTTGGTTTATGAACTTGGTTCACGGATGGGTGTGTGATGGATATACAAAGGGTACCTAAGTTGTTTTATAAAATTTGCTTACGGATGGTTTTGTGATGTATATATATATATATCATTAGCATTCCATTAATGTTCCACTAATAATATTTCATTAACATTCCAGTAGTAGTCCAATAGTATTCTATTATTAATAGTCCATTAATATTCCATTAATATCTCATCAATGTCTCTTGGGGAATGTTATAGAATATCTAAATCTGTACACCCATACTTAGACAGGGTTAAAAACCAACGTTGTAGTTTAGGGACCCTGAACCTGTAAGGTTTTCTTGGTCGATTCATGGGATAGAACTCCGCTCCACTCTAGTAAATCAACGATGATTAAATAAATGTGGATCGAGTTGATACTCTAGAGATTTCTAGAGTGGATAATAACTTTCCAATTTACTAATTACAGTATGAAGTATTCTCAACTGGCATGATCCTCCGTGTTTGAGGATGGAGAATGAATAAGGAACCAGTTCAAACTAGTTCAAAGTTTGAACCAGTGACTGGTAACTCATGGTGGTGAATCAAATATAACTCTCCATTTTCTGTATCTCAAAACGCTGGGCCCCAACAAACGTGGCCCACCAAAAGATAGAAAGCGGTTCCACACCGTGGGATTTCCAGCCTGGTTTACCATCCATATTATCCATGGCACATTGCTGACATCAGCCTACTGTCATCTTACCCTCTGGTAATTTAACATAGCTATTGAAAATGGCCATAGAAATAGTGGATTTACCTATTAAAAATGATGATTTTCTATAGCTATGTTAGTTTACCAGAGGGTAGTTTTCATGGTGAAAATGGTGATTTTCCCAAAGAAACATGTCCCATCGCCCCCAGCAACCCAGCAACCCATCGACTCACCAACGACAAGCTGTCTTCCCGAGGAGCAATGACCAGTGAGAGCACCGCACCGTTGAGAATCATGGAAAACCACATCCATCCCAAGACCTCCGGGGAAAAACACGGAAAAACGCCCAGCGACTGGACCTGGGGATAACTGGACCTGATTTTTTTCGACCTTTCCGAATTACGACCTTTCCGAATTGATGGAGAATGACATAGAATGGAATAATGAATGATATACATGGAATAATGATATAGTTGATGATGATTGATGATGTATAGTTCTATGGATAATAATTTGGATACTTTACCATAACTTCAGTGTTCTCCAGCCAAGAATAGATTCATCAGCCAGGATGTGGCTGGCGCCAGCAACAGAAAGGTTAAACTCTAGCAGAGTAAAACCCTCATTTGTTGCTCAAAGGCCCAAACCTGTTGAATGGTTCCAATTGTGTGGACATTCCCCAATAAATCATAGTTTCTAGGAGCTGCTTAATATATTTTAATATTAGGGGGAAGGGATTGTTCCCCCATGTGTGCTTGGATGCTCCAGGATGCCTGGTCATCTAACCATTCATCATTTGGCGACGAGGTGAACATTGTTAGTGCTGTCATGGCCTAACAAAATCTTGTCCCCAAGGGCCCCATTCTCGAGAGGTAGGGTACCCTCTGGTAATGACTAACATAGCTTTGGAAAATCCCCATTTTTGATGGGTAAATCCACTATTTCTATGGCCATTTTCAATAGCAAACTGTTAGTTTGCCAGAGGGTACCCCATTAAAACCCCATGGTTTATCATCATTTCCCCCATTACACAATATTACACACAAGATCAGCAAAATGTTCTTGCATACCGGTATACCCAACTACTAAAAAAAACAATGTACTATTCATTGCTTAAATCATCTGAAATCCTCAGTGTTGATGCTGAAATCCCGAATGATCCATTGATCTTAAAAAATCTATCGCTGGGCTCAAAACATATAGTGCTCCCTAGTAGAATGTAGAGATGTTGTTACTATCCCTGAGTAATTTAGCAGGTGAAATAATCCTTCCAACTGGTATTAAACATATTAAACTATTCTATACCACCCAAACAAAAAGAATTGGCTATTGGCCCTATTCTGGCCCTATATCTTCACGGCCTCATTCTGGTCCAATTCAAATCGGGGTGAGGTTCTCCCCGAGGCAGCCCCGCCGAGGGACAATGGGCTCTGTCTTGGGTCGAGGGCGCCTCAAAAGTCTCTATGCTGAGCTGGAAATAGAGACTGAAATATTGAACATCTATGCAATCTATGGATATGTCCTGGAATTTCTCTGTATATTTCAACATCTGTCTGGATATATTTGGACATAAAATGATGTGTATCTGGAATATATATGTGTTTTTTTCCGAGTAAGTATGTCTCCATTCATAAAAAAAAATCAGGCAGTGTGGAATCTTTGTTTCATCCTCTAGTGCCTAGCTGAAACTGCATCATCTATGGGGCTTCTCGGAGAGGGTGAGCAACCGGGCCGCACCCGGGCCGGTTCAGTGAGATCCTTCGAATGGGTATCCCAAAAGCCATCCTGGATCACCGTTTTTGGTTGGTGGTTGACTTATTTCTCTGAAAAATGATGGACTTCGTGAAATGATTTTTTATTGTTCAATTCCCAATATGAATGGAAAGTCATAATCCATCCATGTTCCAAAGCACCAAGCAGGTGTCAATTTATGTTGCGCTGATTTTGTGGGTTTTTCCTGGGAAATTGGACCAATAGGTTTGTCGATTCCCAATGATCTGGGCTACAAATACATCAAGCTCCATCTATGGAATATAATGTATTCCACAATTGTCTACTTCAGAATTATCTATACAAAAAAAGTCCATAAGGGATCTATGATGATCTATGTATGTGTACCTGGAACCCAAATGACATGATCTTGATTTATTTTGCTTCATAAAGCCTCCATTTGACGTCCCAGTGTGGCCCTGAAAAATGCCCTCTGGCCCTTCCCATTCAAAAGATCGCCAATTTCCCATGATCTTAATGGGAAGATCGATGGTTTCCGGCTTCGAAATTTTCCCGACTAAACCATACCAAACCAATCCATTGAAACTTGGCCATTGTTATCAGATCATATCAGATCCCTATCCCAAGAATCTTGCTGAAATATTCTCCAAATGAGCAGTGTGTGTGAAAAACACCCCTCTGTCATTCCATTTAATCCTGGTTGGTTAAGAACGGGATTCCCCGTTCTTGGATTAATCCCCAATGACTATTGGGTAGTATGATCCTCCAACTAATCATCAACCAACAGGGGTTTTGAACATCAAATCTCATTAAATTCCATAAGATCACCATGAAATCCCATTATATCACCATTGAATTCCATAAAATCACTGCTCAAATGTTGGCTTCAGCCCCATCGCCCATCCAAGGCACAGCTTCAGGATGCCAGGCTCGCCAGGCTCCATGCCCAAGGCGATGGAGGGCGGCAGGTCCGTCACCAGGATTAAGAACAGGATCTGCAGAGGGGTCCTGTCCGACGCCGAGTCCCCTGAAAAACCACCGGGGATTTTTCCGGAAACCTGGGGAAAAACCGGGAGTTTCCCATGGGTTTTACATGTCCTGGAGACGACGGAGTCACTGGGAAAAAGCTGTCCAGGTGTCCGACATGGAAAATGTCGGAATCGAACTGGGGAAACACAGATGGAGGTGTCCATTCCATGGAAGAAAACCCCAACAGCTGGAAGGTTTATTTCATGGAAAATCTCAGCAAAAAATCAATGATCCAGGATGATTCGGGGGTACCACCCTATGGGAAAACCAAGGAAACATGGGGAAACATATTGGGAACAAACTATGGGGACGTGGTACCTGGTAAATAAAAATTGGATATCTAAATAGCATCAAATAGCTAACTATTTCTGTGGAAAATAAACCATGGGAATTAGAAGATGTTTCTATAGGTAAAATACCTACAGAGGTGTCCTAGGAGGAATTTGGAGACATATTTCTCAATGGTGTTCTCTTTTGTATAGGAAACAAGGAAACATAGGGATTATGCATCATATAGTATCAAGGTCTAAATCCAAAGTATCTGTTTGGGGATGAATTACCAGACATGGTGTTAATAATTAATAAGGATTATCTACAAAAGGGATATTAATGGTGATTAGTAGGGGGTATAATTGATGGGACACTAATATCCTTTAAATAAAAATTGGATGGTATCAGATAGGAAGTCTTCAACTGTCTTTACCAATTCCGCCTGTTCTCTCATTGCGCCGGTCTCAACTCCAAATTCTGAGGCGGCTTTCCCATACGCCAAGGCCTTTTGGATACGACGTTGACCCCATCACCCCACGTCACATGTGGATCTCCACGTCCATCCGTGGATCTTCATCGGCTGGCAGACATGGCCACCAAGGATGGCTATTCTGAGTTCATTCCACACATTTTTTTTACCTTAACCTTAAACAGCCTGATTCATCAGCTGTAGTTGAGAAGAAAAACATGTGTAAACAAGCGTAGCCAATTATTAGGTTCATTAGAGCTAATAATCGATAGTCATTGCTAATTATTGGCCAATTACATGTTAACTACATGTTTGGAAATAGGTGCTCCAACAAGCATCACACCACACCCTTTCGTGGAGGTTTCGCTGTTTTTTTCCATTGTGTTTTCCTATGATTTGTCTGGTAATAACCAAAAAGGGAAGTGATTTATCACTATTGCGATCAAGGATGATTTTGCTTGTTTGTATGTTTGATTCTTTTGAAGATGGTTTCTGTAACCATAGAGAACTGATCTTAATGTTAGTAAAGCATGTCATAAACCACTTATTTTTCACGATTCAAAAACCACCCATAAAAATGCTAAAATTGGGGATGGTGGATGGTTTTCTACTGCTTTACAAACATTATTATCCTACGATATCTATTATCCTATTCTAAACTATATATTGTGGTGAATCCTATGAATTGTTATTATATACATTTATATATACAAATGGAGGATACCTACAGTTACCTACATATATCATTATTTATATTACCTTCTGGTTGGTGGTTTCAACCCCTGTGAAAAATATTAGTCAGTTGGGATGATTATTCCCAATATATGGAAAAATAAAAAATGTTCCAAATCACCAACCAGTATATCATTATAGATTACCTACAGTTACAATTGTTGGTGAGTCTCCGGGTCCTCATCACAGGGATGCCTGCCACAATGCACACGAAGATCTGCATCACCTGCGAGGCATTTCAGCAGCAAACATGTCGGAAAACCGGGGACTCAGCATAGAACAAATGTGATTTATAACTAACTGATGTGGGGTGATATACCATGATATACCTATGTATTATTGATGTGATTTATAATGATTTATAACTAAAAAATGTGAGCTAAGCTGGTTTGCAACTTCAGTAATTGTTGGGTTTATGTGTGATATATCTATGATTGATGTGGGTTACAAAGAAACACACCTAACCGGGGGGGCACTGGTCTTCTGAGAGTCTGGGAGTCTTATGAATCAAAACTGGGGATTCAGAGATCCAAAATGATCTAAACATATACCCGGCCTGGTAAACTAACAGTTTGCTATTGAAAATGGCCATAGAAATAGTTGATTTACCTATTTGAAATGGTGATTTTCCATAGTTATGTTGTTAGTTTACCAGAGGGTAAAACCTACAAAGGGTGGGAATGACCCAACATAGTCATCTGACCTGGGTCTTTGTTGCTGCAACTCGTAAACTGGAAATGTCGGTCAGCTTCATTGAGGTTGGTCAAAGATGTTCAAGTTTAAGCAACAAAAACAATGTTTTTTTGGTCAAACTGTTGGGGGACAATCCACCGTACCCGGTATCCTCTGGTAAACTAGTACTATGGAACATTGCCATTTAATGATAATGCCATTCAGTTCGTTGATGTACCTAGCTATAAAAGGGTGACATGTTCCAGTTTGCAAACTCTTAAAGTTTACCGGATACATCGTAACATGAACAATTTGACAGTTATTACCATCTGGTTATTCAACATAGCCATGGAAAGATCCACCATTTTTAATAGGTAAACCCAGGTAAACCATCTATTTCTATGGGCCATGGCTTAACCATGGCTATGTTAGTCATAACCAGAGGGTAAATGTTATTAACAACTATTGATCACTAATAAATCATTCTACCGTAACACATAGAAAATATCCACCATGGGAATCCAAAAAAAACACCATGGGACCATGAAAGAACTTTCCAAGCCTCAGCGATGTGGACGGACATGATGAAGGCCACCTGAAAAAAAGGCGTGCACCGGGATACCATGGGTATATCATTTTTTAAAAAATGGACTATATCTATTTTTTGTATATTTGTGTATGATATTGGGGCTGGAATCTCGGGATTGTGGGGATATATGGGGATATGAATGGATATGATATACATTGATATACCCTGCCAACTAAGAAGTCGACCATGCCATGAGTTTTTCATGGATCAGGTCCAAGGCGTCGCCTGAAAAACGACGGCACCTTTACGACAGCACGAATGATAAAAATATGTTATAGATTCAGCACTTTGAGTCTGAGACAGGAAATATCTGGAATCTTGGGTATATCATGGTATATCATGGTATATCATGGTATATCATGGTATATCATGGTACATCGTCATGCTGTTTCCTGCTTGTTGGTGAACTCACAAGAGTTCCAAAGCTTTGTTGGCTCAACATCTAAGTTCATCTGATCTATACCGTCACATGAGCAATCTCGGAAACTCCAGGTTCACGGAAAGGACATCCAGAAATTGGAAAGGTCCCATCGCTTACCTGTTTGCACAAGAATGATGTATGTCAAACTTGGGGGTAATCGCTTAAAGGACAATTACGTACATGCACAGTTATGATACAACCTTCCAAGGGGGTATCGCTATTTTGAAAGGGCCCATCGTCACTACGGAAATCCCAATGTTCACCCTCCATGGTTCCAAGCTTGAAAAATGCAACATCTCCCAAAGAACATACGTGAATAATTTAATTGTAGTAAATGGCATGACCCCTCAATATGTTTTATTCAATCTTATTCATTCTCCATGTTTGACCCCAATTTTACTGATAAAATCCATTCAGTTCTGTCTGAAAATGGGGAAACTCCCTACAAAAATAACCCTTATATCCTTATAGCCTTTTCATACGGAACATTATGATGAACATTGATGAACTATAGTCTTATTTTGCCACATGTTCGCATTATAGATGGTTTTTCTTAGCGTTTTCTTTGCCATATCGCCACATCGACTCGCCACGTCTCCTCGCGTTACCTGGGACTCCCCGACAAACTTCTGGATGCCCGAGTAGATGGCGCGCCCCTTCTCCACCGCCGAGACAATGGAACCTCGGAGTTACGTACGCCGGAGCCCGGGATGTACCGCTTTTTAGGGTTTTTTGGTGTCCCAAAATCAGAAAGCTGAGGGAAAACAATGGGAAATGGTTTTGATTCGTGGGTATGGGTCAATGATGCTGAATATTAGGAGCTGGTTGAACCATCAACAACTTCGAATTTCATGGAGCTTCACCTAGGATTCGATGGGATAAGATCTAGCAGGAACTCAGGCGATGGCTTGGGATCATTCTCCCATTGAGTAAAGGGGCCGGCAAACACAACATGTCTAAAACCACCCGTATTTGTGTCTGCAGGTTTAATGATCATGTTGTCCTCAAAAGGGCAGACTCTGGATTATTGTGTCCAAAAAAAGAAACATTTACAGTAATAAAAATGATATTCCCCTTAAACACCTCCATTTGGTTCGGGGATGTCGCTATGTCTGATTGCGGAAGGCTACTGATTGGTGGTTGATCATGGTTGATCCATCCATCATCAGGTCACAAAATCATCAGCGGCTTTTCCGCGCCGCTGCCGGTCTCGCAAACTGCGACGGAAACGGTGAGACGCGTCTCGTTTTTTACGGCGCTGCTGGGACGGTGCTGATCTGCTCTTGAGGTCAATCTGTCTGATACCCTCAGGTAAACAAACAGTTTGCTATTGAAATGGCCATAGAAATAGTGAATGTTCCCATGAAACATGGTGATTTTCCATAGTTTTTTGTATGTTTACCAGGCCGGGTAACCAACCAAAATCATCCAAAATGGTTGGACGAGCTGGGTGAAGTTTCTAGTAAGTAATCCTTCCGCTGCAGCAATATAAAATACCACCCGAACAAAAACATGGTGACATGCATGTGGAGGATAGAAAATATAGTTGGTGGAGACTTGCGACAAAAAAGAAACATCGACCTTACACCACCATGAGCTATCCTGCGTTCAGGGTCTTCACTTCAATATCGTTTCTTCATGTTATGAAGCTGTGTCAAATTCATCCAACGGAATGGAAATATCCAGTTAGTGTTTCTTGGCTTGGCAAAAAACACAGCCATCTGCATTGAAATCATTGCATATCATTGCAACACTTGCTGGCATCTCGCCATTTTTTCCTGCCTGAAAGAAATAACCTGTTATTATGCCACCATGTTTCATGGAATTCATCCCATATTATCACTGTTCTTCACGAAAACCAACTGCTCTTCCAACTGCTTCACCATCACCCTGCGCCAGCAGCCGCCGCAGGGCGGAAGCGGCTGGCGGTGCGCTGCAATTGAGCTTCGATGGTCCTGAGGGTATGGGTCACAAAGGACTTGAGGGACCACAGATTTTTAAGTCTAGTTTTTGGAAATATATATATACCGGTATATATATATATATATCTGGTTGGTGGTATACCTACCCCTCTGAAAAATATGAAAGTCAGCTGGGGTTATGAAATTCCCAATATATGGAAAAATAAAAGCCAAGTTCCAAACCACCAACCAGATATCCAAGTATTGGGGTACCCAATTTTGATCCATACCTGAGGATATGCATGGGGACAATTGGTATCAACTTGGGGAGCCCAAAATATAAATGAACATGAAATTCGGTACTGAATACGGATGTGAATGGGGCAGCTCCACATCCCAGTTACAACTGAACAACAATATGGGGATAAAATATCATAGAATGTTGATACTTATGGGGATAGAAGCGACAATATCATATGCGGCTGTGCCTGAAAATGGGATATACTGATATACCTCCAAAATGGCAGAGGAAAAAGACGTGATACCCACCATTATAATTAAAAAGACGAAAAAGACGTGATACCCACCAGTAATTCAACATAGCGAACATGCCCCATACATCGTTGATTTACGTAATTGAAATGGTTGGAATCGAAGAAAATGGGGGATGTAAACATCTAATGGGTCAACGCGAAAAAACTGGGGCTTCTGCTTTGGGGAGAGGTATTTTTAGACACTCTGCATGTTCAATTTACCCATATTATGGGTTTCCGCTATGGTACCCTTAATTTGAATGATATACTTACATCTTCCCTACTAAAATTGCTTACTTGGTGGTGGTGTATCCCATCAGACACACCCTTAAATATGATTTTGTTGGCATATTCCTATCATATCCCCATCATTTCCAACATTAGCGAAAATGAGCAAATTTTGATAACCAAAACCACGATAGACTTGGCTGCAGCCTCGAACTTGTGGTTTGTTCTATATCAATGATTAAAGCTATATATATATATATTATGTGTTATTTTATGGTATAATGTTATAGACGGTATAGATGGTATAGATGGTATAGATGGTATTTCCAACATGTAATACATGTTATATATACTATAATATGGATGGTCTAGATGTTATGTATAGATCATACATGGTATGGATATTGAGCATATTTTTGATGTTATAGATCTTGTAGACTAGGTCGTACAGGTGGTATAGATGTTATAGATGTTATAGATGTGATAGAGGTTATAGACGTTATAGATGTTATAGCGGTTAAACATGGTATATATGGTATAGATGGTACACATGTTATAGATGATATATGGTATAGCTGGTGTAGCTGGTGTAGCTGGTGTAGCTGGTGTATATATATATATGCTACATAGGTTATAGATGTCATGGAACTTATGTGAATGTTACTTGAAAGCTCACAATGAACAACTTAAGGGTAATCAAATAGTCGTTGTTTCTTAAAACATCACCATGTTAGGCCGAGCAGCCGCAGGTGTTCTGCGGAAAGACCGTAGCGCTTTGAGACACCTCACTGATGGCTGAAACGATGGAGGATCTACCATGTTCCATATATCTATATATGTACATAACATATGCAACGTTGTATGTACAAATATATATATATATAATAGTAGTACAGTGTATGAAATAAAATAAACAAATATATATGTATATATATATATTATTATTATCATAAATTTGGATGTCGTTGTATAAACCAAACAATATGCATAAACTATTGGTATAAAGATGGCCGGGAAACCCGGAGATGCGGAAAAAACAGGTGAGTTCAAGTGCAAATGGATAATCACTGGTGAGTGTCCATTGCCATTTTTGATTGCCAGAGGGTAGCTCATGGAAAACAAACTGAGCATGCAAATCTTGAAAATGTGGTTCCTGCCAGATGCAGCTGGTCCATTAAGTTTTACCAACCTGTTCCCGATCAGCATAAGCAAATATGGCTGGCAGAATTGGGGTATTTTAACCCAATTGATCAGGGACGTTAATCCTATTCAATTGATTATTTGAGATAATTCAACTGATGGTCATCTAATTCATAGATGTTCAATCAAATTCATTGGGGAATTTTCAACTGTTCTTATCATTCTTCTCATTCGTTTTCACCATTTAGGTCAAAAAGAACGTACCCCAAATGTGATGGTTGATCGTTGGTTTCCTTATATTTTAATGGCCATGAATCGAGGTGTTCCCTATTGTCAGCTAAATCATATTTATATATATAATATATATACATATATATATATATATGATATTATATTGCAATATATTATTGTTATTATTATTGTTATCATTATTATTGTTATTATATATATATGTATGATTAAATATACCATACCCCATACCTCTATTCTACCCGCATTATATCCCCGTATCAACCGGTTATTGGCACAACCGTCCAACCCTCGCAGCGTGCAGCGCCGCCTTGGGCTTCCTTTCGCCACGCCCCGCGGCTCGGGGAGGCTTTGGGCTTAGCTTTGGCCTTGCTGTCGGCAATCCTTGGGACGACAGAATGACGAAAAGTGGATTGATTTGTATCCATTACTATGTATATATTTATAATTTACAATCATATATATATACTATATATCAACACACTATATCTATAGTTACGATAATTGATAGTTTATAGTGTCATAGTCAATATATTAGCACAATATATTGCTACTTTGATCAATAGCTGTAGCAATCTGTTTCTGTCATGTCTTGTTAGTATCTATACACATGGGAAATGTACATTGGGTATCAATAATATACTGACAATATGTGATATAGATACTATCTATGAATGGTAATATATACACGTACAGTATTCATATCATAGGAACTATCTATACAATATGTGATATGGATGTCAACACATACTGCACATACTGGAAAATATCTATTCTTATAGTATCATTTATAGATAATTTACAAGTCTATAGACTATTCTATACGGAATCACATGTCATACAATAAATTCTATGTACAATAACTTGTTTAATTCTAACAATAACGCACTTTAAAGATTTTAAAGTAAACCGGTTAGGTACAAACGATTCACTGTAGAATATACTCATCATGATCAAACTGTAGGATTGACTCCAAGAAACTGAATATCTTCAGTCGAAAAAAAACAAAAAACATCCAAGAAGCGAAGCCGCCGATTGTGTACCCTCTGGTAAACATACAAAAAGCTATTGAAAATGGTCATAGAAATAGTTGATATTCCCATTAAAAATGGTGATTTTCCATTGTTTTTTGTATGTTTACCAGGCCGGGTAACTCAGAAATACCCCGGAATCATTCCAAGGGTCTCTGTCTCCCCAAACTTCGCAGCGCTGCAGTTTCTCCAGATTTTTCGACTGGAAATTCATCCATTTATGGCACTGTGTTCAGCGGAATACTGCAGTATACTGCAGTATACCTATATGAAAATACGCACGTATACACATATTCATACATGTGTATACAATTAAATTGCACATTAATACAGACGTTGCGAAATTGTGGTAAATTTAATTGGCATACCAATATCAAAATTGTTTCCCATATATATATACATATAAATATAATATACACATGCCACTCAACATGACTAAACAATTATCCGTGAAACTTCCCTTCATCAGGTGCAACACCCTTTGGTGCATTTCCTTAAGGACCCCTCCCCCCCAAAAAAAACTGTAGATTTTCTACATGGAATATGTCCCATTGGGAAAGTAAAAAGTCATCAGCAATCAAAGTATATCCCATTATACCATATTATACCCCGTTATCCCATTCTATTATATTCCTATTAATGTGGGTAAAATAATAATAAACCATCCCCCAAGTCACCATTTTTATAGGTGGTATAAACTTACCATTCCCAGTCATTTTTGTGGTTTTATGGCATTGTTTTACCCACATGATATCCCAACGATGGTTGATCCCATTCAACCGACCAAGGGGCATTTTTCCAAGGCGCATTTGCAAGATGGGTCGCGGTTGATCATGAGCTTTCGGCGCCATAAAGGGTCGTTGTTCCAGACAATCCTGGATATACAGGATGGCTGGTGAAACAACATTTAAACAAAAAGCCTTAGCCCAAGAAACACGATATGATGATTCAAATGAGATAATTTTTTTGGATAAAAGTTGATCATCTTTTTCATAGCCAATCTTAGATGAGCAAAACCGTCCAGGGTTGACCAAGTAATCCTGAGGTCATCATGGGGGCTGAAAACGCCGCGTCCTCCTGTTCTTGGAGCTTTGCTTCCACCTCCAATCCTTGATCCATGAAGATTGCCAGGTTCCGAAAACAAGGTGCCCGGTCCAAATCAAGTGGTTTATCATGGTTTATCATGGTTTATCATCCTTTTCCCCGTTAAAACTGCCAAAACTTGAGGTTCTCATTCTTGGATCTTGGAGAAATCCAGTTCATGTTGCTGTTCTCTGATGTTCTCTGTATCTATATCCCCATTTGGAGGTACCCCCAAATCATCCAAGATTAGACTTTTTTGATGTTAAGACCTATGGTTTTGGAGGTACCCCCATTTTAAGAAACCTCCATTTCATAATTTCTTTCTGGAGCATCTGAATCGGCCGAGTCGCGCTTTAGAGGTGGATGTTCGTTCCTCCGCTCCTCCTCCGCCAGAGCATTCAGCAGCGCTTCCTTCTGCTGGGCCAAGCGCTTCTTTCCTTCGCGGAAGCTTCGCCGGGACGACATGGGGACATGGGCGTCGACCAGAAAATGGAAAATGTGGAGAGAATCCATCATCATTGGATGATATTGGTGGAACTAGAATGAATTGTTTCAAATTTCGGTATACCCAGAGTTTTTTGTTGTGGTTTTAATAGAGAAAACCCATGGATAAACAATGGATAAAGCAACACATTTGGGGGTCACATTTGGCGGTCCGCTGGTCCGATCTCCAAAGTCCAACGACTGAGGTGTGCGATGTACGCTGGGACCGCGTGCGTTTTACGTAGGGTTGCTGGATGGGTCGGGTTGCCGGGGGTTGCTGGGATGATGACATTGATACTTAGCCAGTGGATCATTCCCGAAAATTCCCTGCGTTTAGCAAGCACCAGTTTGGCGCTTGCATCCATTGAATCGCACCAGTCATTCCCCAGCAACTGACAAGGAACCCCAAACTGACAGGAAATTGCCATTTGTATCCATTTCTGGGGTTCCATTTTATAGGGTTTTGGTAATTTAATAATAGCTAAATATGGAGAATCTATTTCTATCATGAATATTAATCATATCTAGATTCATAATGCTGGTTTAATAATAGCTAAATAAATATGAATATAATAACCTCTATATACTTCTATCATCTATTTCTTTTGGCAGCGGCTTCCATGGCTATGCTAATAACCAAAGGGTACAGCAGCTGGTGAAGCCCACATGAACGATGGCTGGCCTGAAGCCACGTGTTGCTTCGACATGTTTCCTTGCCAAAGTACATCTCAGCTAGTCTGAAATCTCACATTTATGGCTACAGTAGCAATTCTGACATTTGAGCAGTGTTCAGAAACCTTATTGTTGGTCCCTCTATGCTGTTTTTCGATAGGGATTCCTCTAATGGATTATAATGGAGTGTCATATTCCCCCTTACATATGTATATAATTATATGCATAAATATGTATATATATATATATGTGTGTGTTTATCATTTATATGTAAAAAATGTATTGGTTAGATTTGGTATAATCCCCGAACTAATCATCAACCAACAGGAGTGGATCGCAGCCACTGCAAAGTTTGAAACTCAGTTGACCCATCTACCACACAAGGGTTAGATGCTACTTTCGATAAATGAAATCCTGCACCAGTTGGTAGATGGTTTATCCATATGTATCCTCTTATATAATCCCATGATTTACAGTGTTTCACAAAAATCACAATAGGAATCCCAACTGCAGGATTTCGCAACCATCTACAGGTATCTACAAATTTTCGTCCCAGCAGCTCGCACGTTCCATGGGGTCTTGAAAGAAGTCATCGCTGCTCATTTCAGCTTGCCACTGCTCCTTGCGCTGGTGATTACTGTCAAGGATGGGGGTTGAATCAACGGAATGGGGACTGAACCAAGGTATAGGTTCTAAACAACAAGAGATCGGGTGTTTGACAAACATATCATATGTATGTGTATGTATGTATATATATATATACGTATATATATATTACTTTTTGTGGCTTCACCGACAACAGCAAGCTGCTAGATGCAAATGTGCCAAGACGCACCTGGCAATGCTGGAAGGTGAGGGATTGAATAAGATGAAACAGATCATACATGTAAAATATACCGTATACCAGTCATATATACCAAATATATTGACTATAACCTGCATATAACCACCATATAACCACCATTTAGCCATTCATAAAATTTCTGGCACATTTTTTTCTTAACTTTCACCGCCGAGCGGCGACCTTTTCCTTTTGGGCCTTGTAGTAGCGCTGGAGCTTCTCCTGATCGGCTCGCCATGTGGCCCTCACGGAAATGATCTAAAATGATCTAAATATGGGTGGTTTATAGTGGAAAATCCTATTCAAATCATTAAAAATGGATGATTTGGGAGTACCCCATTGTAGGAAATCCCTGTATATCTAAATGTCGATTGATTCGTAGCGCAGATGCTGCCGGTCCTTCTCCTTCTTCTCCAAATCTTTTTGTCTCTTGTCCTTGGCAGGTGTGTCGACTCCGGATGAATCTTATGTAACTGTTAATGTGGGTAAAACAATGCCATAAACCACAAAAATGACTGGGAATGGTAAGTTTATACCACCTAATTAAAATGGTGATTTGGGACAATGGTGATTGTTTTACCCACATTAGTTGGTGTTCATGAAAATAACCATAAATAACCATTCAGGTTTAATAACCATTAATATCCATTCATTAGTAACCATTAATATCCATTATATGGAATCCCCAATATGTGGAAAAAAACATGTTTGAAACCACCAACCAGGTGTTTAATAACCATTCATATCCATTATATGTTGTTCAATAAGCATTAACGCATGGTGGTTTCACCCTGAAAAATCCTGATCATCTCCAACAGAATTTTACCAGACTCCAGGTCCCAACTGCAACCATGGTGGTTGAGCCCTACCTCGGTGTTTTAGGAGGTAACACTACGGTAAAACATATCCCATGACGGATCCATGGTGCTGCTATATATGCTAACATGACTGGGGTATATTGATGGGATCCATGGCACACCATATATAGCAGCACCATGGATCCTATGGGTATTGGTAACACCAAAAAAGATATGGCCCATGAAAAAACACAAAAAAAAACATGAAACACCATGAACAGAACATGAAAAACTATGGAAAAAAACGATAACAACCCATCTACAATTAAGAGATCACCACAAAAGGGAATCCAAATGGCATCCAAGTGGCTTCTTCTTGCTGAACTTGTTCGGCTTCAATCTTTTGAGCCTTGGTTTTATCGACTGCCAAGGTGTTAAAGGGTGAGATCGAACAGAGGTCGTGCAAGTAGCACTCGTAGAATTTTATGGAATGCTCAATCAGAAGAATTAGATTGGATAGATAGCCTCATAAAACATGAAAAATACCCAATATCCAAATATTGCCCAGCCTAGATAATTCTTAATCACTAAGAAGAACATTATACCTGTTTGTTCTCTTCATGGGCTGAGACTAAGCCATGACTCTAGTTTCAGCCGTCCGGGTAGTGGCATCAACCAGTGCATCTCGAATTCAGGGAAAATCTACGGGAAGCCATGGTTTTTACCACCAACTATAGGGGGTTCCTGTAGATGTTCCCTTCAACCAATTGTGGGAGTGCCCAGTGCATATTATGTCTGATCTCCTCATACGTGCGCTTGCTTCATCCTTCTCTTCCTATAGATTGCTCATTTGTTGGTCAAGGGACTTGTTGTTTCAACAGGTTACCCCTTTGCCCATTGACTATTGCCATAGATTGGGGAACCAAATGTGCCATTGAAATTGGCGCCCTAGTCCATATTTCGGGGTATTCCACAACACACTTGAGGTTCATGATAATTAATGTGATAATATTCGTAATATATATATATATATATATATATATTATCATGATGAACCTCAAGTGTGTTGTAATCATGAATAGTCTGATAATGTGATAATACACTATATACTATATTCGTAATATAATATGATAATATGAATCATATTCCTATACTATATTATGACATATTATGCCACGATGTCCTTTATAACCCAGTTAGCTAGCTCAATCCCTTGACCCTGCTGGGGTTAGTATGATAACTGGGGTTATTCATGATAATACCATATTATTGCTAGCACGATAACCCCAGTTACCCTAATCCTCCGTTGACATTGCTTCCAGCCGCGATTTGCTTCTCCAAATCCTTCTTCAGCTCCTGTTGTCTGATCTCGCGTCGTTTTTGACCTCACCAACGACCGCATTGTTTCCAATTGGGAACAACGGATCACCCCACGTTTTTGTTGGATGATCATTATGAGGAAAGTTACAGCAGGTGATCTGATGTCAACAACATCTGTTCCCTTCAACATCAAACATCCAAGTCATCCGAATGATTGTTGGACCTCCTGAATTCTCGGCCCGGAAGTCTTTGGACGTTGAAAAAGAAAGCATAACTGATCCCAAAATAGACCATTCAAGCCAAATGCTCACTGATTTTCTTGGTGTTTGGTCTGATTCATTCTCATGGGTTGTAATTACTGGTATAGTTATGGAGTTAGAAAATCATTTGAGCCAAAAAATGAGAATGCTTTCAAGTTTTTTGTGTTTCCGTTTTCTTTCCTGTAGAACAAACATCATAGTTTTTCATCTTCGCCGTGGTTTTCCCATTGCTGGCAGTGTATTCATAGGTAGGAACATGCAAAACACTACAGTATATAAACAGCATATACCTATAGTATCCTCCCGTGGTACATACCTAATAGGTATAAAAAAAATGGTTATAAACCACTTAAGATGGGGTTATAATGGTTATATATAGGTATATATAACCTCATAGTAAGTGGTTTATAACTTATAACCCCTTTTGTCCAACAGAAACCACCGACCGTCCAAGCACGTAACGCGTTTGTGTTCACAACGCCGAGCTGCGCTTGCGAAGCTCCTGCTGGTGGTAGATCTCATCGTCGAGAGCAAGCTCCAGTGCCTGGATGCGCTCCGCAATGCCTGGGTGTCAGCGAAAAAAAACCCTCTGGTAATGTTTAATGATGGTTTATGATGGTTAATGATGGTTTATGATGGTTTATGATGGTTTATGATGGTTTATGATGGTTAATGATGGTTAATGATGGTTAATGATGGTTAATAATCGTTAATAATGGTTAATAATGGTTAATAATGGCTAATGATGGTTAATAATGGTTAATACATATTAACTGGTTGGTGGTGCAATAACCATCGTGAAAAATATGAGTTCGTCAATGGGAAGGATTATCCCATATGTTATGGAAACAAAAAAATGTTTGAAACCACCAGCCAGCTAACATAGCTATGGAAAATCACTATTTCTAAATGGAAAATCACCTTTTTTGATGGAACATCAAAATTTTAAATGGGTAAACCAACTATTTTTATGGCAATTTTCCATAGCTATGTTAGTCATTACCAGAGGGTAAGCAACAAACAGAGGCTGCTTTGAAACCATCGAACATTTGGGATTGAACCTTCAAAAATATTGATTTCACCAAGAAGAATTGGGATTGAGCTAGACTTGGAATCTTATTGTAAAGACATCATTGAATTAATAGCATATAGTCTGGGTAAATTATATTATTTCACTAACCTGAATAGTTCGGCCATAAAAGGGGATGATTTCCCTAACATAAACCATGAATTTCAGGGTTCGGTCGTAGTGAGGTCGTGATCAAATTTACCCAGATCTAGTGGGATCTCGAGGGAAATATTGCTAAAAATCCTGTCTGAATGGTTCACTGAAAGTGGGATATGTTTTACGCAGAAAAAACCGGGCATCGAACTCAAATAGCTTGGATGATCCATTTTTAGGCCACTCAAGATACAACATTGGTTGTGGAAAACATGATATTCAAAACCAAAAAGACATCAAACATACAAAGATAAGCAGCAACACATGGGATCACTAGGAAAGTTATGGGGATGAACATGGATTCGGGAAGATCTTTTGATTTGACAAACAAAATACGTACGTACGCGTACTTACGTAATCTTACAAACCAAGATAACCAACATGGCTGTTTTCATCACATGTTGCCTGGTGATCCTCGGAACATGTATCCACTGGGTTTAACCAGAAATGGATAACTTGGGGTCCTCCATTTCAAGAACCTATCATTTATCCTGTTTTTCGTAATAGTAATACCTTAAGTTATACCGACCTCCATTAAATATCAAAATATATCAAAATCAACCACTCCAAGTCACGTCTCTCTTGGTACTCCTCCATCTTCACTTGCCTCTCCAGGTGTTTCCGGCTTTCTTGCGCAGCACGAAAGCGCGCCTCGCTATTGGACCGTGGGAATGACAGAACGCGCTCTGAGCCGTGGGATATGACGAACGCAAACATGTCATGTTTGTGAATTTTAATGGCTTACAAAATAATTTTGTAATGTTATAAGTTAATTAAGTCATAATATATTGTACTAATATATTGTAATGTCGGATTCAACCCATAAATCAGTGGCACAGAACACCACATCGGGGATAGCCAGCTTCTTCGGTCGCGGGGCACCAGTTTCTCGTTGGTAAAAACCAACGATTCTCCGTTGGGTTCACTGATATTTTTCCGTAAGATCCCTATGTTACATAACCCATAGGATCCATGTATGGTATATATGCTAACATTGGGAGTATATTGATGGTAAATGTTACCATATATAGCATACATGGATCCTATGGGCTATGTTGCATGATTGAATCCCAATGATCGTTGTATCCTTTTCTTTGTTTGGCTAAACGATGCTGAATCCTTATTTTCTGGGGGATACCATCCTGTAATTTAATAATTACATTGCAATCGATAATTCAGTAGATGATTTTCCAAACCTCCATGTTTGAGGGGTATATCCATTATCAATTACCCCCTTAGTCCTAATCCTTATTAAACCATATTAAACCATATTGAACCATATTAAACCATATTAAATCATATTAAACCCTATTAAACCATATTGAACCATATTAGACCATGTTGAACCCTATGGTTATCTCCACAGTTCGAATCCACCAATGGGCTATGCCATCTCCCCGCAACCTCCGGCAAGGGCTGCACGCCCTTGGGACTCTTCGCCACCGCCCGATCGACCAAGACATCCTTTAGCGCGCGGCCACGCACAGTACCTCGGTGAACACCGGAATATCACGGGAAATCCACGGGAATCAGGAGGAACATGGGATAATCATGTGTTATTCATGATATAATCGCCATTTTTCATGGGAAATTTCACCATTTCTATGGTGATTGTCCATAGTTATGTTAAATTACCAGAGGGTAACTGAGGTGAACCACCAAGTATATAAATCTGGTTGGTGGTATGCCTACCCCTCTGAAAAATGATGGAGTTCGTCAGTTGGGATGATGACATTCCCAATATATGGAAAAATAAAAGCCATGTTCCAAACCACCAACCAGCATGTATGTTACATATCTGTAGTTATCCCAGTTCTATATCCCAATGATGACAATGAAATCCCCATTTGGGTCATGGTCCAATTGACTTGGATGGGAGGTACCCCCCATGACTTCGGAAAGCTCCATTTGTAATTTGTATGTCAAGTTCCTTGTTTTTGTGTTCAATTTGCTTTAGCCATGTTATTCTATGTTATTCTGGAGGAGTTTTTTGAGTTTAATTAATCATATGATAGCTATAGCAAAAAAAGTTGCGATACACGACGGAATGTCATGGGAATATAAATATAAAGGAAAATCATGCGAACCATATGATTGGGAATCCCTGTAAATGGCTTTGTAATATTTGGAATGCAATGGAATAGAAATGGGGATAGATAACCTGCCATCTGCCATGGTCAAGTTACATGGAATTCAAGGTTTGGGGTCATTCCACCATTACTAGTGCGAACCCAAAACCTATGCACAAGTTACCCAACTTCCTTGATACTTGGGATATAATGGGCATATAATGACGCTACAATTTGGCTCATAAGGGATAATCGATGATACCCTCTGGTAAACTAACAGTTTGCTATTGAAAATGACTCATTGAGTTCGTTGATTTATATACCCATTAAAAATTGCGATTTTCTATAGTTATGTTAAATTACCAGAGGATAATAGATATAATGGGGTATCTAAGCTAGCCGCTATGTCACTATGCATCTGGTTGGTGAAATTTGGGTTTCCCAGATATGGGTGACAATCTTGGGGGAACAGACGGGAGGCTTTAAACAATCTTTGAATATCATTCCCAAAATATCCCAAAAATAGATTGGGGAAAGTACCGACCATATTTTGGGGATACACGATCCCAAAATATAGTGTGGCAATTCTCCAATTGTTTGATGTACAGCACCGAACCCGGGCCATACTATATCCCATAATCCCCTTTGTATCCTCAATGTATACTTGTTTGTCTAAAATCTAAAGTGAATAATGTTTTTTCCGAATTATAATGGTTTTTCCCAATCTCTTTGGGGAAAACAAACACATGGAATTAAAAATAGGGTACCCTACATCCACTGGTTCATTATCATTTATGGATATTTTGGGAGCTATACTAAGCATTTTCAGACACAACCACATGGTGGGTTCCGAAAAAAATTGGGGGCACACCAAATCATCCATTTTCGATTTGGATTTTCCATGAAGCAAACCATCCAGCTATTGGACCATCCCGGCCCGTGACCACCAGCCGCGCGACTTTGCACCCGCTTTCCACAAAGCACGACCTGAGACAACGCTGCAAAAGGAATGGTGGTGAATGCTTGGTTGAGACTCCAGCCAGAAAATTCTGAAAATTCTGAAAGTCAAGGACTGGAACAGTGGGATACTCATGGGATAATCATGGGATAATAATGGGATTCATAGTTGTTCCATTTTTTTCCTGGAAAGTTGTTTTCAGATGAAGAGTAGTGGAAACTCTGAAGGAAACCAAGCAGTAGAAAACTCGGCACTCCTCGCAATGCCCTGAAGATGAAGATTCCTGCTACAGACTCTCCGGTGGCTCCTGAGAATACCCAAACCGCCAATATTTACACGGCTAGTTGTAATATATTGTAATCTGGATGAATGATAATCATAATCATTCACCAACCTGAAATAGGATCAACTCGGGATCGTTCCCCGTACTCACCATCGCCCATAACTGACGTCGCAGTGAGGTTGTTCAAATTTCCCAGAAGAATATTATAGGTCAATTCCATCCACATCAAATGGCAAAAGCAGCTGTCAGTCATTAGTCGTCACTAAGCCACTAAACCGAAGTTTCATCACATTACTCATCATTAACCAACATGCACAATATTATTGAAGAACACAGAAAACATGTTTCCCAAATTTCCCAATATCATTTGCCAGCATCATTGACAATATCATTCTCCATCATTCTATGATTATTCACATATGTAACAGATCCTGATTAACATATATCATACATTCATCATGTAACCCATCATCATCATTCAGAATCATTCAACATCAAAAACCAACGCTAATAAAACCACCAGAAAAAATCATGGTCCATCATTCATCATCATTAAACCATCATAAACCAACGTTACGAAACCCAGGGAATTCACCAACCAAAACGCAACGCGTGCCACGGTGCCACGTTTTCTCCCCGCCTCAACTTTCTCTTCCTCATCGCTGCCTGCATCCTCTTCCGGCTCCTGGAGGTTGCGTTGCCAGGTGATCCGTGGGATCTTTAACGACGAAAGAATCGGTGTTTTTCAAAACATCCCATTGAAAAAACATGGAAAAAACAACGATGATAACATGAACATGGATCTATAAGATACTATAAGATCTGATCATTCATGAACAAAAACTCCACTTGATACGCTTGGATACCCTTTGATACCTGCCCCACCTGCCAGGTGAGAGTCTGTAGATTTCAACAAGACATCGCGACGAAGGAGCACACATGGACACACGGACACAATGTGCAAGCCACCTCTGCACAGCCACTGTATGGCGAGTTTGTCAGTTCCCTGGGGTGCGCTAGACCCGAACCCTATGCCAGAGAAAATGGAACAATGTCAGATAGAATGCCAGAAAGAATGCCAAATAGAATGTCAAATAAAATGTCAGATAGAATGTCAGAATATACAGGATATTTGCCACGATGGGGATCACAAGAAGTCAAGTATTTGTCTTGGTTACATCCTCATTAAGATCCAATATTTCAATGGTTAAATGCCTATCCAACTGGGATTACAACAACGGGAATCACCAACAATGGTTTTAAATCCAGTATCCCTAGTTAATTGAAATATTCACTGAAAACACGATTAGTGGCTAAATAAATACCATTACATAATAATACCATATAATACCATTATATAATATCATTAATATACCACTAATTAGTGATAATTAGAACCTTTACATAAGGAAAATCACCATGAATTTCATGGGTAAATCAACTATTTCTACTGGGCCATGGCTTCAATAGCTTTTTGTATGTTTACCAGAGGGTATATTCAATTGATGTGTGTACCCAACAAGATGATATGATTTTTCATGGGAAAATAACATAAAATAACTAAGTTAACTATGGAAAATCACCATGAATTTCATGGGTAAATCAACTATGAGTTCGTCAGTGGGGATTATGAAATTCCCAACTGAATGGAAAGTCATAAAATTCATGTTCCAAACAACCAACCAGAGTAAGATATATGAAGATATATTGACCATATATATATATATAAATCTTGATGTATATGATTAAAAACCCATTAAACCACCATAAAATCCCATTAATCCCAGTAAATCACCAGTTAAAGATATATTGAATATTAAATATTAAATCCCATGAAAATCCCATTAAACCACCATTAAAATCCCATGAGCATCGGATTAAACCACCATGAAAATCCCATGAAAATCCCATTTCATGGGAAAACCCATCCAAGTTAACTATGGAAAATCACAATTGTTCAATAAGGATAAATGGGTAAATGATTTTTCATGGGAAAATGTTTTGGTCAATGCGAAAATAATTAGGGTAAATGGTAATCCAAGTTCATGGGTAAATCACCAGTTAAAGATATATTAAAATCCCATTAAATCCCCATTAAATACCCATTAAATCAACCATTTCATGGCATTTCATGGGAAAATCCATCCAAGTTAACTATGGAAAATCACCATTTTTATCCATTTTTTATGGGTAAATCACCATTTTTCACCATTTTTCATAGGTAAATCACCATTTTTCATGGGTAAATCCACCATTTCATGGGATAAAATCCATCCCCCCCCGGTGGTTTTTCCCCATGGCTCCACCATCTCGGCCGACTGGCGCCGTGGCGCCGTGCTGGGCCGCAGCTCCAAACCATCGGAGCCTGGGGCAGGGAAGGTCCACCAAAAATGGGCCTTTTTTGAAGGGTGGAAATGGATGATGTTTCTAGGAAAATGATGGGAACATGAGGATTTTCATGATTTTTCTGGGAAAATGATGGGAAAATGATGATGTTTCTGGGAAAATGATGGGAAAATGATGGGAAAATGATTTTTTTCGACATAAAACCTTGAAAACTATAGAATTGGTAACATAGACCCTGGCAGATAGGAGTTGGAAGATGAGTGTCCATTAAACATTGGCTTATTCTCAGGGTCTATGTTAATTTACCAGAGGGTATATGACTAACCAACCAACAAATATGGATATACTGGGGATTGAATAAACTTTGAGTTTGAGTTTATTTTTTGGAAGCAGCATTTTTGGTGTAACTCGATGTATACCCAATCAACCCCTCTGAAAAATATTAGTCAGTTGGGATTACTATTCCCAATATATAGAAAAACAATAAATGTTCCAAACCACCAACCAGAATAGATTTGGACCCACCCCCAATCCCAAATTGGGAGTCGGTTGCGTCAGTTCCATCCCAATATCTGGTGACGACTAGAACTGTGCTTGACATATCTGCATGGGTTTGTCTGAGAGGGTGCCCAAAAATCCCGTAGTTGATCAAAAACCCCAGTAAATAGCTATCACTCTATAACTAACTGGATGGTAAATCACCCATTTCCACACACATCCACATAATGATGTTTGGTGATACGTCCTATCAAAACCCCACTCAACTCCTTAAAATATATTCAGTGGCGCCAATCCTCTTGGATCTCACGGTGCCATGCAGATTTCTCTTGCAACAACCATTAAACGGGTATGATATGGATCTGAAAATAGGGTACCCATGGAAAATCCTGATGGTTTGTCATGGTTTATCATGGTGTATCATAACGGCCCTGCTTATCTGATTGAAATGACCATTCTGGGAAAAAAAGATTAGAGAGAAGCCCACGGCTTGGTGCCACTGTGCCTCCTGTGGTGCCCAAGTCCCGCTTGCCCTCGTCCTCGTCCTGGGTATTCGGAATAATCTCCTTCTTGGGATGAACATGTTGTTTCTTTTAGAATGGATATAGTATAAGTATAAGTATGATAGTGTATGATACTGTATGAGATTGATTCTATCTCTGTGTGAGATTGATTGATATTGATTGAGAGTTTATTTAGACTTCGATATTCTCTGATTATTACATGATATTCTATGATATTCTGGGTAGCCCACGGGATGATGATATTCACTCATCGATTCTGCAACAGAATCAAGTCTTTTTTGGTGACCCAAACAAGTTACAGTAGAACGGCATGATTTACCCTCTGGTTATCTAACATAGTTTCATGGAAGTCATGGTCATGGCCCATAGAAATATGATATGATTATATAATATTATATATGATTTACCCTCTGAATATTCATGGTCCAATATGTTCCATATCTATATGTTAAATAACCAGAGGGTGTCAACCAAGGGGATTGAACTCTGATCATCGTGGCAAATAATGAAGATGTATCAACTATAATTAGATATGTTCTATCTATAATATATCATATATATAATAATAATAAACATGCAGCAAAATATGAGAACTAGATTATGTATATATATATATATCAACACTGAATATATAAATTTTATTCCAACTATCCTGAGATAATGGGGATCCAATGGGGATTTAATGGGGATCCAATGACAATTAGACTCCCATAGGGAACCAGCGGAGCAGCGAGCAGAACTGGCCTGGTTTACATCTTTTCCAACCATGGATTCATGATCCCGTTTCAATAGGTTTGTAGAACCACTGGTTGGTGGTTTGTTTCTACCCCCTGAAAAATGATGGACTTCGTCAATGGGAAGAATAAAAAAATGTTTGAAACCACCAACCAGTTAATATCAGTTAATCAATAATCCCAAGCGCCTAATACTAAACACCTCCCCCCAAAAAAATTGATGTCCTCCCCTATGGGTGTCTAATGGGGGGAAGGGATTCACCTTCCCAAAGAATGGTTGTTTTGACACTGCTCAGTTGGATTTATAGTTGATACATTAATGGTTATAATATTACCAATATATAATTTGATACATTAATAGTTGGATTAATTATAGTTGATACCAATATATAATCATTTATATACATATATGCTATATGTTATAATTAAACAAATTGGATTTTACCATGCCAAGACTCCGCACCGCCCAACTGCTGTGGCCAATGCACTGCTTCGGGGTACAGCCTCGAAGCAGCGCTTTCTCTGGCGAGATCCCCCACGGACAATTCAAACAAAGTCCTATTGCATATTACATGCGACATGTTACATGTGTTATATATATACATAATATCTATCTTATCTGGGTAAATTAACATAGACCCTGGCAGTCATCGGGGTTGGAAGATTAGTTTCCATTCAAACTAGCCTATTTTCAGGGTCTATGTTAATTTACCAGAGGGTATCTTATCTGGGTAAATTATAATTGTTTCACTAACCTGAAATGTTGCGGCCATGTGGGGATGACTTCCTTATGAGGTCGCGGGATGGGACCGGTGGACATGGCATGTTTGTAGCCACCCACCAACAAAGGTGGTAAACAAGGGGATTGATATTGGTGGTGGGTGAAAATATTGGTGGGTCAATATTGGTTAACCATCCCAATATTGGTGATTTATTGCATCCTAATATTGGTGGAAAACCATGATATTGGTTAATCCCATCCTAATAACACTCCAATTGCATGGTCCCAAGTATGTGAAAATTCCCTACTAAACCATGGTTTCTAAGGGGGTGTTTAATATTCGGGGGCAGTGGTTAATATTGGTTATATAGTACTGATCAACATTTGAGCCATGTTCTAAATGTCTTACATCCTGGCACCAAATAAGGAAATGCTTACGCCATTGCTTCCGTTTTGCTTACGCGCGCACAGGTTTTGCTTACGCACATATCTTTTCTTACGCAGAGCTTACGCTGGCTTACGCGCACAGTTTTGCTTACGCCACACCCTTACAAGGGGCCCCTTGCTTAACATGAACACAAGGGTTTAGAACGTGGCTCATTTGTTAACAACTGTTCATGTTCACAATGGTTACCCTTCGACATTCAAACATGGCAAGCTGGACTCCCATGAACATGGAGCTTTATAGCTGGGAAATCCTCCGTGACATGGGGGATTTTATGGGATTTTCCAGCAAGCCGTGTTTGACTACCAATGGACAAATACCGTGTGGAACTATGACAGATATATCTGCACTATACTTGGATGGGTGAAACTGAAGCTATTTCAGTTAAAACAAGAAAAGGGACACATCTTGGCGCAAAGACTGAGCAAGGCTTACATGGCAACATGCGACTAACCATCCGAACACGTGATGAACATAAAAAGTTCACCCAGAACACCCTTGAAAGATATGGGAAGTTCTCGAGAAAACATGGGGATGTAATAATTGATAATCATTATCTGGTTGGTGGTATACCTACCCCTCTGAAAAATATGAAGGTCAGTTGGGATTATGCAAGTCCCAATATATTATAATATATGGAAAAAGAAAAAATGTTCCAAACCACCAACCAGTTATATACAGTACCGAAACCATCTATCGGTTCCGCTGGTGTCCGTACATAACTACTTTTTTTGAGTAGGAAGTGCAGCAACCGGCGACAGCACATGGCATTTTCGATGACACCTGGCATTTTAATTTTCTACTGGGGGTACCAGGAAATTCACCGTCCGGGACAGGAAATGGAGATCCTGATGAATCCTGGTTGGTGGTTGAGCCACCTACCCCCCTGAAAAATGATGGAGTTCGTCAGATTGGATCATCATCCCAACTATTGGGGAAGAATTTTAGTTCATGTTCCAAAGCACCAGCCAGAATCAAACATTGGACTTTCACGGAAAATTGGGAAGAATTCAGAAGTAACCGAAATTTTCAAGCTATCACCGAAAAACAGAATGCAGTGTCTCATCTGGCCCACAGGAGAAGCACCTCAAAAGCTAGGCTATCCCTCAATCCATTGCTTCATCATCTTTAGTCAAAACTAACATTGCCATAAATTAGAAAGTCATAAATCTATATAACATTATATCAAACATAACTGGTTATATTTCTATAATGGTATCCAATTGATATCAATGATACTCATCCCCATACTAGATGATGAGTGTCCCATTAAAACCTCCATTTATAATGGATTTTCCATAGCTATGTTAGTCATAACCAGAGGGTAAATCTCATCATTCAATCAGCCATGTTCAGAAACAAATCAAGTCCTTAGATATACTCTCATTGATCCTGGTTAAATCATGGTCCATCTTAACTGCAAAAAATAAAATAAATTTCTTAGGTGCTGAACGTAGATAATCCAAAATTGATACCAAAATGACTAGTTAGGGTTAGTTTAACTACCAATCCTTTAGATTGGCCCAAAGAAATCAACATTTATCGTTGCAACATTTCTGTTGGTTAAATCAACATTTGGAGCTTTCCGAAGTGGGGGTACCCCCAGTCATCCATCTGTACCATCCAGCTATTGGGGATCCTCCATGACTATGGAAACACCCATGTATCGTCATGGCAGCACCATCACCAAGCAACACGTGCGCGACAGACTGATGACCCCCAAGCCTCAACGTCTGAGGGGATTGGGACTACAAAACCGAAGCTTTGGTAGACAATATATAATTGGCTTGGTTGATTGGAAATTGAAATCTAGACTGGGTTGCTATTTCTTGTAACATATCTGGATTCACTAACCTGAAATAAGGCCATTTGGGATGCTTCCCCTTATCAACCATGATCCAGGGTTCGGTCGCAGCGAGGTCGTTATAATTTGCCCAGACATATGGTTTCAAAAGTTTTCATGGTGGGGATTCACCTATCGGTTGGCGGGAAAATCGAAAACTACTGGAAAACATGGCGCCCTAAAACAGCGGGGAGTACCATGTGTTTAAACGTTTAAGGGGTATACCGTGGTATACCTGCAATATACATGGAAATCGCAGTATCATGCAGTATCAATCTTGGATGTAGTGCTTTTGCTGGACTTGCCTGTTGTTTTTTTTTCTTGCTCATTTGCCTGCCGTTTCCCCATGATACTGATGAAGAACCATCTTCAACCGTGTGCCTTTTCTCGCTGCCAAGGGGCAACTTCCCGGACATTAAGAACTCCTTCAAAAGCCTCGCGGGAGGGACCAATCTATCGCTTGCAGTGACTGGTTGCTGGGACGCTGAAAGTTCAAGGATTTCTTGGAAAAGGCAGCAATAGGCTGATGGATGAGGCTAGCACCAACAGAAACTTCTTTGTTTCTGTGTACGACGGTCATTCCACGCGATTCCACACTGAGCTTTATGCCAAAACACGGGCGCATCAAATCAAAGATGGGACTCACAGAACAATTCCACTGGAATATACTGGAAATTTCGATGAACATTCTGATGAATATATGGGTATGGATCAATACCTATGAAAATACCATTTTTAGGGGGTTATTCACATCCATAAATCCCAGCTATTTTGATGTGAACAAAAAAGGGGTACTATTGGTTTTGACCCACTGCCATATTTCGATCGTTCAGATGATCATCCCCAGGGTGGTGCTCCCAGGAATCATGTGGCTTAACCCCAGAAAAGATGCTTTTTTTTGGTCGGGCAAATAGGGTTTGTGCACTGGTGTCAAATCCATTGACTCGGGGCGAACCACCAAGTATACTTGAAACGCTTTGAAACCAGAAACCAGCAAAACACCTTGATTCCATCTCAAGATGTGATGAATCTTTGGCAATCACGATAAAACCCGGCGGCAAATCGCCAGAATCGTTCGAAGCCCTGCTGCGGTGCACATGAACACGACGTAGTTCTAGATGTTCCTTCTTAATTACACACCGCGCAACCGGATAAGGGCAACTTGGGTCGTGCAGAGAATTGTGGTATGTAATATGAATATGACTAGTGACTTTTATATATATATATATATATATATTATATATATATTCGTATAGATCAATGAATATCTATAGATTTATCTAATAGTAATAGATATGACACACCCATCGGCTTCCATCTGTTACTGCCGAGCCACTGCTGTTGCGGCAAGGCATGGAATTGAGGTAATGGAGCCCTGTTCGCCAACGCGGTAGGAGTGTCTTGCCGAGCCTGAGCTGTCAGCTGATGTCAGCTGATGTCAGCTGATGTCAGCTGATGTCAGCTGTCAGATGGGAACATTTTTCCTGGTTTGAAATGATCTGGTTGGTGGTTTTTCGCCACCCCTCTGCTAAATATGACTTCGTCAGTTGGGATTATGAAACTCCCAATATATGGAAAAATGAAAAATGTTCCAAACCACCAACCAGTGTTAGAACGACTTAGAAAAGTCGAGCTCGATGCTGGATCATCTATCATTCCTGATGATGATGTTGGAAACATCGAAACATGGGAGTTTCAACCAGGAATCGGCTACAATACTCGTGTTTTTAATTTTCACCATCCAAAGATAAGAAACATTTATTTAATCAAACAAAAACGTGTCGTTCGCAAATGTTTGTAAGATTCCCCCTTTTTCCTGGCAAAAAATCTCAGTGTTCATGCTTCAATCCTCTTTCCTGGATTCACACGTTCTTTTTGTTTGTTCAACGCCCATTTTGGCTAGTAAACATCTAAATTTGTCTCAATTAAATTCACATGTTCAGGGCAAAACTCAATCATTCACATCTAGATTTGTTTGTTGGTGTAGTTCAAACCTTCATATGTTTTCCATAAAACCCAAAAATGGAAAATTTGACAGAATTAGATCATATTTGACCTGGACAACTTGGAATGTCCCCAGATCGTGTCCAAAAAAATGTGGGTTTTTGCCAAGAGATGTGGATTGAACCCTTCAAATCCCACCTTCTCCTCGGGGAAGAGCAGCTCGAATCTTTTCGCCTTGCCCATGGAAACCCACATGAGAAAAACCATGGAAAAAACCCAAAATCTGAGTGGTTTCAAATTGTCAAACCTCATTTTGCCCATGATTCAGGGCATTTTTATGGGTGTACTGAATGTTCATACCATATTATTCGAACACATATCATGATTTTGACAGTAACCAACCAAAATCGGCATTGAACCCAGAAGATTGGGAAGCAATCAGGGTTTAACCTGGCAAAACCAAAATGAATCTCTCACCCCCAATCAAGATTAGGATAAACAAGTGGTTCTACAGCCAAGGATCTGGAATATGTTCCCAACACGAGCGTTAGTATGTTCCTCATCAAAGTCTTAAAAATTTCCAACACAAATCACAACATCAACCAAAAGGATCGAGTGAAGGGTTGAAGGAAGAGAGTACTTTAAAAACCAAGATGACAAAAAGTGGCAAACCAACTGAAACTGATAAAATGTGGCAAACCTTGGACTGCAAACCTGAGGATTCCATAAACTTCAGGCCATGCTCCTGGAAGTCAGCGTTGTTGAATTCGGCATACACAAAATTCACCATATCTCCTGTTTTTGTTTGTTGAATCATCGTGTTTCTACATTAAAAAAACTAAAGAGCAAAAAACAACACTTTGGGATTTTGTCATCTTCAAGTATCGCAAACCTATCATTTTTTCTGATGATGAGTAATGATTAGCTAATCGATTGATTAATGACCGGCTACTTGTTGACTAATCATTTATAATCTGCAGCTGTCAACTTCATCGCCAACCGAGCCACGTACAAGGCTTGCTCCAGCTCTTGTCGACTCTCCGCGCCATCTCCTGAAGAGGATTCAACGATGGTAACCATGCAGTAGTTATACGGTAGTTATATATTGATACTATATTAACCAACATAAAAAGATGGAATTTAGTGAGTTACCATGATGTACATCTATTTTGGTATACAAATTGTGAGATTTGTATCCCCGTCCGAATTATAGCGGGCACCTGGACTACCCCCCCTTTTCTATAGAGACTGGAAAGTGGTCTAGAAAATGCTGGTGTTTGAAAAAAATGTTTCTAGAAAATGACTAGGCATAAAAAATCAGGGGGGAGGTACTAAAATCAACTTTGGAACACATTTTCTAGAGAGGCCAAATTCTCGATTTTTTGTTTTTTCTTTGGATCAAAACAGTCTAGAAAATGCAATGTTTAAAGAAACAAACCGAACATGTTTTGTTATTTTTTGTCTAGAAAATGCCACAAAATTTTGGAGACAGAAAGCATGTCTAGAAAATGTGTCGGATTATGTTCAGACATTTATCTCTAAGAAATGCCTTTGCAAACTAGGAGACAGATTACATATCTAGAAAATGCTGGGATTAGTTTCAGAAATATACTTCCATAAAATGCGTAAAAAAAAGTGAGGCTGCACTATTCAATAGGGGCCTGTTGGTGGAGGGTGAGGGTCACCCCCCCCCTCTGTGCAATTGCCGGTTGGCTGCCATGCTTCAATTTTCCAATTCCGCAATTTCGGGTTCCTATTTCTTCATGGAATTTTCTCCATGAGGAATCTATTTGGTCACCCGCGCAGACTCAACAACTTCAGGCCCTGGCGGTAATCCCGAAATTCTGAATCCAATTGACAGCTGATCGAAAAACTCTCGGCCCTTCTTGATCGATAGATATATGATATATCTGTCAATATCTATTTGTATCATGCTGCATCTAACCCAATCGTCGTAATCTATCTATATCTATCTAAACTCATCAAGGCTACTCTGCTCTAATATAATTTAACCGTATCTAATCTATCTAGATGTCTGTGTGCGTGGACTATATCGTATAAAATCTACCTTTCATCAGAATGGCTTAAAAGGATCAGTAGCATTCACCGGAAATCTGAATGAGCATTAAAAATTCTGGTATCTCACAACCTTGAAATCACAAAATACAATGTGCACAGTGCATCGCTGGAGATTTAAGCCAAAATCCTTTGTGGGAACTATATGTGAAAAGAAAATTAAACAACGGATTCGTCAAAATTTGCCAGCCACCTGCTAAAGCTTCTAAAAATTATCCTCTGTCTAGTGAAGCGTGCAACGCAAGATGTTGCAACTGTGGTGACAGGTGAACGGCATGCTGCAACAATTTTTCTCCATAGGCGATCTTCTCAAGATTTCTCACACGACCATAAAGGACCACGCATAGTCACACTATGTCACACCAGGCCACGATATGTCAAGTTTCCTATGGTTTCCTTAGACGAAGTCTGGTCACCCTGGGTTTCTCTACCTTGGACTTCTCCACCATGCCCTTCGTGGTGCGCTTCACTGTCTCATGCGGCTTCTCCACCACAGGTTTCTTGGGGCGCTTCACTGTCCCATGCGGCTCTTTCTTCTCCTCTAGGTCTGGGTCTGCAAAGATCCCTCCGTCGATCTGTTCAGATGCAGATCGGTCCACCTCTCCACCAGGCTGCCCAGAGCTATCAGCACCACTGGCAGCCGACGCTTCTTTGTGTTGTGTCTCTTTTTGCTGAAGCTTCTTCTCACACCACTTCTTCCAATTGCTCTTGCCGCTGGCCCTCTTCTTCGGGACTGGTGGATGCTTGCATGCATCCACCAGCCCCGACCACAATTCTGCTGCCATAGGCTCCGCCGCTCCGCATCACTTTCGGCGGCTCCGTGATTCACCAGCCCAGAATTGTCCCGCACTCGGGGGCCCCCGCCCGAGGCGACACAAAGCTTCCGCAGCTTGAACGGGGCGCTGCAATTGCACAAGCAAATCCAGACAGATCCGCTGATGCCGTGACTTTTCCCATGGTTTCAATGGATTGGACATAGAGAATTATATAGCAAACCCTCCAAAAGATAGAATAGTGAAGTCCCACTGAACTTCGTGATAATTCACTGTTCTATATGACCTATTTGGGGGTTACTCTAATCATACATACGTGTTAGCTATCAACCAACAGAGTTAGTAGTGTTGAATTTCCTGGCAATATTTACTGGTGCTGTTGATGGTTGGCAAATAACACAACTGCATGTTGAAGTTAGTGTTATCACCTCCCTGTATCATCAAACAAGGCCATTAAATTTTGGTCGTTTTGGTTTTCTGCCCGTTTCAAAATATAATGGTAATTCTGCCCGGTTTGGGCCATGTCTGCCCGATCTCAACATGGCTTATTTCCACACGTGGAGTCTCTTGCCACCTCACATCAAATCACCCAACCTTCAGCAATTCCTGCCGGTAAAGGTACAAACACTTCTGTCTTGTTATATAAAAAGCAGGTGGTGACATGAACGTGACAACCGTGAACATCTTCCGATGTGATCTTCGTCTTGCCCGCACCCCCAGCCTCAGTCACTGGGCCATGCCGAAGAAAATCATCTTAAGATATCCCTAACTGAAAAGCACTTCTTTACCCCCTGCTCAAACGTAGAACAGGGCCTCATGAAGATGAATCTGATCCACTAAGTGTGTTGAAAAGCATCCCAAGAATGACTACAGCTATGCAGTCAGCAATCAACCTATTGGCTCCTATTGGTGTGTCTTCGAGTGGCTGACCCACTTCGCTAAATCAAAAGAATTCGCCATTAAACCTAGCTTTGCTGCGATAAAATACATTTTGTCAAAACACATCAGGCCAGAAATCCTGATTTGCGCCCGTTTGTTGGTTTTTGCGTGCGAATTGCGGGTTTTTGCGCCCGATTTGCGGGGCAGTTTTGGTCCGAAAAAACTTGAAAATTGACGATTTGCTGTTTGCGGGGAGCTGCTGTCCCAAATCTGCGGCGTGAATACTTGTGAATCATTTTGTGTTTTGCATGACTGCCTTATGTCTTGTGAATGACGCCAATTAAATAGTTGTATGCGTGAAGTCCCACGCGCAGACAAACACACACCTGTCTCAGATGGTACAGCTTTGCGAGCCAGAATCTGAACAACACGTGTCATACAGCATTGAAATTTATGCCAATCGGCATCCAATCCCTGAACAATGCACCAACCCTGCAAAGAAAAAAGGAAAAGCAGAGCGGGGGCTGAGGCCTGAAAGCGCAGGCCCCATGGATCCAGTCAAACACTGCAGGGGTCAATCAGTGCCACAAGTGTAGCTATGGTGAAAGAGAAAGTGAAGTTATGGGATTGGACACCATGGAAACACATAGAAAACTAGATTTAATCCAGATTTCTGCCATTTTGGGTCGTTTGAGTTGAATTCCCCGATCTGCCCCAAAACAGGTCAATTGGCTAAAAACAAGGTCATTGGCCAAAACAACCTTTTTTTTGCTCGTTTGCTGGTCCAGGTAATAAAGGAAAAAAACGTGGAAAATGACCACTTTTTTGTCGCCCAGGCGACCCCATTTCCTAGAGGAAATTCGGACGTGGATAGATTTGTGATTATTTGTGTATCTTTTTTGGGGTTGCCAAAATTGGGATTTTAATCATCAAAAATAAGGGGATACACTTAATACACTTGATAAATGATGGTCGGGGGTCAAAATGCCGGGATGCTCCAAACTTGCTATTGAATAATATGGAATGTTCCTGAAATGGGAACCCCCGAATCATCAACAATTGGTAATCTTTAACGGGAAAACCGAAGGTTTTGGGGTACCCCAGGGACAATGATGAAGAATGCATTTTGGTATGCATACGTAGGTGGGTATGGGTCGAAATGGGGTACCCTGTGGTAATCGAACCTAAGTACCTGGAAAATCATACGCTCTGATGATATGTGCAAATTACTGGATCCTCTCGGAGTTTAGTTTTTTCCTGGCGAGTTTAGGCTACAATAGGGTGCTGCAACAGCCAACAGATCCGGCGCGCTTGATACCCCAGCCATGATAAGTAGCTTGCACAGTTACAGGAATTGTGTCTTGCAGATCACAATAGTAGGAGTAGGAGTGAAGTAGAAGATATTCTCCAAGGTAGAATGGAAGAAAATAACATACAGTACGAAACACTCAAATCAACAACCAGTTTGGCTTCTATCACAGCCTTTATTTGTTGCATGTCTGGTTGCGCGATTCCCCAACTCCATGGAGTGTAGTCCCATCCCCCATTTTTGTTGTTTTCTACACCCCCATTCTGTGGTTCCCCTATGAAACGATGGTTCCATATATGGGTGGCTAATATTAGGGGAATCCGATCTTATCTGGGGAATATTAATATTGATTCTGGGAATATTGTGCAATAATCCACGATATTAATATGTGAATATCTGGGGAATCATATGATTGCTGCCAGTCATATCCCATCATCTCCATGATTGTTGATGCATTCCCTCCGTGGCAGCCTTGAACATCAATCAGAACGACTACGTACTAATCTCACATCAGAACCATCTAAACGTGTATTTAGTTGTATATATACATAGATAATACATGTCTTCCATATGTTTGAAAACAATGTGACTAAAAGCCAGTGTTTAGATGTTTGCATAGTTTTGGAAACCATCAAACCCAGATCTCACCAAATCTAGGCGACATCCCCATGGCTCCCCACATCTATATATACATCTCCCGTCCATGGCTATCGAATGATCCAGGAAAAGAATCAGGAATTCTATTGCAAAACCAGGCCGTGGATTGAACATAATAGTGGTTTAAGTGGAAAAATAGTGGAAAAAATGTTCAGAAAAAAACACAGTTTGTTTCTAACTGGTTTTTACTGAAAAGTCTCCTTGAGATCCCTGTCTTTTCCGAGTAAATCATGGCAATCCTGGATCCACAGGACCTCAAAACCACCAACATATACATCCATTTTGGGAGGGCCAAATTTTGAACCCAAATCCAAATTCTACTGGTTATTGGCTAACTTCTGTCATTAAATGTGAATCCTGTTTTTTCATGGTTAAATCCATCATTTTGACGGTTAAATCACATGTGGAGATGGTCTGTGATGGTTAAATCCAACGTTGTTGATGTTCAAATTTCCAATCCAGAGAAAGTCTGCTGGATCTGGCGAGCATCGTTTCAACGTCTTGAGGCCCAGAAGGAAGTTCAAGATCTGTTGGCCCACTGCAGAGCTCTCCTCGGTGCTGATCAGTCTGGATTAGCCTCTGGTAATTTACATGGCAAACTGGAACACAATGTTTAATGTGTTTATTATACTTAAATCATGCTAACTCATTGGCACTCAACGGGCCATCTAGACCATAAACAATTACCAGAGGATATCTTGGATAGTTAACTGATGTGAACTGCACATTTGATTCCAGTTTTTTCATAGCAGGTTTGTACAGTAACTCGTCCAAGTCGCATCTCCCACGTCTGCCTTGGCATCACCTGGGACGAGCTACCCTCTACGCAAATTCATGAATGGACCAGGGTTCACATTGGGAAAATGAAGATATCTTGGTAATATAATATTATACAATGGTATATAACCAGCTATACTACATATCCCAAAGACAGAAGATATTAAATAATTAAAACAGATAGAAAATGCAAAATTGGGGGTGTACAAAATTTACTTTACTTCGAGTGATCCCCACCATGACATTTACCGATTTGTTACTGGCATTCTATCTGACATTCTATCTGGCATATCTTCTGGCATTCTATCTGGCCGTTGAGGTCCAGCGGTGCACACTGAGCTGGGCAGGTCCCAGGTTGAGGTCCAGCAGTGCACACTGAGCTGGGAAGGTCCCAGGTTGCGGACGTTGGCAAAGAGCTTGGCGAAGAGTTGGCAAGGCAACAGTGGACATGGAAGTGGAGGCAGAGGTGGTGGAGGAGATGCTGGCGGAGGAGGAGCAGGAGGAGCAGGAGGAGCAGGAGGAGCAGGAGGAGGATAGCTAGCCGAGGAGGAGGAGGAGGACGAGGAGGAGGAGAACAACTATGATAAAATCTAACAACCCTCACCTGGCAGGCGGGGAACAAACCAGATAGAAGATAGTCCTTGTCGCAAAGGGTCCTCCAAGAGCCGGTTTCGAGGGTTATTTAGTGTCCTTTTTCTTATCATTTTTTAGGTTTTAACCCACAGACCTTCTGACATACCAGGGCACTGAAACGCTGGTATTTGCAATGTTTTCACATTTCCAGATCAAATAGAAGATACTAGAAAAATTCAAATCCGCAAAGAGGTCCTCCCCCGGAGGAGGACCATCTGCGACCGGCCCTTTTTTGGACTTTTTCTGAAAAAAAACGCAAGAAACCTCGGTTTTTTTTGGGAGGGTGTGATGTTAGCCACAAACCAGGTTGAAAAAAAAACATCAAATAGAAGATATTGGTGTACAAACTGACCGACCAAATAGAAGATATTCAACAATTGTTTGGGAGGGGTATCAGCCATGGAAATTAATTCAATGAATATATTCTATTTGATCGGTCTGGCAGAAACTATTATTAAAATATCTTCTTGCCTGAGGTAGGCCGAAACAATGAATATCTTCTATTTGGTTGGTTTTTTGAAACCTTGGTTTTTGACCGATGTCACCTCCTTCACTGAAAAAAAATGCGAGGATTTGCTACCTACGTACCACCATCTCTATCTTTTGCCAGCTACCTGCCACTACCTCTACCTATATACCACTACCTGCCACTGCCTGTCCCTACACACCTGCAACTATATACCTGCCACATCCTGCCACTACCTGCCAGGTTCTTCCACAGTCTCTACCTGCCACTACCTGCCAGTCTCTACCTGCCACTGCACTACCTGCCACTACCTGCCACAACCTCCGCCTGCCAATACCTGCCACTGTTTCCACCTGCCGCAATCTGACACTACCTCCAGCTGCCACTACCTGCTGCTACCTGCCACTGCCTGCCACTATCTGTTACTACCTGACTTCCAGCTAGTACCTCTATCTGCCATCACCTGCAACTACTTACCTGCCTTATCCTATCCCCAGACCCAGTCGCTGAGATTGCCACGACTGAAACTATACAACAGACCAAGATACCAAACAACCCTCAAAAGTTCCTCCTGGTGGATCAGACACAGAATATTTTCTATTTGGTTTGTTGTTTGAAACCCTGGTTTTTGACCAACATCACCTCCAAAAAAGGCAAAACAACTCGAGGATTTGCTCGTTTTTTTTGCAGAGAGGGTCCAAAAAAGGGTCCGTTGCAAATGGCCCACCTTTTCCGGGGGAGGACACCTTTGCGACTCCATAATCTCCAAATGACACTGCAATTTTCAGTCGTTCAGAGCCTTGGCATCGAATCTTCACATGTTCCTCTTGGTAGACTATTTGCAACAAAGAATATGTTCTATTTAGTTTGTTTTTTGAAACCTTGGTTTTTGACCAACATCACCGCAAAAAAAATATATTTTATTTGGCTGTTTTTTTTTGAAACCCTGGTTTTTGACGAACATCGCCGCAACAAAGAATATGTTCTATTTGGTTGGTTTTTTGAAACCTTGGTTTTTGACCGATGTCACCTCCCTTGACTGAAAAAAAATGCGAGGATTTGCTACCTACGTACCACCATCTCTATCTTCTGCCACTACCTGCCACTACCTCTACCTATATACCACTGCCTGCCACTGGCTGCCACTACACACCTGCAACTATATACCTGCCACTACCTGCCAGTTTCTTCCACATCCAAAATTGGTCGCACAATATTTGATCGAAGAATTTCAAAAAAAAACGGATAAGTAACATGCACTTCCGATAAATACATAAATAAATAAATATATATATATATAATCCATCATAAATCTGAATCTTGATGGGGCTTACTATATTGCAACGGCTGCCTCCCCCCCAAAAAAAAACGTTACTTCGAGTGGCCCCCCACCCTGGCATATTATTCTGACATTCTTTCTGACAATCTATCTGGCATTCTTTCTGGCACTAAGTTCTGCCATTTGTTCTGGCATTCTTTCTCGCATTCTATCTAACATATATTCTGACATATTATTCTGACATTTTATCTGACATATTATAGTCTGACATTCTATTCTGCCATTCTATCGGGCATTCTATCTGGCATCTATTCTGACATTCTTCCTGGGATTCCCTCTCACATTCTATCGGACATATATTCCCTCACCTGGCAGGTGGGCATGCTGCTCATATGGATTCCTCATTCCTCATCAAGGTTCTCATGATCCGGTGGTTGGGTTCCGCCATAGCCAAAGTCTGTTGACCCATAGCTACATGGGGGCTGATTGAAATCCCCAAGTCACCAAACTTGTTTCCATGCCTAGTAATGGTCATCCATTTTCCTTATTGTCACTCCATTGCCTCCCTGCCAGCTTCTTTGACCAAGGACCGGTGGCAGGGAGACGTTTCTCCTGCCAGCGCTGATGGACATGGGAATTTCGTGCGGAAATAGCGTGGCTGGAACAAAGAAAACATGGAAAGATTAACCTCTAAATTTGGCTCCAAATATTTATCCCTTGCTTCAAACCCGCGGATTTCAATGAACACCATTTTTCTGATAAACATCAAAAATTACATGTGTCGATTGACTTCAAAATATAGGATATATAAGATATTGTCTGGCATAAAACCCTACTGGAATGTGGGTCAAGTTCTTGGGGTACCAACGGACCAACAAAACGCTGGTCATGGTAAGTATCAACCCATCCATCTTCGCAGTGAAATCATGTTAGGGAAGGATATTTACAGCAAATTTTGGATGCCAATTCAGGAATGGATTATATGGATCCGAACAATAGGCATGTTCAACCATTCAACTAAATCTACAGTAAAATAGGGTCACTATAACAACCATGTGGTAAGCACAATATTAGGCCAGAATAAACCAAACCCGATGACCAACCATTTAGGGGGGCTCGGGGTTCTTACAATTTATGCCAATCTTTGGGAAAATGAAGCAATGATGGTTTTCAGAACAAACAAATACCCTGCATTGCTGGTTGTGGCCGATGATATCCCATCGCATATTCCGTCTGTACAAGTAGTTAAATATATATATATATATGTATACACAATATATATGTATTTACATATATTTATAAACAGCACATGTAAGTATGTATATCAATTTATGTACACACAATATGTATATATATATGTACATACAGCATGCATACATACATATATATGTGTATTGTTTATATATATACACAATACATAAAAATATTTACAATATATATATATATATATGTGTGTGCGAACATATTTACAATATACAAATATATAAATATATACAATATATATATAAATACAATATGCACATGTACATTTGCAGTAGATGAATATCTATACAATATAAATATATATATATACCATATATATATACAGTATATGAATATCTTCACAATATGTATATATATATATATATACAAATCAGTATATATACATATATACATACAATATCTATATCTATATATATATTACATAACGAGACATATGGTGATTTCAAATCATGCTAACTCCCAAGAAACCCGGGAGTTTTTCTTGCTTAGATCACCATGTTTTGTCGCCTTATGTTGCATCAAACTCTTCATTTTCCCCAGGATGGGGGGCCAACCCGGGACCACTCCCGGCATGACCACGAGACCTCCTCCTCCGAGGGCAACGACGGCTGCACCGCGGGTGCCGCCAAAGCAGCGCCGCGGTCGGTGGCGGCGGTCAGCTCCTTCTTGGACTTGCGGCTTTCGCCTGGCAACGGGGGTGGATATTTAGATTTATTTTTTATGTTTTCTTTTTTTAAAAAAAATATATATATATACACATATATATATAAATGCTTGAAATTATAGTTGATACCAGATAGTGCCCAGCACGCGCTGGGGCGGAAGTTTCGAAAATAGGAAATGACTATAAGAAATCAGTGGCCTATAGAAACGGTTTTGCGAGGCAGAAGCAATGAATTGTTGAAGTTGCGAGGTGCAACCACGAATCATCAAATGGTGGTGGAAATGACGATGAAATAAAAGAATCCGTGCACAGCTCACCAATGAACCAATGAATTCGTGAACCAATGAATGAATGCATGCATGAATGCATGCATGAATGAATTAATGCATGAATGAATGCATGAATCAATGAATGAATGAAAGAAAGAAATAATGAATGAATGAAAAAATGAATGAACCAACACATGAAAGAACGAACAAACGAACGAATGAATGAATGAGCCAATGAATGAATCAATGAACCAGTGATTAAATGAGTGAATGAACTAATGGGTCGATGAATGAATCAATGAACCAGTAAATCAGTGAATCAATGAAACAGTAAGTCAACAAACCAATCAATCAGCAAGTCAATGATTGAATGATTCAGTGCGCCAATGAACCATCAGATCGGTGAATCAGTGATTCACTGAATCAGTTCAAAGAAGCAATGAGTCAATGAGTCAATGATTCGAAGATTCAATGAGTCCATGAATCCTCAATAACTCATCAATGATTCAACGAACCAGCGAATCAATGAATCAAGCAATCTATGAATCAGTGAACCAATGAGTGAATGAATTACATCAGTGATTCAAGTAATCAAAGACTCCACGACTCAAAGAGCCAATGAATCAACAATCAATGAAACAATGAATCAATGGTTCAAACTTTCAGTGAGTCAAGAGTCAATGAATCAATGAATCAATGAATCAATGAATCAGTGAATCAGTGAATCAACGATTCAGTGGACCAATGGTTCTCTGACCCAGTAGCGAACCAGTGAACCAAGGAACCAATGAATTTTGCAACCTCATCCTCCAAAAGTGCTCCCATTCCCCCAGTTTTCCAAGGACCCTGACATGCAAATAAATAGAACTCTCACTGCAGTCTCGTGCACATTTTGCCAGCTTCATCTTCCAAAAGTGCTCCGAACGCTTCATTTTTGTTAGCTCTCGCTGCAGTCTCGTGCACATGTTGCCGACCTCATCTTTCAAAAAAGTGCCCCAATCCCCTCAGTTCTTGACAGCTTTAAAGTGCTCAGAACGTGACAGGAATTTAACATTTTGAAGTACAAATCGAGCTCTTGCCACAATCCGGTTTTTTGTCCGCAACTTTCCCAGATCGAAGCCCGCACCCGCGGAAACAGAGACCTTACTTCGGCAACCCCTGGAGCCACATTACCCGAAAAAACACAGGGCTTCGCGCCCAAAAGTGTTTTCACCCGTGAATTCACGCGCTCCCGAACTGTCACTCTCCTCTACTGCTCCCACACGCGAACTGCTATTGCTCACTATGTTGCTGACATGATGATCACATGATGACATGATGATGATCACTTGATGCTGAAAAGAGTGCCCCTGGACATTCGTCTGTAACTCAGAAGTTTTCGAACTAAACTTCCTTTGATTAATATAGTGAATACTGTTAATATAATTAATACAGAAAAATTGAACTGATATATATATATATATATATATGTTATATATATATATGTTGATATGTATATATATAGTTATCCCATTATATCCTCATCTTATCAACTATGTTATATTCCATAACTATTAATACACATGGAGATTTCACCAGCAATGATGGGATAATCATTGGGATAATAGCGATGATTGATGAAGATTTAACCGTGGGAATACAATGGGATGACTATGATATTTAATGGGATATCTTGAAAGTGATATTGGATGTTGTTTGTTTAATGGTGATGTTTAAGGGTGATTTTCTGATTTTACCATCACCCATGGTATACATATTAATACATATTATATATATATACAGTGAAGAAGTGGGATGTATCAATGGCCATTTCAGGAACCGATTTATTGGAGGTACATGAGGTATTTACCATATACATGGCCTATGCAAGGGCTGTGTAAGGGAATATTAATAATGGGATAATTCTGAGTTGGGACATATTGACACTGATATTGGATGCTTTAATGGTGATTTAACTACTCCAACCATCCAACAGTTCATGGTGCTATGGTAAAATCCATTGAGTTAATGTCCCAATTCTGCTGGGCAAAAAAATCTGCATGTTGATTGCTTAAATCTACTTCATGATGGTGAAATCCCCGTTTGTGATGGTCCAAATCACCTTTGTTGATGCTTTCATCCCCATTTTTTTCTGATGAAATCCGCCTTTGCCCGCGCCTGCATAGCTGCTACTCTGTCGCGGCATTCCCCGTGCTTTGAGCCATGGTGCTGTACGGTCCAAGGAAGGCAGGATGAAACTGTGGAGATCCACGGTGTTTTCTTGGGGATATAGTAGGATAATTAATATGGGATTAGATGGGATATCCCAAGATCAAATGGGATATCCATAGTATAGTAGGGTAATATGGAATTAAGTGCAATGCCGCTGATGTTCAAGGGACTTTCAAGGTACATTACTATGGGCTTTATTGACGCGGATTGATGTTTGACTATGACTACCAATAAATTCACCAACATATAATCAATTATGAAGATATGATGGGATACAATGTCACTTAGGCAAAAAAAAATAAAGATCAAACACTGGGAATAAACATGTAATATTATGGGATAAGATGGGATAATTGGATATATCTACTTACAATAAAATGCAATATGTGTAAATAAATATATATAAATATATATCATTATATAGAAAATTGTATATGTATATATCATGATATATATATACAACATTATCATAGCTGGATCTGAACACGGGGGAATGAAGACCCCACGGCCATAGCCAAAGCGAAGTTGCCTGCTTTGCTACCAGAAGACTCATGGCGTTCCCCATCAATCAACACATGTGACACAATATACAGTTACAGCAAGGCCCTTTACCAGTTATAGCTGGTTGTAACATGTTATACCTGGTTATAAACAGTTATAAATGTGGTTGCTATTCCATAAATGGGGTTATAACTGACTTACAAACTGGTGGCCAAAACTGTAAAGGGGATATCATGGAGATACTAATTCGGATACTATGTTTTCAACAGAGCATTATATCCCTAGAGGTGTTCAAAATCATGGAACAACACAGGTGTGCAGTGTTTCTGGTTTTCCAGCAGCTATTGCAGATAGAAATTTGAAAGAAACTGCTTTACTGATTATAGAAACTGCTTTGACTCAAACTTGGGGACCTCCAAATACCAACGCTTTCTCGGTCTATCATCATATCATCATATTCCCCATTGGCAAGTTGGGGGTTATCTCCTGCAATTTCAGACCAAAGCACATGATATTACCCGATTCTTCAAGAATATCCCATATTATTCCCATGATAATCCTCATCATATATATTATATATATATTATATATATATTATATTTTTTTTTCCTCCCTGCCTGTAGTCGCGATCATCGCTGCGGCAGATGCATCTGCTGAATTCTGCGAAGCCCAGCAGATCTTAGCTGTCAGGGCCTATGTAAGTGCCAAAAAACTGACAGGTCATAGCTTTACAACGTTCGACCAAATCAGCAGGCACTTCTGATTCGTCGCACTTCGTGCTGACAATGTCCATGCACAGTGCTTCGGCTATTGCCTTGCAAAGAGCTGGAGGATATTCCTTCAGCGGGGATGTCTTGAATTGGCCATTCTGATCCTTACCCACAGAGGCACCGGTCGGAATCTCCCGTGTCACTCTGTTCGCATGCAAGAACCTTTCCAGTGTGGACATGCCGAGCACCATCAGCGTCGTCGGCTTTGCTGAAGGCGCGCCGAATAACCCCTGGGCCAAGTGGACAAGGCGAACATTTGGGAGCTGCAAAATCGCACGCAAAACCGGCAGCCGCCAAATACTCAACATCTCATCTTTCTCGGGGTCTTTGGGGTGCTCAACAAGTCCCGTGCCGGATCTCATGGCTAAGGCGGTGAGGCAAGCAAGCGCAAATCCAAGCAATAGGTTCCCGATGCTCACATGTTGGAGCTCGGTCAAGCTCAAGGATTCCTTTCCCCACGGCTCCTGAGGGGTTCTGACAACTCTTGGTCCTCTGACGCCGGCAATCACATGGTGTCGTGCTCGGCTCCACGTATTGCACGGCGGGCCCGCCAGAAATCCTATAACGTGTCCTTGCAAAATATGACCAATCCAATAAGATCTTGTCTGTTCTCTGGAAATGTCGCCGAATGTGGCATCAATCACGATGTCAACCGAGGCCACATGAATGACATGGCTTGGATAACGAGCGGCCATTGCATCAACATACCATTCAATGTCACCGCGTCGTCTCCTCCCGGCATAAGCATGAAGGATGATCTTCTGCTTGCTCAACGATCTTGGCAATGGCTGTAGGAGCTTCCATGATGCAGGGGGCTCGCATGCAAATTCTGCAAACCATGCTTCCCATACACTGATATCTTGGTTCACACTACTGCCCTCTCTGACACATTGCATTTGCAAAAAAGGCCACGCATCATCTCTTGCGAGGATCTCAATGCAACGGCGAACTGCGTCAAAGGAAAATGCTAAGACCTCTGCATCTTGCTCGGTGAAAATCTCAAGAAAATGCAGCAAAGTCAAACGACAAACTGTCCAGCCAACAGGGTGTTTGCCGATCTCTGTCCTGATGACCTGCTCCAAGTCATCGGTGGATGTGACTTCTAGAAGAGCAAGATACAGATCTTCCAGTAAACGGATGTTGTGTTGGTCGAAGTCTGCCTGTCTCACATTTGGACGCTGGGGACCAAAGGCTTGTTGAAAAGGCAATGCACCATCCATGCTATTCTCCAGTTCACGGTCGATCGATGACCCAGTGCCAGGTACAATGGCACATTGCATGCGCTGACCGATTAGTGCGCGACGACAACGGTCAGCGTGACGAAGATGTGCCAATACCTTCGCCCTTGTGTGATATTCACGGAGGCATGCTGGACAGTGCGTTTCATCAAATAGGGATCTTGCTGGCGCTACACGCCCATGTTTTTTGAACATGTGGACACTTTCGCCAGCATGGGTGAGAAATCTTTTTTGGCAACACATGCATCCATATGCCTCGCTGGGAACTGTTCGAGTGTCATCAGCAGGCAACTCAGCGACCCAATCGTGATCATGCAGAATGCTACCAATGCTACAGTGGAAATCAAGCGCAATCACGTAATTGTCTCTCTGCGCGATGGCATGGGCGATGCCTCTTCGGACCAATTTCTTCCAATATGAGCTGTGGAATGTGAGCAGGTCTTTCCAGACTGGATAATGGTCCACAGGGTCCTTCAAATCCGTGGTGTTTGAAACCTGGGACCAGAGCCATTGGATGTCATCTTGAATGAGTGCAATCCAGTCATGGTCTTCAGCAATGACTCCCCAATTGGCCGCACGTCCGCATCGGTGCAATGTGCCAAAATACCTCAACCGACTACTCCGGAGCAATTCGCCAGGGGATGGCAATCCTGCACGTGCCAAAAGGTGAAGATCCGTGATGTGCATGTCATGAGGCAATTTCAACAACCTTCTGTACAAGCTCATCACACCACTATGGAATTGCATTTTCACTTTTTGGGACTTCAGCGTCCATGATTCCAAACCGTATACTAATTTGCTGAGAATCAAGGTCACAAAGATTTCACGGCGCTTTTTCCATTGGATTTTGCAATTGTGATAAAGGATCCTTCGGTGTGCAGTGAAAGCTTGGTGGGCAATAGCTAATCTGCGGGACACTTCAACACGGTCAATGTCACGGTGATGAAGAATACCCCCCAAGTGCAAATATCTGCTCACAACGGAAACTTGCACCGTGTCATGTTCACCCACGACAGTCAGGCCTTGTGCACCGGAAAAATATTTCCTTCTGAACTCTCTGGAGTTGCTGCCCCTAAATGTGAACATGATCTCAGTTTTTCCTTTGCGTAAATTGGGTTCCATGTGCATTTCACGGCATTGGTCAAGCAACAAGCTCATTGCCAGCCCTGCTTTGCGTTCAAGGCCAAGGTTGGAGTCTGCGGCAATGCAAACGTTCAAGTCGTCCATCCAAGTTGGCCCTATGAAAGGGACCTTCTCATGGGGCACATCGACTTGGTCACCAAGGCTGGGCAAATCGTGAACTGGAATCACTTCCAGTACATCATGGGCAACAAGCTGTTCTTCGTAACGCCGGAGCAATTGGGCCCATAGTAGGCCGAACACTACGTCAGCATACGAGTCGCCTGGCCTAGAGCCGATTGCTGTTCGCACGACATCATTTTGGGTTCCAATTTGGAACCATGTGTCACTGTGTAGGGCTTGAAGGAACTTCTGTACAACCGGTGCCGCTCCAGCCTGCTGCAGGGCTGAAGGCTCCTTGAGTTGTGCATGAAATTGATGCAGAGCATTATGTCCAAGACCAATCCGGGCTGCAATGACTGCAATATCATCATCAGAAAGATCACCCCCCAAAGCCAGTGGGCGAATCAAACGATAGAAAGCTTCTGCTAAGTCCAAAAAGATACATGCAGTGGGTCGTTGCAATCTAGCTTGCCATCTCATGAAAGCTCTGGATAAATGCAGCGGAATCCCCACAGGAATTTTTGGACGTCCCCCAAGCTGTTGGGTTTGCATGTATGCCGTATACAAACCGTGATGTTTCTGCCGCAGTGCTCTGTGAATTGTTTTGCCCATGTGACTTGAAACAAGAAGTGACCTGTGTGTATCACAGTCACGCACATCTCCACGATGTTTCCACGCGACAGCTAACCGGCCACCTTTATGCTCAATTGCTTCTTGTCCATAGACAAAAACTTTGATCAGGATAGCATACGTCAATCTGGCCAGATCGCGTGCCTTCACATGACAGACTTCCGGTGGGATACCATCGTTCCCCACTGCTTTGCCGAATGGCACACGTCTGTACGCCATTTCAAGTTCAGCAAGGCTCGGCAGTTCCTTGATGGCAATGGAAAACGAATCTGTCACAAGAAATTTTGCAAGGTTCTGTCTCCAAATTGTACGGTATGTATCATGATCCATTCTGGTACCGCCTTCAAGGTGGCTGAAAAATTCAATCCATCTGTCCTGGGCCTCTTCAGGAGTCGTGCAGATCTCACCATTTTGCTTTCGAACAGCAGGCAAACCTGTCTTTTTTTGTTTTTTCAAATTTGTGGGCCCAATGAATGGTTTCAAAGTTTGCAGTAATGTACCCGCTGGTGTGACCTCCGATGTCTGGTCAAGAGTATGAGACAGTTGACGTGTTTTTGCTTGCTGTAACTCACGTCTCAGCATGCGTGCAACGCGATAATACCTGCAGTTCAATTGGAAAATGGAGCACAAGACCGTGTTTGCGTGAGCTGCATGAGAGTTAACAATCACGTCAACACCATCAGGGTCAGTCTCCTGATTTTTCCATGCCCAGAAGACGAGTCGGATGGAGTCCAAGCTGGCTTGGCGTCGGGCATTCTGCAAGCGTCTTCGCAAATGGAGTTTGGCGATCCGGTAGTCCCATATTTCAGCTGACAAATACTGCTTCTTCTTGCCCTGTTTTTGCCTTGGGCATGCTGCCTGTAAAGTGCAATGGATGGCTTGATTCAATGATTGGACCTGTGTTTCGATGTCCTCATGCCATGCACATGTCTGGACTGCTGCAAGGTCTATCACATGTTCTTGGTCCTTGATTGCATTCCGGTCATGTTTCCCTGTTTTGGCTTTGGACGAACGGGTCTGTCGATCTTGGACCCATTGAAGCTGGACACCAACTGCCTGGTGGTCTTCATGGCCGTTGCCTGTGTCAAAATTGTCAATGCTACATGACTGCATGCAAAAGCAAAGTTCATTCTGCGGTAATGCAATGTAGTCAATGCGATGTTGTGTCCAACCATCTGGTGCAGTCCATGTGCCATGAGAACCGCGATGCAACGCTGTGGTGGATGGCAAGCAAAGTCCAAAGTTTTTCAAAAACTCAATCATGAAAACAGTGTTTGCTGAGCATGAGTCATCATTTGCAAAAACAATCGGTTCACAACAAGGACCCGTTTTCGCATTGGCATCCATGAAAACATACAAAGACAAATCACAAACATACTGATTCATGATGCGCTGAGTTTCCTCCCACCATGCTCTGCGTTCACTCAAAGGTCTACCACTCTGTGGCGCGTGCAACACACAAAGATGGCAGTCAATGCATGGATGGGCAAGGCGGACTAGGAGTCTTCTGTGATCAGCATGGACAACCTGAACATGTGTCATCTGCACAAAACAAGGCTTGTTATGCCGATAGGCAATCGGCTGTTTTGTATTAATCCACAATTCAACCCCATGCTGGCCCTTAACACATCCACTGGCAAGGCGTATGACATCATCAGCCCTGGATGTGCCTGCTGGGCTTCGTGCTTCCTGAATGCCTAGAAAATTTAGGTTAAGGTCACACATCTGCCGGCGCAGAAAATGGAGTTTCCCACCAAAACCCTCTGGTCCTGCGTACAGGGAACTCACATTGCATGTTGCAAGACTGATGGCCATGCAATGTCGAATCACCTTTGTTTGGTTGAGGGCACTTTTTGTCGGCGGTTCTGGCTTAGGCAATTGTGGAGGGCACACATCAAAACCATGTCCTTTGAAACTTGGCAGACCTGCAGATTTGTCAAAGAGCATCCACAGATATGGCAGCACAGTTTTCCACTGTTGCAGGTTGACCGGCTGTCGTTTCAATTTGTGCCCATGTACTGCTTCTGACTTCGCAAGAAAGTCAACCATTTCATTCCAAGGATCACCTGCATGCCCCCTCACATGCTGCGCATCTAAGCAGTCAGGAGGCAATGCCGCCTGTAAAGCCTGGAATACACTCCGTAGTGCCTCAAATGTTGGGTTGTCATCATTGCATCCAGCTCGTCCCATAGCCTGTTCGGCCGTGGTGACCGAGTCCGATCTGAAAACAGTGGGTACAGTGATGTTTCTGGATAACCGCCAGATTGCTGCCCAGAAAAGGGCTTCTCTCTCGGCATGTTCCGATCCTACCTGAGTAGTGCCGAGATCTTCCATATCCTCATGATATCCCATATGCTTCGCATGATATTCAGCACCATTAGTGGGTTAAACCCAATTATTCATAAACCATTGAAGGGATGGCAAACGACATAGCACCTTAATATGAAACATATGGACCCTCTGGTAAACTAACATAGCTATGGAAAGATCCACCATTTTTAGTGGGAAAATCCACTATTTCTATGGCCATGTTCAATAGCCATGTCAAATTACCAGAGGGTAACATTAATGATCTTCGGGGTCGATGATGTTCGGGCTTTCCCACATGATGTTCGACACCGTTCTGGACTCCTCACCTCGGCTCCCCCAGGGTGCCCCGCAGAAGTTGTCATCCGTCAAGATCATGTCCTCGATGAAAACCGCGGACATAGTCACATAAGGGGGGTGACTCAAACATGATTGAGGAAAACATCACTAGGAGATTTCTATGCTTTATGGGATATAACATGATAATATAACTTAACTATAGTTGATGGAGTTTATACACCAACTTATAACTTGGGTGCCTCACTTTTTTTGGGTTTTCACCAATAGGCTGTCTTCCATTTAACCAGCACTAATGGCCACCAGAAACAAGTGGAGGCTCTCACCATATGGAGTGATTAACAATCGTTTCCTTACAAAATATTTTTTTTTTTGCGGTGTATAGCTCAATGTCAGACACACACACACACTATATATATATATACAAATAATATATACATAGTACGGTAAGAGCTGGCTTTGACCAAGGTGATGGGAACATGTCTAATTAATTATGTCTAATTTAAGCACATATATCAGGGCACCTTCCACCGTTTCTTGTGTTTGAACATTATCAACCAACTGTGACTTTCGTATTTTTTCCAGCCCGAAAATCAAAGCCACCAGTTGATCACTGGTTGTCAGAATACCGGAAATCCACCATGTAGTTCCATGATTTTCCCAGCATTTTATAGCTGTAAAATGCTTTTTATCCTCCATGGCTAGTTCCGGGATTTCCCATTTCGCCACGGAAAGAACCTATCAGCAGCACGGCGTTGCCGGATTTGTTGCAGCAGCCGCTACAAACCCAGTGTATTTCGGGATGTGGTCAACTAATCAAAGGACGACCATTAGCATCTGACGTAGTCTGACTTACAGGGTTTGATGGTTACGGCTGTTGACAAAAAACCTGTCACTTTTTATACATTTTTATACAATGGTGTCTCGGATCTTGCTATTTCAATACCTAGGAATTTCCTCAAAATTGACCACCGGGCTTCGCTTAGCGAAGGTTGTATAACGACCCAGCCGTTATGGAGGTACCTTTACCCATGGATAACACTGCAGAGACAGACCATTTTCATGGCAAACAAATTGCAATTTTCATGTCACGATCGGGTATCCATTAATATCATTGGTACTTGGCAGCGTTTGTTTTATATTTAATTGATGTGTTTGTTGGTAGAAGGTCCTTGAGTAATTGAGGAAGTGTTTCCCCCTCAAGATTTTCATGCTTCTTGGTTGAGGTTCCTTTGTGTGTTGGCTTCGTCCTCCATGTGTTGCTACATAAATCCCGAATCATATGGTTTGAGGTCCTTTGAAATGCCATGTTTCAATGGTTAAATCGCAATCTTTACCATTACATTTGTTTTGATGCTTGGAATAAAACTAGATCCGCATGAAACATCCGAATATATATATATATATATATTGAAACCATCCGGTAAATATAGTATTGGTTGTATATCCCCGTACAATATCCCCATAAGATACCCTCCAGTACTCATGCATGGCGTGCTGGAAAAATCACCATTTACTTCCATGATTTTCCCAGCGATAAAGTTCGGGGATTTCATCCATGATATTGCCCATCAAAATCATCAAACCCCACTAAAATCCATGAACAATTATATTTAAAACATTTTAAAACCACCATGTCTAATCCAGCGAAAAAAACCTTCATTGAAATAGCAACTGTCCCGTAGTTTCCCATGACTTTCCTATGAAAATCTTAATTTAGGGATTTTCCAGCCATGGAGCTGATTTCTCCATGGTAAATTCCCATTGCCTAGATATGGATTTGTCAGAAAATAGTTGGGAATTCCCCAGCAATGGCCATGATTTTTGTTGCTGGGAAAATGAGGTTCTAGTCCATTGGATTTGAGTGGTTTCCCCTATTGTTGACGAAGTATGACCCATATTATCCCACAAGAAATATCCATAGCCATTAAAAAAAAAAAACATATGTTTCCCGTTGCCGATCTTTGAGCCATCTCTAGTATATAGTTTCCCATCTAAAAAGCTATCATTTTCTCAGCTCATTTAGAGAAACCCTCCATTTATGGTGATTTCCCATTGCTCAAAAAGATCCTTGATGAGATCCCTGAGATCACCAAGTCTCGGAAGCTCCCTTGGCCACTTCTGTGCCCTGGATGCCCATGGCCACTCCGATGTTCGCCTAATGGTGACCACAAAAAGCTGTTTGATGGGATTCATGGGATTAAAATGGATTTACCCTCCAATGAAAGGTGGCTGGCTGGGAAACCCCCTGAACTAAATGAGGTTTTCAATAGGAACATCCCTTATAATTGAGTGGTTTAGTATGCTTTAGAAATACCAAAACCGACAAAAGACCCAAGTTTAACACATCTTGTTGGGGGGTCGCCCTTGTAAATCAAGCTCATACAGCCAGTAATTACAGTATAATATAGTCAAGCCCACAGGGGTTTATAGTAACAAACCACCAATATTTACTGGCAACTGTTTGGGTTTGTCTGAAAATTGGGACCCAACATATTACCCTCTGGTAATTTAACATAGCTATTGAAAATCACCATTTATAGTGAAATTTCCCATGAAAAATTGGGATTTTCCATAGTTATGTTAGTCATTACCAGAGGGTATTGTTTATCCCGCTAGTTGTCCCCGATGTGTGCCATGAGAATGTGGCATCGAACTCCATGAGCTGGACCATCGGTGGTGAATTTTCAACCCCAACACCTGGCATCTTATCGCTACATCCAAATCTATCACTAATACATACTAATACTATCCCCAAATAATTAACCCCTACTGTGGGATGCAAAAATGAACCACTTAAGTTTAACTGCACCATATACCATTTGTTTATTTAACATAGCCATGGAAAATCCCAAAAAATCATGGAGGTTTCTAGCTGGGAAAATCATCTATTTCTATGGGCCATGGCTTCCCTGGCCCAATGGCAAACTGTTAAGTCTCCGGAGGGTTAATAGTAATGGTGATTTTCCCATTAAAAATGGTGATTTTCCATAGTTATGTTAGTTTACCAGAGGATAAATCCTCTTAAATCCCATTAGATCCCATTAAACCACCATTAAAATTCCATTAGATCCCATTAAACCACCATAAAATCCCCATCAAATCCCCCGCCGTTCGCATTCCGTGCTTCGCCGTTCGGCTTCGCGTCACGCCTGGTTCAAGGCTGGGGCATCGTTCACGCCGTCACCCGTCATGGCCGCGACTTGACCCATGCGCTGGATGGACTTCACGATCTCCTACAAGCCCAGCGGATCCAGGCGTTCCCTGAGATGTTCAGAGAAATGGTTGGTTGGTTGGTTTATATTATAGAAAATCTATAGTAAACAAATGGTTTATATAAACTAAATGGGAATTTATAGAAAAATAGTAGTTTATTATGTAATGGTCTATAGAAAATCTATAGAAAATCTAATATTATGTAGTTTATAATATAAACCATTATAGAAAATCTATAGAAAATCTATATGGTTTATATAAGCTAAATGGGAATTACTATTATGAAACAAATGGTTTATATTATAGGGAATTCCCGGAATTAGTTTCTCAATAAAAACCCTATTGTTGGCTGGATTCCCTATATAAACCAAGCAAGCCTAAACATTCCATGAAATACAACGGTTTATATTATAGGGATTCCCCGTTCTTGGATCTTTTTTTATATCATCAGGGGTTTAACGAACACTGCTCGTTCGTGAGATCTTCACGGAAAACCCATGGGGATTTTTGGGTCCTATAGGTCCCAAATCATGGGGCCCAGCTGGATGGTCACATGGTCCTAGAAACCGCAATGGATGGCCTGAGGTAGCCCTCATTATAGCAAACCTCTATGTATTATGTGCATATACAATGTATATATATATATATAAGAAAAATATGATGGAACATGTATATAAACCAGTTATGGAAATTTGAAACCACAACTGATATAAGAAATATTTAGACTACTATAACTGATATAATGAAGAATGGGAAATTATGAATATCTGAGGGTTATATCAATTAGGTATTCCGTGACATTCCCATTATCATTGATGTGGTTGGAATATCATGGGATAAAGAACCATGCTTTGGGTTAACCCAACGGATTTAGCAATCTTTTAGTATAAATATGTGTATGTATATATATATCATTATTATTAGTATCATTATTATTATTGTTATCATTATTATTCTTACTATTATTATATATATATATATATATGAGAATCTATGTTTATATTAATGATATCCCTATTATTTTCTGAGATAATCCGCTGCTTTACAAACCAATTGCAGTTGACCAAATCGCAAAGGATGATGATTTTTGAAGGCAACAAAAGAGGATACTAAGATGATTCATCCCTGGGATTACAAATCCATGAGAGGATTAGACTATTCCCCAAGATGATGATTAGATATATTAGATACTAAGATGATGCTTAGATACTAAGATGAGTCATCCCGGTATCTTGCTAATTGGAGGGACTTTTTTTTAGGGAGTAGTCCATCTAATCAACAAGCTATTCATAGGATATACTCAATTTATGAGGATTTGGAACATCAATTGTGGTGCCGGGCCAGCGAAATCTTGCACCACTTGGGATTCCTATTGGGATTCCTAGTGGGATTCCTATGAAACCCTGTAAATAATGGGATAGATTCCTATGAAACCCTGTAAATAATGGGATAGATTCCTATGAAAACCTTGTAAATAATGGGATAGATTCCTATGAAACCCTGTAAATAATGGGATAGATTCCTATGAAACCCTGTAAATAATTAGGGATACGAATGGGATGTTTCCCATCAACCAACAGTGCCGGATTTCGCAACCGGCACCACAGATCGGGAAGACCTGATCGACCACCACGCTGTGGCAAACTAATATAGCTATGGAAAAGTCCACATGTTTAATAGGTTGATCTACTACAAATGGCAGTGTTCAATAGCTATAAATATTAAACATGTGGGTTCAACCCAGCAAGCACAAGGTTTCAACCAATTATATACACTCGGTATATTGTGGACAGAACAAGCACCTGGCATTTTCTGCCTGTGTCGTGAAACCAGGAGTTCCAAAAATTTCTCATGGGTGAGTCTCATGGGAGGGTCCTTGAATGGGCCTAGCTACCAAAGGACCAAGAAAGGTATCCTTAATCACATTTAAGTTGAAACAACATGGAGGAGGAAAAATGGTTGATGTTCAATCATGTTTCATCATATACCCTCTGATCATCAAACATGGCTGGGAGATCCGCTTCTTTCACAGGCATTAAAGTAAATCAACCAAAATGATGAGTTTCCATTGCCATGTTTGATTATCAGAGAGTGCTGAGAGTGTTGGTACAGGGTCTTGGTGACCATTGCCACATCCAAGAGCAAGTGCTCTAACCGTTTGCTGCCCTTGAACCACCTGCCCCAAAGTCATGAAAAGAGTCAAGCCGGTCAAGCCAATCGTTTGGTGATGGTTTGAAACGGTGATCCAATTTAAATGATGTTTTCCTCTGTTTTGATAACTTCACTAAACAAATGGTTAAAGCAAATGGCAATGAATCGGCAATGACAAAACTCCACAAATGGTGATGCTTCGAAAATCACGAAAGAAAAACCATCTCCAGATCCAATTCGACTCAGGGATCCCATTCCATCACCATTTGGTCACCATCCATCCATTTGTTCATGGTGAAATGCTGAGATCCATCCCATTGGATCCATTTCTGGTTGCTGGTTGACCGTCAACTCGAAAAAATGATGGACTGAACGTCAGTTGGGATGATGACATTCACAATATATAGATAGATATATAGATATTACATATATATGTATATTACTAGAAAAAAATGAAAGTCGGCTGGGATGATTATTTTATTCCCAATATATGGAAAAATAAAATTCATGGTCCAAACCACCAACCAGATTTCTATCCAGTCACACACTCTTGTTTCGATTTGATCCCAGTCAGCTCATATTGGTGACACAACATGAAAAAAAAACATGCTGGTTGGTTGGTGTTATACCCCAATACTATTGGTTAAACCCGCTTTGCTGGACCCATGTCCAACCGCAAATCTATGATTGTATGTTGCTGCTTTCTGAGTCCAGTTGGTGATTGTATAAATTTCCTCTGTTGGTTGTAGTATAATTATCCCAATTTATAACTTCAAAGTTCCAAGTATACCCAGGGATAAGTTTTCTCCAAAATAGTGTCTCTCCCATTTATATTGATTCTTAAATCCTAGTGTTGTTTAACCCCTCTATTGTTGATTCTTTGATACTTTTAATTCCCGGCCAATTCCATTTCAATCATAATCATTCCTTGAAATCCAACAACAAAACATATTATGTTGCTTCTGACATCCTGATGTTGGTGAAGTTCCTTTTGTTAACTATATATCCCATGTATAATGCTTGATCGAAAGTCAATCCAATTAAATGCCATAACATCATCATTTCTACTGGTGAATTCGCATAAATGGTTACTAAATTATGATATCCCATTGTTTAACGTTCAAACACCATTGTTCAATAAAAAACTGATATCACTCTTTAAATCCATGTTTTTGTTCAAATACAGCTTATATCGATTCCTTGAAAGTCAATACCACTAAGTTCCATTTCAATCCCATTAAATCATACTAATCCCATCCCCCTAATATTAAGCATCCCCCCAGAAACCATGGTTTTAGTAGGGGGGTTTCCACATCATTGGGACGATTTAGAGGGTGTTTAATATTATATAGGGGAATTGGTTTAGATTAAATCTTCATGTGTAAAACACATCTACCTCCAAAAAACGCCAATGGGGTACCATTTAAGTATCAGATTATGACTATTGGGGAAATACCCCTCTAATTAATAAACTATCTGGGTAAATTATAATATTTCACTAGCCTGAAATGTTGCGGCCATTTGGGGATGATTTCCCATGATTTCCATGCTTTGGGGGAACAGTGAGGTCGTTGTAACTTAGCCAGAACTATGGTTTGTTAATGATGGCTTCACATTACCTCCAAAAAAAGGTGCTTAACGGTGATGCATCCCATCACTATGACCTTTTTTGTATCACCACTATTGGTCAAGTACCCCCACTACCATCCATTACCATCCATTACCTGATCATAAACTTAGGGCTTTCACATTACCTCAAAAAAAAAAGCCAATCTTCGCCACTCCAAGCGTCGAGCTTGTCTTCCGGCTTGGCACGCGCGAAGACCCGCACCGTGCTGGTCATGCGGTCCATCTCTCGATGCTCCAGGTACTGACCTGGCCGTGCAAAACCAGAGGGGATTGATCCAACAGAGTTCTGGGATTTCTCCATGGATTTTGACCATGTTTTTTCCAGCATAAAAATGGCGAACAAAAAGGATTCAAGTATCAAACACTTTACAGATTTCACGATGAACCATGAAAAAACATTGGATAAGATGGGAGAATATTACAGTACATTGGGGAAATATATCGGTAATATGTTGGATAACATTGGGTAAATATCGGATATCCAAAAAAAAATGGTTGGTACTGTCATTAGCCAATTTTCCACCAACCAGGTCATGGGGAGACGGCGTATAAACGACGGGTGATTTCACCATAAGAGCCAGGTCGAAAATGACGGTTCTGAGTTGTGATTCTCGTTTTCTCGCGGAAAATGATGAGAAATGGCGGTTGAAACAGTATGTAAACATGTATAACCATCATAAAATCATGATAAATGGGATGGAATTAAGATTTAACCACCAAAGATGTGGGATATTAACTGGCAAAAAAAAATGATAAATTGCGATATTGTGTATTGCTCCTTGGTGAACTTTTGCCAGAAAAGCCGAGGTATCGCCATCGTGGGCCTTGGACGGCCCTTTTGCCGAACGCAATCGCAAACAGGCGAACAGGTGAGATATGCAGAAAAGTGAAACGAGCTCGGGCAAACTTTGGCACACTAGCTCTGGTTCATCTGGTTTGTGGTTGAGCCACCCCTCTGAAAAATGATGGAGTTCGTCAATGGGTTTCGGATGACATCCCATATCTGAAATGGAAAATAATCCAGCCATGTTTGAAACCACCAACCAGTATATCTCATTAACCATTATCAACCACTATTAACCACTATTAACCACTATTAACCACTGGGATCTTTGAAACCACCAACCAGTCATGATTCGAAAAAGCTCATCCTGAGCTAAGTCATTGAAGTCCAAGACTGCCATGACAGATACCCGGCCTGGTAAACATACAAAAAAACTATGGAAAGATCCACCATTTTTAATGGGAAAACTCACTATGTCTATGGCCATCTTCAATAGCAAACTGTTAGTTTACCGGAGGGTACTACTAGGATGGAAGCAATACTAATGTTTGCATGGCCCCAAGTCACCATAGCCTTGGATTTCTCCAAACTTAAGGATAATAAATTGCCCCAGCGCATGACTTCAGAAACTTCATTTTGAAATCAGCGGGAAGGTGTGCCAATTTCAGCTTGAGCCATCCTTAGCCACTTTGCGCTTCTGGAGGCTCTTGGCAATTTCAGCAGCGATGTCCCTCTCCGATTTCTCCCGGCAGTCCAAGAAGACGACGCACGGCTTGAAGACACTGAGAATGTATTTCCGAGCCAAATTCTTTTTGTCGTACTTGTGGTCAGGCCCACCTGACCGATAAGACATAGCCTCTGGTAATTTCACGTAGCTATGGCAAGTGGTATGGATGGCCCTTTTTTAGATGATTCGACAACTATTAAAAAAGCTGATATTCCATAGCAAACTGTTGACTTGCCAAAGGATAAACAACACCAATCAAAACCACCTATGTTTGAAGATGCGATGGGGAATTCCAAAGATAGCTTTGAAGAAGCCATGGAACTCCACAATTAAACCAGGTAGCAAATCCGCGTTCTATGGGCTTTGCATGGGAATAGGGTACCCCATTGGCCCAAAAGCCACTGGCTGATCATAACTGGTTGGTGGTTTCAACCCCTCTGAAAAATATGAAAGTCAGCTGGAATTACTATTCCCAATACATGGAAAGTCATAAAAGCCATGTTCCAAACCACCAACCAGATAATAAATATTCCCTATGACACTTGTTATATCATCCCATTTTCAGACACACCTATGTGCCATGGTCAAGTGCCATGCTACATGGAGATGGCCATCCATCTCACAAAATTTGAATCCTGGCAATGAGGAAAAAAAACAATCCCGTTTGAAAAAGGTTGTAAATGACAATCCATACCCCAACTATGTTTGATGTGATCTAACAAAACTGACCATGGAACATATGTGACACATTTTTTGATATATCACAATAAATAATAATAAATATCCATAATATATACCCATTTTGTTAGAACTAAATGTTGCAACGATCCCCAACCAGCGACCCTCAGCGACTTGAAGGTTTTGGTATGTCAATTCATCCACACCTGGAGGCTCTGGTGGATAGGTGTCATCCACCCTCAGCGGCAAAACGCTCAGATGGTTCTCGTAGTCCAGGGCAAACTTGAGTTCCTGAGACACGGGTCCTTATGATCAAAAAATTGGGGTAATCCATGTTCAGACAAGCTCTTGTTTTGGTCCTCCTGTAAAAATGTACCCTCCAGGTTACAGTAATTCACTGGCAAATAGGGGTTGGAAGACTAGTTTCCACTAAAGATTAAATATTAAAGATGGGTTGTTATTTTCAGGGTCTTTACCTGAGGGTATCAAAATATAGCATATCTGTTTTTGGTTGGGTGAACAGTTGTAACTATTCCAATGGCCAGAAATGGTCAGAAAATATCTAAAATCTATGTCTAACGTCCCCAAAGAACCGGACAGGTGGTGTCAAGGACCCGGGTCCTTGTGGGAGGAATATGCTGACGCAGTCATCTCGCCATATTGCTTGGTGCACACAGCCAGCATGGTGCCCTTTTCTTCATGCAGCCGCCCCAGATATTCGGTGGTCAGATCTCCAAAGCTCTCGCCTGCATCTGCCGCAACCATCAGGATGTCGTAGTGATGGTCACAAAGAATTTGGAAGACTTTCCGGAATTTCCTCAAAGAGAAGGACACTTTTCGGTGGCATCAATTCAATGTTTCCAAGGGCACCAGAAAAGTACAGATTGACTCTACAAATGAGCGGCGTTTGGGTAAGGTCAAGACGCAAAAATTCAAGTAGTGATAACAGCAAAAAAATCGTGTCAGGCCCAAAGGTACTGGTTGATAGGGGTTCTCATCTTGGCTTATGACACAATTAATTGCAACACCATTTACACCAGGATTTTTGGCATTTGATCTCAGGATCCCTATTAAATAGAAGCACAAACTGGCAATCCCAGCGTCTGTTCTATTGGGCCCCCATCAAATCTGGCAGAAAACATGGCCACACGTGTGCCTTTGCCACTGGGGATGTCTCCTTCTGGATCTACCACCTTGTTCTCTTCTAGAATCGGGTGAGGCCGGGTGCTATCCTGAGAAAGGAGTTTCAAGGCCTCGTCTGCAGCCTCCTTCACTCTTCCTTTCCCATGCTTCGCAACCAGCGTCAAGGTTGGGACGCCATCGGCCTTCAGTATGGCTTTCTTGGCCTCAGGATTGTTGGCCAGGTTTCGAAGGGCCCGGGCAGCGTGCCACCACCAAAGCCACCAACGCCTCCGCTCCATATCTGCCAATGATCAGCCTGTTCTCATCGGAAACAGCCGCCCAAGTTCCAAGCTGTTCGGCCGCTTCAGAACTTTCCAAACCCCATTTGTGGATAGTTGTGGATTGAAACATGGTGAAGCATTAACTTCTCGCAGCTGCATCTTCCTAGCAATTTGTATCAATTTGTCGGAACCTCAACCTCACCACTCAATAAATTGGGTTTACTATAGATATATCATGATATATCCATACTTCATGGTGGTTATAAACCAACAAACATAACTGAGGGGCACCACCAACCAGAACCAGTCCCCTGACCTTCGCCTTCTGCTCCTCTGCACCACTGTCCAGCTTCCGCATCTGATGCTGCAGGGCCGCCATGAAACCAGCCTTCGCCAAAGACTCCCCGCCCTGGCACCACTGAAGCACAAAAATGTGTCTGAAAATGGGGGATACCATAGGATCTACGATGAAACTGAAGCCGTGGTGATTTGAAGTTCCCATGGGGAGCTGAGGTGTCGAATCCCGCAACGGGAGTAACCCTGATTCCGATGATCCAACACACCATGTAAACCCTCGATGAAGAAAACCTGGTGCATTCATGGGGGTTCACCCAGAAGTGTCCTAAAATGTGGCACCCCCCCCCAATTGGGAGGTATTCTTAGTCCAGGGCTGATAGTATCAATATGTATCAATGAATCCACATTTGTTGGTGTAATCCCAGTCATTGCCGGTTGTAGTTCCGAATGATATGGATATGGCTCAAAAAGGAAACGGACAACTGGTCCAACTTCAAGTAAAACTGCGATAAATCATGATAAATTGTGGTATTGAAAGGATGTGGCTCCTAGTATAGCTGTATACCCCTTCCTCCTATATATACTGTATATTAACCACACCCCTTCCTCCTAGTATAGCTGTATACCCCTTCCTCCTATATATACTGTATATTAATCACACCCCTTCCTCCTAGTATAGCTGCATACCCCTTCCTCCTATATATATATATACTGTATATTAATCACACCCCTTCCTCCTAGTATAGCTGTATACCCCTTCCTCCTATATATACTGTATATTAATCACACCCCTTCCTCCTAGTATAGCTGTATACCCCTTCCTCCTATATATATATTGTATATTAATCACACCCCTTCCTCCTAGTATAGCTGCATACCTCTTCCTCCTATATATACTGTATATTAATCACACCCCTTCCTCCTAGTATAGCTGTATACCCCTTCCTCCTATATATACTGTATATTAATCACACCCCTTCCTCCTAGTATAGCTGTATACCCCTCTTCCTCCTATATATACTGTATATTAATCACACCCCTTCCTCCTAGTATAGCGCATACCTTCCTCCTATATATACTTCCTATATATACTGTATATTAATCACACCCCTTCCTCCTAGTATAGCTGCATACCTCTTCCTCCTATATATACTGTATATTAATCACACCCCTTCCTCCTAGTATAGCGGTATAACCCCTTCCTCCTATATATACTGTATATCAATCACACCCCTTCCTCCTAGTATAGCTGTATACCCCTTCCTCCTATATATACTGTATATTAATCACACCCCTTCCTCCTAGTATAGCTGCATACCTCTTCCTCCTATATATACTGTATATTAATCACACCCCTTCCTCCTAGTATAGCGGTATAACCCCTTCCTCCTATATATACTGTATATTAATCACACCCCTTCCTCCTAGTATAGCTGCATACCCCTTCCTCCTATATATACTGTATATTAATCACACCCCTTCCTCCTAGTATAGCGGTATAACCCCTTCCTCCTATATATACTGTATATCAATCACACCCCTTCCTCCTAGTATAGCTGTATACCCCTTCCTCCTATATATACTGTATATTAATCACACCCCTTCCTCCTAGTATAGCTGCATACCTCTTCCTCCTATATATACTGTATATTAATCACACCCCTTCCTCCTAGTATAGCGGTATAACCCCTTCCTCCTATATATACTGTATATTAATCACACCCCTTCCTCCTAGTATACACCCCAGAAAGCCATGCTCTCGTAGGGCTCCTCGAACTCGGAAGAGACATTCTCCAGCGCCAACTGAGCCTGGGTGAGGTTTCAGCCACCCCATTAAATGTATATATATATATATATATATTTATATGAATATCATCTCAAATTAAAATAGGGTTGAAGAAAACATGGCTGAAACCATGAACTAGGAGCCAAATTCCTGCCCGTTGCCACAGCCTTGGCCAACTCTTTGTTTGTGATTTTTGCGGTGATGGTCGCCTGGTTCTACTTGTCCAAGGCCGGCCGTCCCAAAGCCAGGGCTTTTTCTGTGTGCCGTGGGTGCTGAAGCATCCGTAGACCCGCAGGCGAGGACGGCAACCAAAAAAAGGGATCTTTTCGCCTGGTGGTTGGGCCAAAGAACCAATGCTGGTCAATTTGGTCTTCGAATATGCCCTTTTTCTAGAGGGAAACATAAAGAACCGCAGAAAAACCAAGGGTCGTTTGATCCATCGGCAACAGCACCAAAATCGCTTTTCAGCGCATCCTTCAACTCATCCATGGACAAAACGACGAGGCACAGCCATGGCGCAATGGCGCGAGGGTGGGGCCGAAATCAGGAGGACCCCCCAAGTCTTATTGACAATGAGTTGATGTAAGATACTCAAAATATCTCAAACATTATATTTTTGAAATATTCTGCAAACCTGATGTGGACGTGATTTCCAACATCTTCTGTTTTGTGCATCAAGCCCAATGACTTGAGCCATACCCACGGACGGCGGTGCCCCGTGAACAACCCTCAAACCACCAAGAACATCTCGCGTGAAGAAAGCGAGCTGGGTGCTGAGCGCAAACCACCCCCAATCATTACTAAAGATGTTTGGTGAGCCATGAGGTTCTCGCCCAGATCCATTTTCTAGCTACGCATATATTTGCGTGTATGTAAATATATATATATACATATTGTTAAACATAAATAATACATATATAATATAGTATAGTATAGTATAATATAATATAATACAATATAATATAATCTAATATAATATATTAAAATAAAATATATAATAATATAACATAATGTAATATAATATAATATAATACAATGTAATATAATATAATATAATATAATATAAGATCATATAATATAAGATAATATAATAAAACATAATATAACATAATCAAATTTAATATAATATGATATAATGCAATATAATATAATATGATATAATAAAATATAACAGAATAAACTATATAATAATATAATATAAAATAAAATAATATAAGATATTATAATATAATGAAATATATTATATTAAAATATAATAAAATATAATATATAATAATAAAATATAATATAATATAATATAGTATTAAATTATATATTATATAATATTCTGTTATATATTAAATAATAAAATAAATTATATATATATATATGTATGTTTATTAGACATTGTAATATATATATATTTACATTTAGACGCACTACTTGCACGTAACGTACATGTCACTTAGATGCACTTCATGATTATGTATATACAGTATATATTGATGGACAATTGTATATATGCATATACACATATTTACGTGTAAATGCACGTGCATTTTATCTCTATGTTCGTATATAGCAACATGTGTACAATGTTTGATCATTTTGGGCAAGCCCATATACCTTTGATATCATTGAATACACTGAAATCTTATTCCCATTTTGGCCTTCACTCCCTATGGATACAGTACCTGGTTGGTCCGTATCAAAATGTACTGGGCCGTATCCACTTCTACACTTGGCCCTTGGCCTTGGATGATTCGTATAACTATCATTCACAGTATTCCATTAATGGTATGGGCTGATAATATGGGCATGCCTGGGAATTCAAAAGAATCATGGCTGATAAATGAGAATAATCAGAGTGCCAGCTATCAGTTGAATAACTCAAATTATTCATACTGACTAATATTTCATCTTATGCCTTTTTTCATGGGGAAAAACTAATCATGTAGTATGCTATCCAGCTAGCTGAAGAATGGGAATTCACCATGTTGCAATGAAATGGCGACTGTTACGAAATCCTGCACCAAACGGATGGTTGAAAGCCTATGAAGCATGGGATTCTTATGGATTCTTACCACTTACCAGGCGCAGGATTCACCTCCAGGCCGGAGGCTGTTGCAATCCACTGCGGCCGTGGCCTGGCCGGAGGCGCTTTCTCCGTTTCAGCAGTCGTGGAGGTTTCCAAAAACCAGCTATTGGGGTACCCCAAATTTTAGGAAAGCTCCATGTTGATGTTTTAGCAATGTCTTGAGTTTGGACTAGGAAACTGAGTGAAAATTTCTAAAGATGAGAGTGTAAGTAGCAAAACAACTTGTTATAACAAACTAAAACAATCATCTCCATTACTGGAAAACATGGGGTAAACATAACCAGCAAAATCTGTACTCCTCAGGTTTGACGTTGATTGACGCATAAAAATGTCGATCACGAATTGTTGTCTCATGAAATTTGAGGTATCCAGCTGCAGATTCCAAATGCTAGCATATCTGGCACATTTTTGTGCAACTTACTATGTATATATACTGTATATATATATATATATATGTATATATGTTATCATATACCAAACAAAAACAGAAATGGTTGTTTTCCCCAGTTCTACATTACATGGGATAACTTACCATTTCTGTTGGGTAAATCCATGCAAATCCTAATATTTTTCTTGCAGTTGGGTACCCCAACGACTTGAAACAAAACCAAATGGGCCCCAAATAGGGTACATCCTTAAAATCCACCACCATGTTCCCCACTTTAAATGGCAACAGCTTCAAACCGTACTTGCTTGGTGCTTGACCCAGGACTGGTGCTCCAGCCAGGTTTCGTTCAGCCTAGTTATGACTGGACAATTAATCCCACCGAAACACTAACTGAGGTGAACCACTAAGTCACTAGGTACATGTTGTGCTTTCCAATCGCCTATGTGGAAAATTTTGCCAAGTTTCCAGTGGATAATATACATCCTGCTGAAATCACACATGTTCATTGCTTCGAATAATTACAGTTGCTCGAAAACTATTATTTTACAAAAAAAAATGGTTCCATGTTACACCCATGTTAAAATCCATGAGCGGGATAAGTGCTAGGTAGGTGCCATGTTGGTGCTGGTGATTTAGACATTTTCGGACACATTCTGGCTGCTTGTCATACTAACGTAGAACCCCACAAGCTGCCATTGAGTGCTCATCCAAAAGTTCCATGTTAGCCATGGCGGCTGACGCGGGGAATTCGGAACCATCGTGCCCTTTATGATGATTGATGGATGCAAGATGCTACATAATAACTCTTTTTGACTCAATGAGTCATTTTGTCCAAGATGAATTCCAAAGCACAAATTCTGAAGGCAACTTTAAACACATACAGTACATGTCACGAAACACACACAAAACATATCCTAAACACATCTTAAAAACACATCGAAAACACAGTCGAAACATAAAGAGCAAACAAAACCATATATTCAAAGTATATATAATTTTCAATTTTTACCAGTCGTACCGCACAAAGCGGCAGCGGAAGTTTCAAAAAGAGGAAACCTACAGGAGAGGTTGGTTGCTGTGAATCACGAATGGCAGAGCAAATCCACTGATGGACCGAAAGGTGGTTGGAGTGTTTTTTTTTTTTGAAGTGGCTGCAATGGTTGCAATGGCCACCTCACCCACAACTGCTGGATGTAGTGTGGTGTAGCGCAGTTGTAGTTGTAGTTGTGTTGTAGTGTAGCGGAGTTGTAGTTGTAATGTAGTGTAATTAGTGTAGTGCAGCTGCATTTGCAGTTGCAGTTGCAGTTGTTGTGTGGTGTAATTAGTGTAGTGTAGTGTAGCGTAGCGTAGCGTTGTGTATTCACCATTTTTCTTGGTTACATAAATCATGGTTGACTCAGCTGTCCATATTCCTAATAGTTCAACTGGTTTTTCCTGGGGATTCTACCAAGATTTTTCTTGGTTGAATCAAGTTGAATCCCCAATTTTTTTCCAACAGCTTCGGCCTCATCGTCCTGTGGCTGCAGAATCTGCACATTCTTGGCGATGGCGATGGCCGTTTTCAGGTAGTCCCCTGTAATCATCACCTGCACCGGAGATCGGAGACGGCGCGGCCATCGATTTTCATAGGGAAAAGATGGGAAAATCCGTGTGGGGAATGAAAATCGGTGTGGCTAATATATGGTAATATGGTGAAATAGTATGACTTATGGTAACCGAATAGGGATTTTAGCCATTACCATTCCAATAGTAATTGGTAATATATGGTAATATGGTCATATACTAATAGTAATCAAATAGGATTAAACAGCATTAGTATGATTTTATGACCGTAGCTCAAATGGCCATGTAGTTATATGTACATATATCTACCATTTCTATGGCAAGGTGAAGGGGGAACATGATGACTTAAATGAGCGGCGAGCCAAGGCGACGTTTTACCCATGAACATTGGGGGAATCATGTGGGGGTTATTCGGACTCATCATACGGTAATGACTAACAGTTTGAAAAATAAGGGATTCCTAAATGAGTCCGAAAAGTGGGGATTGTATAAGGATTTTGTATACCTTCGGTATCATCAAATGAAGTGGGGATTGTATAAGGATTTTGATACCCTCTGGTAATGACTAACAGTTTGCGACATAGAAAATGGCCCAGTCGAAATAATGGGATTACCCATTAAAAATGGTGATTTTCCATAGTTATGTTAGTTTACCAGAGGGTATATTATGATGATCATCATCTTATGATGTTGGGGAAGGGATTTCATCATGACGTTTACTGTTATTCATAGTGGTAGCTTTGTTTTCATCAGAAAATCACTGCAAACTTGTCCAATGAATGGGGTTTGGAAGACCATGAAGGGAGTAGGGCGTTGCCATGGCACTACTTGGGTCCTCCCACGTATAAGTTGGTTTAGACACCCATCCTCCAACGTATAAGTTGGCCTAGATACATGCAATAATATCCACTATCCACCCTAAATCCTTGTCTAGATGTAGGTTTCCTAAAATAGGGGTACCCCCAAATCATCCATGTCAATAGAATTTGATTTTCCCTTGGAAATCATCCATGTTGAAATACTTCCATTGTAGGAAACCTCCATATTGTAGTCATAAAGCAACTAAGTGCAACTAACCTATCTTGAGGGCCCACATTGTCAAAGTCGCCCCTGCAGAATGTCGCTTTATTGGTGACTCCATCGTGCCAGGCGAGACAAGAGAATTCCCAAAGCTGGAACTAGTTGCAATCATCAGGAATTCAACATGCTACTGCATAAACGCATGGGATACACATGGGGATGGGTCAAAACATGTCAAAACCTAATGTATTACCATATGACTGGCGGAATAAACATCCATTAGCCAGCTACTAAAAATACCATCCAGGTCGGGTTTTGACTCACAGCCACACAGTCCAGCTGCAGGACTTGTGGGTGTCCATGTAGCCCTCAAAAAAAAACCATGCTGCCCATGGAAAAAGTGGCTGCCCGGCAAACTAGGAGGGTTATCCACAACAATATGTAATTTCTAGGACAAAACAAATAAAACCCGATTTTGAAATTAAATCATTTTGAGTCAGAGACAAAGATCCGTCTCACAAGATATCCAAGTCTGTGCACAACGCTCATGACAAGTGGGCTGACCCACTTACCCATACTTCTACTCTGTGAAGCATCAACCAGGCATCAAAAGCTATTTGGAATAGGAACTACACAGTGTCATCTTGGTTACCCTCCGGAAATTTCACACTTTGCTATTCTGGACCATTGATGTGTAGTTGATTTATGTTATAAAACAAAAAAGTTTGCGACATAGAACATGACCCATCTATAGTTTCAGTTTGCGACATTGAACATGACCCATTTATTTAGTTCGTTGATTTACCCATTTCCCAAGTGGCTGGATATTAAAAGTGGGTGGATGGATTAAAACGCCCAAGCGACCACGCGAATGCCAGCGCCACGTGCTGCCAACACGGAATCCTGGCGGTGATTCATCCCATGGAGTTTTATCCCACACATCTAACAGAAACATATGGTGAATAGTTAGTATATACCATGGTTAATGTATGGTTATCATATGGTTAATGATGGTTAATAATAATCTGGTTGGTGGTTTTCACCATCTTGAAAAATATGAGTTCGTCAATTGGGAAGGGGATGACATCCCATATGAAATGGAAAAAAATCCATGGTTCCAGTCACCACCAACCAGTGATTATGAAAACCATTATGAAAACCATAATGAAAACCATCATGAAAACCATCATGAAACCCCATACTAAACCAATGTTCCAAACCACCAACCAGATCATTTTACCCATGGATATAATGATAGTGATGGATAGTAGTAATATATATATATTCTGTAATGGATGTTTGAAACCACCAACCAGTAATCATTTTTATATTTTTCGAACTCCCCCAATGGTGTTGTTTTTTTCTACTGGTTAAATCAACATCTATGTTGTTTATTGTATTATGAAGACATTTGGGTTTTGTCTGAAGCTGTTTATTATATAACTGGTTGGTGATTGACCTACCCCTCTGAAAAATGATGTGATATTCCCAATATCCCATTGTGGTTAGTCAAATCCCCATATATCCCCAGTTGGGTTATATTATAACCCATAATTGTTGGCTATACAGCCCATTATCCCATATTATCTCAAACTAATACCATCCCCCTAATATTAAACACCCCCGTTATTGTCCCAAATATGTGTCACGGCAAACTAAACCATGGTTTATGGTTGGGGGGAAGAGACTCTCCCACATTGTCACATGAAATATCCGCATTACATCCCCATTTAAACGATACTTAAACCAGGTTAAGCCACCCATATTTTGCATAATGTGTCCCTATCATTTTTTTCCGTGTAGTAAATCCCCACAATGTATCCCAACGATTGCTGTTTTCATAGATGTTGGTTTAGTAGCAACATTCCACATCATTGGGATTATTCAGGGTTTCATATTATGGGGATGGGATTTTTCAATGGAGCAATTCATACTCGAATCAGAATCCTGGTGAAGTATGCAGTGACTAGAGTCACATATCTGGGTTTATGACTATATTTCACAACCTGAATTGAGACCTCACTTTTTGTCATTCCCGACCTCAGCGCCACCTGAATTGAGGCCAAAAAATGGGATCATTCGTCCTTGACTCCATCGCGGTCTGGATCGATGGAGGCGACGAGGCCCAGCAGTCGCAGGTCCTTGCGCGAAAACCCACGGTTTTTCGTTGGTTGCGGACGTTGCTGTTGGGGGGGATCCAGTGGGGATACTGGGAGAATCCATGAGATAATACAATGGTTAACCATTGTTAATAGTGGTTAATCAGTGCTAATAATGGTTAATAATGGTTAATAATGATTAATAATGGTTAATACATATTAACTGGTTGGTGGTTTTAAACCCTCTGGTTAATTAACATATTGGAAGATTAGTTTCCATTAAAAATTGGTTATTTTCAGGGTCTATGTTACTTTACCAGAGGGTAATATAATTCTAGTATCTGGTTGGTGGTTGAGCCACCCCTCTGAAAAATGATGGAGTTCCTCAATGGGAAGGATGACATCCCATATATGAAATGGAAAATAAAAGCCATGTCTGAAAAATTCTGAAACCATCAAGCAGTAATTATAGTATATAATGGGACCAAATTATGTGATAATCAAATTATATGATATCAAATAATCATGGGAGAATCATGAGATCATAATAGATAATGGGATCAAATTATGTGATAATAATGGGATAACCACGGGATAGTAATGGGATAATAAAGGCTTCATCCCATGTTGGGAAAATTGGAGATGCATTTGTTGTTCTTGGAAGATTGAGTTTGGGGGATGTGTTCTTAGTTGTTTTGTTCTTTTTCGGGATAGAATTTCAGAATTGTTTTTCCATTGAAGAACAAATTCACATGGCTTCAGAATGGTTTTTCAATAAACATCTGAAGGACAGTCCTACAAACCCATAGTCTGAGATCTGAGGATTTGTGTCTAAATTGGATGAAGGGAGAAATGACGAGGAACTCCTTACGTTTAGTATCTAGATGTATACCTGTACATACATATACATATACATGCAACGTGAAACCACATTAAATTATGTACACACTCACACATTGAACCTTTTGGCTGTGTGATTCTTGGCTTCATATTCATATTCTAGGCGGCTTAACTGGCTATGACGGGAAAAAAAATGACCCTTTTTTCATCAACCAAGCAGCAAGAGACCACATGTTTATGACTGGGTTGACTTGCGGGGTGCACCAACTGCTTACTTTGTAGTTTGTATCTAGTATCTACCTTGGGAATGATGAGTTCGGTGACTTTCTCCATCAAAGGAGGCTCCCAGCTTCAGTATAATACGTCTTGCTGATGGACAATGCATCCTCCAACCAGGAAGATTTCCTCCCACTTTTTCTGCAACCCCATGAATGGAACTAGGACTGGATGGTGGATCTATAGCAACTCAAAAAAAGAATAGAACCTGGCAAAATCCAATCAAAAAAGAAAAGTAAATGAAATGGCTAAACTCTATCCTCTTGGGGGTTTCTATAATCCTGCAATTTACTAGTCATGTACGGGGCCCAGTCAATTGCGGATCAGTTGTAGATCTTGGTGAGAGTCCCTATGGGCTGTGAATCCCCAAGTACTTGGAGTTCTAAGTAACTTGGCTCAGTTCATCCGTTTATAAAAGCTTCAAAACTATTGATAATGATTATTCCTAAGGAATAATCATTATCAATAGTCTTGAAGCTTTGGTCCTATCAGCATGAATCATTGATAGTTAATCATCCTTGTTAATCATGTATACACTTGTATATATATATATATGTATATGTATATATACATATGTATATATATACATATATATATATTTATATTATATGTATGGGGGGGGTCCTAAATTGGGGCTACCCCATTTATAATTGAAAATCCATGAAAATCCTCTTAAAATGGATGATCTGGAGGTACCCCCGTACCGATCACCCCGCCTGTCGCAGGGCCGAAAACTTCTGATCCGTGGAGATCTCGTCGTCGTGAGTATCGAAGGGAAGTTCCTCCAATCCAAAAAGGATGTGTCCAAAACTTACAGAACAAACCATGGATCTAACCCCCAAATCTAGGGTTTTACATATACATAATATATATACATATATATATATGTCTAACATATATAATAGAGAACAGTGACAAAATATGTAACATATAACATAGATTGATATGTTTAGGATTTGGTTCGGATATGTTAGGATAGAATCGGATAGAAGTTAGAAATTATGTGGGGAAAAACAGTCGCAAAACTGTGATAATGCATACTTCTCTCATCTCTTTTTGGGTGTTACTAGCAACAGCAACCCCTAAATACATGTTCAAAAACTGGAAAACTGTAAATGATCTATAACATACTGGATGCATTTGTCATAGTGTTTTCATGTTTGTCTTTCGTTTTGGGGACCCTATCGCTTAGAGGAAATGCATCTGCTGGTGTGTCCAGCTGTATCCAACAGAAGTTTCGACCCATCCAAGGTACCCTCTGGTAATGACTAACAGTTTGCTATTGAACATGACCATAGAAATAGTGGATTTTCCCATTGATAGCATGGTGGATCTTTCCATAGCTATGTTAATTTACCAGATGGTATTATGAAAACAACGAATATTCAATCTCCCAAGGAGAAATTGCTGGAACATTTACAGTACTAACCAATCAGAATAGAACCTGACCAAGTGTCCCACGGTCCCATGATTCTAACCACTTGTATAAAAACTTCCACAAAAAAATGCCACCTACCCTCTGGTAAACGTTAACAAAAAACTATGGAAAATCACCATTTTTAATAGGGAAATCCACTATAAATGGCCATTTTCAATAGCTATCTTAGTTTACCAGAGGGTAGTTACAAGATGTTACAAGTTGGTTTATGACCCATCAACTGCACGCACGTATCTCAGATATCTCAGCGATCTACCGGAGACCCCAATTTGATTTGCAAGTATCGTTCACCTATCTGGGCAAACTATAATAATTATTAATAATTCACTTACCTGAAATAAGGCCATTTTGGGATGATTCCTCTTATTAACCATGATCGCAGTGAGGCCGTTATAATCTACCCAGACCTATCATGTGCTTGGAAAACTCAATGTGTAGCTTCTTAGCTCCCCAATTTGCATGGACGGATACCACAGCTACATTTGATATCCCTTCTAACCACCGGATAGTCACCAGAAGCCTATCTGGATTGGGCATATTTTCATTAGATGTCTAAATTCATGAGAAACATATACATATTGATATATATATATAATTATATATATATATTGAAAACGTGTTTATACTGATTCTACTATCATGTTCTTTGTTTGCATTTACCCTCTGGTAATCTCTGGTAAACATACAAAAAACTATGGAAAGATCCACCATGTTTCATGGGAAAATCCACTATTTCAATGGTGATTTTCCATAGTTATGTTCGTCATTACCAGAGGGTACCAATGTTTTAATATCCATGTTTTCCAGCATTCAGAAGACCGGCCCCCCGGCAGCCCTGGCACCTTCATGGGTCGTACAGCCACCGCCAAGACACGCAGGGCCTGGGCAGCAAACTCTTAGTGGTTTACCTATAAAAATTGTGATTTTATGGTGGTTTAATGGGATCTAATGGGATTTCAGATTGGATTTACCCTTCTGGTAATGACTAACAGTTTGCTATTGAAAATGGTTCATTAACAGTTGATTTACCCATTCCAAGTGGTGATTTTCCATAGCTATGTAAACGTTTACCAGAGGGTATACTCCTAGAATGGGGAGATGTTGTGAAAAACTTGTTTTACTCTTCTTTTCTGTCGCATTTTTTGAGGCTCGGCTTGCTTACTATCAGTTTGGATGTTCCTCTTGGAAAGAGGACATAATTACCAGTTTGTTCAAGAGACTTTGGACGGCATATAGATGCTTTGTGGTTTCAACATGTTTCAACCCCCTAAAAAACATTATGGGCAGTTGGGGTCATCATGCCAAAATGGGTTGAAGACATATCAATATTGGAAACCTGCAACGTGTTTCACAGTCACTTTGGATTTCTGATCATGCCACTATTCTTGGGAATAAAAGGGACATTACCACGCAGAAGCGCCTAAGCGCGGCTCAGCAGTGGAGAGGGATATCCCTGTCCCACTGCTATTCTGGGGGGTCACAAAGTAGGTTGCCCACCCATTAACCCGTTTTCCATGGTTATCAAGAGGTTATCCAATTATCATTCCCAAATCCCAAATCAAACAATAGCCCATTTTGCAATATCCCTTGTTCCCAAAGACCCATACGGTTTATCACCGTTCCCGCAGTCTGCCAAATTGCAATACAATAGCGTCATGTGGGCCCATCCCCATCTAATACCTAGTGGTACCCCAGTTACTTGATGTTCCTTTAGGCTAACCTGACATAGATAATAGATATGAAAAATCCATGAAAATCAACCATTTGAATTTGTAGACTATATATTTTCCTATGTTCATAGAATTGGATGACGGGAAAATTTACATGAAACCCCTATATTTGATGGTAAAAACCATGGTTTCCTGTAGATTCTCCCTTAAACCAATCCATTTTCCTATGTTAGTTTTTTTTCGGCTACATCCGAATCTTTGTTTGATAACGTTGCGAATCCCATCTCCCGGGAGACCCCGGTGGCCGGCACCTTCATACTGTATTCATCGACGACCTTCAAGACCTCTGCTTTGGCCTTGCTGCAAGAAACCCACATGGGGATTCAATCCAATGATCTTTGGAACCCATAAACTACCCTCTGGTAAACGTTTACATAGCTATGGAAAGATCCACCATTTTTCATGGGAAAATCCACTATTTCAATGGTCATGTTCAATAGCTATGTTAAATAACCAGATGGTAATACAAACGGCTGGTGGTTTTTTTTGGAGAGGATCATTTGCATTTTGAGGATCAATGACTGTGCGCCACAGCCATATGACATCTCATGGGCAAGCCCCTCGTCCTTGAGTTTCTTTGTGGAGCACATCTCAGGGCCTTTCTCTGGGATCTAACTTTTGAAGACATCCTCTGGGTATGTCCCAAAATAACTACTTTGAACATGTGGCGCCATATCATCTCATTCCTGTTGGAGTACAGTACATCTTCCCCACATCTGCTCTTCAATCCTCTTGAAAAACGTTGCTTTTCCACCAAGATGTTCGTGGATGTTCCTTCTCGAATGAACCCTGGCAAAATATTGATATTGCTGAGTTCTTCCTGCATTGCATTCTGATACATCCCACATCCCAGTCGGCATTGACCGACCAAGAACCTCTGGAGATTTTGATCAATGAAAACACCCCCGGGAAGGTAAGCTTATTGGAAATTCCAGCCAGATACATGTTTCTTTAAACACTTTCCCTGCCGGGTAGACCCTATCGTTCCACTTGAAAAAAACATCTGGACCAAAGCAAGTGGCCGCATCTGTCATCCTGGGCGGCTGGAAATATAGCCGTGCCAAATGACCATAAGGGATGAACGGGTATATGTTATATAACCATATATTAGCCAATCATGGTTAATCATACTTTTAAGAATATGTTTTACATATATTATATAACGGTATATGATGTGGTACAATCATCGTTGGGGAAGCTGTCTGATGAACCAATGGATTTGGAGGATCAAAAAAATGTGCACAAATATGAATGTCAAAAGAATGGGGCTCAAGAACTCAACCTGTTGGCCCACATCCAAATCATGTTCTCCAACATCAATAGTACCTATCGAATGCGATCGATGTATAAAAATGGTTAGTAAATCATCATGAAGATCAAGGAAAGTCTTGCCACCCTGTTTCACCACAAAAGACGTGACTTAAACAAACAATCATTGGGCATATCCACAACGGTTGCAAGGTGCAACATAACATGTTTGGTGAAGTGACAAATCACCATGAATATAATAGGTAAATCAACAAAGTAAATGGCCATGTTCAATATGTTCAACAGCTATGTTGAATTACCAGAGGGTAGTGTTTTATCATCCCAAGACTCCGAACTGTTCAAAGATCATGTCATCCACATTCCAGATCATTCCATGCTGATCCAACACTGGGTGATACCCTCTGGTAAACACACAAAAAACTATGGAAAATCACCATGTTTAATGGGAAAATCCACTATAAATGGCCATTTTCAATAGCTATGTTAAATTACCAGAGGGTATCCCAAACCATTCCCAAAGCTGTTAAAATCTTGGAGAAAATGATCTTCCAATTCCAATTCCCGAAGTTTTCTGTGCTCTTCAAAAACACAAAATGAAGACAAAACCCATCTGAGTCAACCGCGAAAATACCTGGGCGTAGTTTTTTCTGTATCCCATCTGTGTACCCTCTGGTGAACTAACATAGCAATGGAAAGATCCACCATTTTTTATGGGTAAATCCACTATTTCAATGGCCATTTTCAATAGCAAACTGTTAGTTCACCAGAGGGTATCCCAAATAGCTCCAATATGGCTGTGGTTTTCCCCATGATCTCCACGTGAAAGTCCCCCGCTGCTGAGATCAGGAGACTTCGACACGCTTCCATCTGGCATCATTCGTTCCTCGCACAAGTCCACAATGAAGTTGGGTGCACCCTGCGGGGCAGCGCCAAAAAAAAAAAAACACATAAAAGGCCCACATATGCGACGGGCGGCTCGCATCCACCAGGCGGTATGTTCGACATTCATGGTTTGAAAAGCATCATTTAAAAATTCAGAAGGAAAAAACAACAGGGGATTCGGATTCAAAGAACCAGACATGGGATGTAGGGAATACTGAAGATGATTGAAGTATGGTTTGGTCTAAAAATGTTGGATGAACAAAACAAGTAAAATCCTCAGGTTCTGCTTATCAAACCTGACTGCAAAAACCTTCAGTACCATCCATTCATGATTTTCCAACCCCGAGTGCCACGAACAATGGCCCAGTCGCACCTTACAAACCGCCATGTATTTGGTGCCTGGCTGTGTCGTGGAGTGGTTCTGCTGTTGAGATCAAGTTTATTTTGGTGAAATATCTGCATATCTTCAAGATTCTTCAAGGTATGTCAATTCAGTTTGGTGAAATGAATCATATCCTATATATGCATATATATAATATAATATATATATAGAGATGCATACATGTATATATTATATCCCATGATACCCCCATAAAATGGTCATTACAAAAAAATGGTTCTCCATATCCAGTTGGGTGTATTGTTCTTTAAGTTGGGGACCCAACTTTGGGATGTACAGGGGTAGCCATAGCCGATGAAGAGCTCGATCTGTGAAAACCGATGAGGTGATGAGGTGAGATTAATGATTTATTTATCCATATGTGGGTAATACCTGGGTTTAAAAAAAAAAAACATATGTGGGTAAACAATTATTTATATATATATACAATAAGTTTGTATAATATATATATATATAGTATATCCATATATGGTGACTTTATGGGTCAAATCAGACTCAAATCCCAATTGTTGATCATTGGTGAAAGTTCTGACCCGATCAGTGAACCCCGTGTTCGGTTGGTTTTCGAACGATGTTCACATCTTACGGAAAGCAGTGCCTCTGCTAGATGGTTTACCTATTAAAAATGGTGATTTTATGGTGGTTTAATGGGATCTAATGGGACTTCAGATTGGATTTACCCTCTGGTAATGACTAACAGTTTGCTATTGAAAATGACCCAGTCGAAATAGTGGGATTTTCCCATTGAAAATGGGTGGATTTTCTATAGTTATGTAAACGTTTACCAGACGGTAAATGGTGAATGTTCTGATTTATGTTTATTACATATTCAATATTCGTGTACTGGAATGGGAAACATGGATGATGTCCTATTTCTAGGGATTAAACAGAAACATGTTCAAACATCAACAATGGGATATCAAATTACAGTATATCAACTAATTTCGACGAACACTAATCCAATTGATTGAACCTAAACAAACATTCGACAGAGACAACCCCAAAAATATCCAAGTGCGGAAACTCATCTTCCAGACCATGCTAGCGTGATCACACATGCTAATGGCAATAGATAATAAGCTGGTTGGTGGTTTTAACCATCTTGAAAAATATGAGTCAATGGGCCGGAAGGATTTTCCCATATATGATGGAAAATAAAAGCCATGTTTGAAACCACCAACCAGATACTGTATAGCCCCTTCTTCCTAGTATTAATCACAACTCCATTAAAATCCATTCCCAATTAATAATCATGACCTGGTTGGTGGTTTGAAGCCCCCTGAAAAATATGAGTTCGTCAGTTGGGATGATTATTCCCAATTCATATGGATTACTGGTTGGTGGTTGACCTACCCCCCTGAAAAATATGAGTTCGTCAGTTGGGATGATGATTATTCCCAATTCATATTAGGGAAAGTCATAAAATCAAGCCATGTTCCAGTCACCACCAACCAGTCATTAATCACCATTAACCAACATCATTAACCATTATTATCCATGATTAACCACTGTTAAACACTATTAACCGTTATTAACATGTATTAATAACATGTATTAACCATCATTATCCATGATTAACCAACATCATTAACTTAACCATCATTGATTCCAGGGTTCCAGTCACCACCAACCAGTGCCCAACCAGGCCCTTCCAATCGACCCGACCCCTTTTCGGACCTGTCGGCAGCGGCATGCCGTCCTCGCAGAGGTTGCTGCGGCCACCGACGTCCGAGACGGTGAGCATCATCTGGGCGCGGCGCCGGAGATATGGAGATCGCTGGTTGGGAAATCCCTATAGAAATTCCCTATAGAAATTCCCATAGAAATTCCCTATAAATCTTGGAAGAATGAGGATTTCAATGAGGATTTCTAGGACTTCACTTCTTCAAAATGGAGATTTACACATATTTAGAGGGGTTTGAAAAGATTAGAGGATAAAACAGCGCACTTTATAAGGACAAAATGACTATAAATGACTAATATGAGATGCTTTCCACCTATAGTTGAAATTGGCAATGGCTGGGATTCGGGTAGATGTATACTATTGGCTATGGGGGGATACTTCAGAGGGTACATTATCATGGTCAATCTTTGACAGTCCTCAAAAAAAAACAATCCATTCAGTAGTTATGATTATGGTCCATATATTTTCGCGGATTATTAAACACATTTAAAAATAGGATCTTCTTTACATATCCCATAGGATCCATGTATGCTATATATGCTAACATTTGGGGTATATTGATGGTAAATGTTACCATATATAGCATACATGGATCCTATGGGATATGGTTCTTTTCCATTTATTTTTGCTGCTTATTTTTGCTGGAAAAAACACCGAGTCGTAGCCATCGATTGTTGCTGAATGACTTTTTAAAGCGACCCGCACAACCGGCCCGCACATGTCGACTGGTCGGCCAGGGGACCCGAGGTAAACTAACAGTTTACTTGGGAAAAACATGAAAAACCAGGGGTAAAACATGAGAATCCATGGGTATACTGAACATTGTTTTTTTTTCCGAAATGACCAAACAAAAACAACTGAGAATCTGAGAATCCGTGTTTTTTTCGAAGAAACTCATCTACTTATATTGTGGGATTCTTTCTATCCAGATTGGTTTCCTGGTCACTCTCCAAGTTTGATCAAGTTTTAGGCCCTGAAAACTTTGAGAGTCATTTGAATGAGACAACTTTGAAGCTGGTGATCAATCTTTCAGTGAACCGGATTGTTTTCCCTTTTTGAGATTCGGGGGATCCGGGGGTGATTCGTTCATCGCTGATCTTTGGGGTCATTCAGATTTAGCTGAAAGAAATGGTGATCAGAAAAAATCTCAACAGGTCACCGCGTTTAATTCGCGCCTTTCGAGAAGAAGAGAATGGAATCTCGATGATGCGAGGGTACTCTTCAGACCTTGCCATGGCAAGCACATTTTCTGTTACCCAGCGAAATGATGAAAGGAAACATATCGGTGCCTTTGACTGAAACAAAGGGAGGTAAGCAGTTGAAAACCTGAAATGTTGACCCGTTCTGACCCGTTCATGTTGGGATGCCCATGGAAGCTCCAGGGTGATCTCAGGATCCACCAGGCTCCATATGAAGTGCAGATACTTTCCGAAAAAAACGGAAAGGCCAAAAAAAAACTGGTCTCCCCCTATTGTTTTTTCAAATTTGTGGGCTGCGGATCTCCAACTTCTAGACATAATTTAATAATATGTTCATGATTATTTCTAATTTCTTTATGCTACTCTAACATAACCCTGACCTTCCAACCACAAGGTTTAACGTTGTGGTTAGTCTAACCCCATGTCTTTACTTAACCCCATCATTTCACTGCCTATCACTACTGCCTTCCAAAGAGCAGAGGCAGAATCTTTGATTGCATCAAGAATGCAGAATAAACAATACCGGCCTTTAAGGAGTTCCGAAAAGTTCCCTTCCCTTCAGCTTGCCATTACTGAATCCTAAAGATAGTATCCATGACGCACATGCTCCATAAAAAAGGTAGGGCGCAAAGTGTCACACCAGATCTTCGATTTTGCAAAAACTTTAGTCAAACCATTATTTGAGTCTTGCCCCCCAGTTTTTTGATGGTGTTCACGGGTTTTTCACGGTCTTTTCACGCACTTTTCACGTTATTTTCACGCACTTTTCACACTTCAAAATGGACCAAACAAATCGTTTAGAAAAAGAATGCTTCAGATTTTGCCATTTGCAAATGGATCTGACCTCTGGGCAGATTCGCGTTTTTCCTCTTGTACCGCCTTTCCACCCACTCTTCATAGCAATACTTATGCCCAAACTGCTTTGGGACTGAGCCAACACGGTTAGTCCATGTTAGTCCACTCTCTGGATGTGAAACAGTTTGTGGCTAGATAGAACCGATTTTCTGCAATCATATAAAGACAAGGTTTAACGTTGTGGTTAGTAACCCCACAGTTAAACGTTGTGGAGGAAGGTGAGGGTAATGCCATTCAAGAGCAGACCAGCATAGTTTTGCCATGTTTCTGCTTGGATTTCCGGTGAAATCCCCATTTGTTCATGGCTTCATCCCATGTTTTGCATGGTCAAGTTTTGCATCAAAATCCCCATGGTTTCGCATGTGTTTCATGCTTTTTGATGCCAAAATCATCCAAAATCCCTCGATTTTTCTCCAAAATCCAGCCTTCACCAGCCCCACGTGGTGACCGCTTCCAGTCCCCGAAGCCAGGCACCCCAGGCACCCCCGAGGCCCCGACACTTTCTCGCTGTGTCCCACCTTCCGGGCGGCCACCACGATCGGTGCCTCTGAGCTGTTGCCGCGTGGCTCCCACTTCTCCTGTTTGACAAAGGTCCACGGAGGTCCCCACGGTCAGAATCTTCGTGGTGATCCATACTATGGAAAATGGTTAGTTTAATGGTTAATAATATGGTTAATAATATGGTTAATAATATGGTTAATAATATGGTTAATAATATGGTTAATAACACCATTGATGATAGTGGTTAATAATGGTTAATAATGTTTGATAGTCCTGGATCATGTGATAGTCCTGATATGTCCTGCAGATTCGCAGGACTTTTCATCAGATGCGCCACGAGGCCAAATGATCCAAATGATGTAAAAATTCCATCTTCGATGATCGAATCCACATGTTTAAATCGTGTTTGCTACTTAAACACATATATATATATAATTATATGTATAAATATATAAATATATGTATATATATATATACATATTATATATATATATATTGTTTGATGATTCATTCCCAGATATTTTTTTGCATCTACTTTTCTTGGATCATTGACCACGCCGAACCATCCGGAGGTCTCCTCACCGGTGTCGGGATCTTTCACCTGGCGTAAACTTTACGGTGCCACGGTGGTGGTCCCCAGATCTGTTTGTTGGTTTATAAGCCCATGAAAAGTATAGGATATTTAAGAGATCTGGGGTTATAAACATATCCTATGGTTAACTTAATGGGGTATAGGTATCTTAATGGGCTTAAGTATGGTTTATAGTATAGGTACCATCTGGTTATGACTAACAGTTAGCCATGGAAAGATCCACCCATGTTTAAGAACGGTAAACCATCTATTTCTATGGGCCATTTTCCATGGCCATGTTAAATAACCAGAGGGTATATCTACCATGAAGCCTAGTGAGTTATGATGAGTTATGTGAACCCCAACTTAGCGATTCCGAACTGGAAAACCACCTTGTACTGGTAATTGGATATACTTTATAAGTTACCAGTACAATCCATTTGGTGATTTGGTATACCAGTATACATTATACTGTAAACTTACCAAATGGATTGTATCATGAATCTCACTGGTAGTTATATACTGGTTCCTACTGGTAATTACTGGTAATTTCTTACATATAGCAATGTATATATATATGGGAAATTACCAGATTGATTCACATACATGTTGCCGTTTAACTATATGTTTAGTGGATTCTTACCAAAATCTATTTTGAATATATGATATCTGCAAACATTATGAAACAACTAGAATGATTCCCAGAGGGTCATTGGAAATATATGGAACTGGGTATAACTGGATACAAAGTAAGACATACAACGGAATTACCCTCTGGTAAACTAACATAGCTATGGAAAATCACAATTTTTAATGGGAAAATCCACTATAAATGGCCATTTCCAATAGCTATGTTAGTTTACCAGAGGGTATGAGATGGAGAATGATACTGATATATTGGTAATGGTGCGGGACCCGGCATGATCATAACCCACAGTGAGAACTGGGGTATCACATGATTTTCCACTTTGGTGATTCCATTTATGGCTTACTTAAACTTATATCTATATCCTGGACCCAGTTCCATAGGATAGTTCCATCTAATCTATCAGGGCTGCTACCTACAATGAGTTGCTCCGCAACGCTGCGTCGGACATTTCCCCAGCCATTTTTAAACTAGGATTGAACCGAGAGAAAACGTGTGATTTTGTGTATATGATATAGTGGAACATGAGTACAATCCTAGCAAGTAGCATATGAATATTCCATAATCGGATCTCCTTTTTGCTGGACTATTAAAACCAGTAACTTAAATATCCCAGGATATCCCAGGTGATGTCAGATCCCAAAACTTCAGCTCTCTCATCCACCAGGAATTCGCGGAAGCCGCCTTTTCCAAGGTGGTGTTGCAGCACAAAATGCCCGAGAGCAATGTGGATCGCACCGCCATGTCTCTCGTGGCATCTGCACCTCAAACGATTTTAGCTGGGCCGGTCACGAATGCGTTGTAGATTTAGTATACTGGTTGGTGGTTTTAACCATCTTGAAAAATATGAACGTCAATGGAAGGATTATCCCATATATGAAATGGAAAATAAAATTCATGTTTGAAACCACCAACCAGTATATTCAGTATACTATACTACTTATAGCATATCACATAAGAATACTATCACCAATATACTATCACCAATAGATTAGTACTATACTATACTCATTTATCATGATAGTTTTAGTATAGCACTTATTGGTTGGAATAGTGTATATATATGATAGTATATTATACTATACTAAACTACATAAGTATAGTAGCTCCAAATAAGATAGAATGCTAGATGCTAATAGCCCCCCACACGTAGTATATATAGTACACCCCCAACTTTTTGAAAAATACAATAGCAGCCCCCAAAACGAATAGAAGTTGGCAAAACTCTACATACTAAAATAGGGGCGAACTACTTTCCTTCTGGGGGTTGCTTCAGTAGAGTAGTACTAATGTGCATGATTTTCTTTGAATATGGCATTGTTCTTGAGGATATGGCATTGAAGTTTGGGATTGCCCTTTGGTAATTTGTTACATCGCTAATTATTTGAGAATCACCATGTTCAACAGGTAAATCAGCGGTGAATCGTCAACATCCATCAACCATCTACAGCAGCATTTATATCTTGAATCAACCATATCAACAATATATCAGCAGGATCTAGCTTCTGGTAAACGTTTACATAACTATGGAAAGATCCACCCATTTTTCATGGGAAAACTCACTATTTCAATGGCCATGTTCAATGTCGCAAACTGTTGACATAACCAGAGGGTAGATCCTATTAAATCCCATTAGATCCCATTAAACCACCATCAAATCGCATGTTAGTTTACCAGGCCGGGTAGATCCTATCTATCCCTATCTGATTTTTTGAAAGCGATGGCTTCGATGCTAAAAAAAACACCATGCCCAGTGCCTCCATCGCACTTGGTGATCTTGCCGACGGTGGGATCAAAACCCTTCCCGGCCACATCGTAGCTGACGCCCGCCGCCCACATGTTCACCTTGGAGGACTTTGCAAAAAGGTGAAATTTCACGGTGAAACTGTCTTGAAATATGCTAAAGTCCTGGTTTAATGATGGTTTAAGCATGGTTTCGTGATGAGAATCATGTTAGACTCCGTGTGAAAGCATGAAGAAACCCATCATTCAACCAGCTTGAATCGGTTGAAACATCATGTGAATCTACCCGAAGACATTGGGACTTGCGCACCACAAATGCAACTTTCAAACAGTTCACAAAAAATACAGGGATTTCACGAACCACCAACATTGGGATTTAAGAAAGAAACATGGGGCTCAAGGCATGAAAAGACTTCACATCTTAGCATGTGCAAACCCAGGATAGCTTTAATGCACATGGTTGCACTCTGATTTCAGGGGTTTGATGAAGGAGTTCCTGATATGTTTTCAATAGCCTCTTTCAGGTCAAAATTCCAGATGGAAACCAAGATTGAAGCCTTTATATAAATCTACGTATGTGTAAATTTCATTACGCATCTGTACCGGTTCCTTTCTGAACATACCATCAACAATACGGACAATAACCAGGCTCTACTCAGAGAATGATCTAACCAGTTGGTTTCACCATGAGCGTCATATATCCCATCACCCCATAAATGTTGGTTGTATCCCTGAATTTGATCGTTAAATCTCATTGTGAGATGCTTCTGGAAAAAAAAAGATGTTTCCATGTTTCATGATGACATCACTAATTATTTTTCTTCAGCCTCCAGCCACAAACCCATCCACTATGATCTTTCGAATCGATTCCTGCTCAAATTCCATGGAGCTGCAAGACAATCCCATATTTTGCCGCTTGTTCCCCAGTAAAAATCAAATTCCTATCGTAGTCCCATTATATAAGTTATACTATCTTATCTTATATCCCTATATCTAAGATAAGTATCATTGAAATATCACTTTCTTCAACTTGGATCCTAGAATTTCCAGAGATGTCTTCCATGTATTCCAGATGGTTGTTCTACACCTTAGTCTTAAAGTACAATATTGTCCCACCTTTTCCAAAGATGTTGTCATCATCTCCACTCTGGAAAATCTCCACCCACCGTCCAATGAATACTGGATAGAGTAATCCCACATAATCATTAATCAACCATCAACTGTCAGTTGTATGCTCTACTACCCATATTGTGATGTTTTTTTCAGCCCTATAGGCCCTTAAACAAAAAACACAAACATATAAAGAAATGACCACCTAGTCATCAACCATCACATATCAATGATATGCCCATATGTTTGATAGTTGAAACCCCACAGTTCTGCCGCCCTGTTTTAATGATGGCTAAGGCCATCAAATCCCAAAACCAATCCACCAACAGCGGTATCGTGATACTTGAATCCCAGTTCATATTTCGCCATCTTATACCATATCATACACACATCCCATTGATTGACATATCTCATCATACCTCCATATCTCCAAAGCGCCAACCATTGCCAACCATCATTTATATTCATTGATCGATTATATCCACCTATATCCTCATTTTTGATGGTGAAAACCACATATCAATCTAAACATCCCATATATCCATATGTTTTGATGGTCAAAGCCAAGCCAAATCCCCAATAAATCCACTTTTTTGTTCGACGGTTATATACCCAAATCTCCCCAAACAAAACTGACGAAAACTCATCATCCATGGCAGCCATGGCGCCATCGTCATCTTGCCCTCCGTCAAGGTCCCTGTTTTGTCGCTGCAAATCACCGAGGCGGAACCCAAAGTCTCCACTGCCGCCAGCTTTCCTCGAGAAAAGCGGTGAAAAAATTAGGTGGTCTCTGATTTGATTCATGGGATAATAATGGGATTTTAATGGGATTTAATGGGATTTTATGGTGGTTTGATGGGATTTAATATGATGTACTGTCTACTTATGACTAACAGTTTGCCATGGTTAAGCCATGGCCCATAGAAATAGATGGTTTACCTAACTATAAAATGGGTGGATCTGTCCATGGCGAACTGTTAGTCATAACCAGATGGTAATTCATGGGATAATTCTTATGATGGGCTAATTTTCATGGGATATTGGTGGGATATTTGAAGGTGGTATACCCTCTGGTGAACTAACATAGCAATTGAAAATGGCCATTTATAGTGGATTTTCCTACTAAAAATGGTGATTTTCCATTGCTATGTTAGTTCACCAGAGGGTATTTATACCCTCAAGTCTTAGCCATATGAAAAACGGGACAATGATTCGATTCACCGGTGGATTTTTAGGGATAGCAGATGTCACAAAGATGTCCGAAGTAGCCATGGAAAATCACCATTTTATAGCTAGGTAAACCATCTATTTCTATGGGCCATCTATACCATGGCTATGTTAGTCATAACCAGAGGGTATATAAAATCTCCAAGAAATATTTGAATGTGATGTGCAAAATCCAAGACAGGACATTGACCAAGCCCTGTTGGTTTAAGGTATATAAAACCGTGTAAAACGTGGTTCAACAAAACTCGTATAGTCTATACGATACTCGGAAAAATCTCTTGGTTGAAGTTGGACGGAACATATCCAAACGTGGTATTACTGGTTGTATATGTGATATTTTTCAATGGCAGATCCAATGGTTGTTGGTTTGTTTATAAGGGTACAACATATATACCTAAAGAGATAAAGCCCTGGTGAAATATCGTCCAAATCAGAAATCTATTGGACTTTCTGGTACAGTTGTTGCCTGCACGATGCCTGGTTTTTTTTTTACCCTGATCCTAGTGAATGTCTGACTATCATGATCCACGGAGAACCAAGGAGTACAACCCATGTAATCAACCGGCCATCATTTCTAGCATCTATTCCATTTGTGAAGATTAGATCCCCATTTTGTTCCCCATTCTATGTACTTGTATGTAATGTAATGTTATGTCCAGAAATGGAGTATACCCCCTAGGCCCTGCCACTTCAATGGGGAACATCTTGTTCTATGGTTCTCTACTTTTGGGGTTGAGTCCCCAAGATCCCAAATGACCATGGTTGCTTCAATAAGTCATGGTCCATGACTTGGATGTGGGGTAGCCCCATTATGCCATGTCAACAAACCTCCATATGGAAAACTGCCCTGTTTAACGGACAACCCCCCAACCCCCCCCTCCACCAACCCCGCCCTGCTCTCCAAGACACGAACCAACACGTGCTGGTTCACCTAAGTGAATTCGCATGCAAACATTCGCATAGCATTGCTTATCCCATGATTTTTTGTTAAAGTCGCACCTGAAACAATTCCCAGCACAAATGTCAAACAAGACATACTATCTGTTGAACACTTGCAATCTGGCTGAATTACCCTCTGGTAAACGTTTACATAACTATGGAAAATCCACCCATTTCTCATGGGAAATTCCACTCTATTTCAATGGCCATGTTCAATAGCAAACTGTTAGTCATAACCAGAGGGTATAATGATTCACCAACGTTGAAATAACTGAAACTTGCGAACGTTTGGGGATGATTCCCCGAATAAACAAAATGTCCCATCCTTCGAGTGACGTCAGGACTAGTGTACTCCCATGATACTCCAAGAATTTCTACTACAGTATCCTCTGATAAACTCACATAACTATAGAAAATGACCCCTTGAGAGTTGATTTACCTATGAAAATAGTGATTCTCCATAGTTAAGTTAGTTTACCAGAGGGATTTACCACTACCTGCCGGCTGGGTCAAATTTCTTCCGCCAGCCCAGGCTAAAGAAATTATTGTCGCTTCAATAATTTATGCCGTCTCAGCCAAAAACTTCCGTTTCAACTGTTTGGCGGGATTGTTGCGGGGTCAGCTGCCATTCTTGCATTTTTCGCACTTTTCTGATATTCTTACACCCTGGAGAACATGGGCATATATGTATATAGCATGTCAAAGTCCAAATATGCATTGAAAACAACCAAAATAATTTATGCCGTTTGGTTGGGAATTTATGTTGTTTCAGACTGAAACAGCATAAATTCCCAACCAAACGGCAGTCTGTCACTTTTTTGGTAGAGGTTTTCAAGCTGGACGCATGAGTTATGCGTTCTTCATGCGGCGAAAGTCTCCGCCACACCTGCGGAATTGACAAAATCCCATTCCACTCAAACCATCACAATTTGCTGGAACCATCCAAAATCCAAAAACTTCCGTCTCATCAAAAAAGCTCCGTTTGAGTGTTGACCCCTCCAAAAGTTGATTTTTTACCAAACACAAATATACATAATTATTGCTATCTCGCTTGTACTAGGTATATACATACATATAATACATATATATATATATACATATATACATATGTATACATATATATATAATATCTATCTGGGTGCACTATAGCATGGCTACATTTGGCTACATCCACTTTCTGGGCCTTTCATACATATACCCACTGTATATCCCCTATCCCCATCAATGGTTGGTATCCGCCAGGACACCATGTCGCTGCATCCGATGGATAACGAGATGGTCACACACAGTGGGATGCCCTGACCGAGTTTTCGGCCGAAAAATAGTAAACATAGGGAAGTTGAAGCAACACAAATGGTGGTTTAACCAACAAAAATGGTGGTTTAATCAACAAAATTGTGATTTAATCTACAAAAAATGTACGGTTGAATCAAGAAAAATGGCGGAAAAAAATGGGGATTTTTTTGGGGGAATTTTCAGCAACAAATGGGGTCATTTGTAACCCAAAAACACATGTCGAACAAGTGTTTCCACCCATAAGTTTCAGGTTTCTAACTTTTCTTGCTTTGGGTTGCTAGATATATGTACATTTCCATACGTTTGAGGCTCCTTTGAATAAATAAAGTTTAACTACCAATCAATGGGCTGTGATGGGATAAAATGGGATAGTAGGATAAGATAGGATAAGGAACCAACATGAACCAACCATATGATAATCGGCTGTCAGTTTCACCTTATTGAATATCTTTGCTGCTTATTACCCTCTGGGAATCGACCATAGCTAGCTATTAGCTATGGGAAAATAGCTCCTTTGTAGATGATGTCCGTGTTTACCTATAAAATGTGCTGGCTATTCCATGGCTATCTTAGAGTATCGGACATGATCAAATTGACAGATTACATATCCCCATGTTTCATGCTTAAATCCCCAATTACCGGAGGGTATGTGGCAAAAAACAACACACTTGCACAGAACAATCATATCCCAATGTTCAATGGAGAATCCCCAACAATTCATCGTGGATACCCTCCGGTACAAAAAAAACGTGGAAAAAATGTCCGAAAATCCCAAGATTCGAACGTTGATTTTCCGAACGAAACCTCCATGGCTTGCGCCGTTCGGGGTCCGATCCCCTCTCCCGCTGTTTCGTGGTGAAATCCAAAGAAAATCGAATGGTGATTTCATCATCCCAATCATTCTGAATGGAGATTTCATAATCACAAAATCGATAATTTACCCAGTCTCATGTTTCATGGATGATTACCATTATTAACCATTCTTAATTGTTAACCATTATTAACCATTAACAACCATTGTTAACCATTATGATGTTTTTTTCTCCCAAGAAAATCCATCCTTTCCACGTTCGTTTCATCCATCGTTGGTGATGTCTCTCATCGTTTCGGTTCCTCGGGAATCGCTGCCACCGCAAGGGTCACTGCAATCAGGACCTCGGCAGAAACCCGGCCAGCGACTACTGGTTGGTGGTGCTTGCTAACCATCAAAAATAGATAATAATAGAATTTTATGGTGGTTTAATGGGATTTTAATGGGATTTTAATGGGATTTTAATGGGATTTTACTGGGATTTAATATGATATAGCCCCTGGAAATGACTCACAGTTTGCGACATTGAAAATGGCCCAGTCGAAATAGTGGATTTATCCATCAAAAATGGTGGATCTTTCCATAGTTGCTTGTAAACGTTTACCAGAGGGTAGATTGATGCTTTTACGGTTTGTTGAAGAAACAAGTTCAGTTGGATTGTTCGATATTGAGATATATAGGTTGAAGAAAGCTGGAGACTTCAATAACTTCACCACTATTCCTGGTGAATGATCACTGGTTGGTGGTTTAACCCCTCTGAAAAATATTAGTCAATGGGAAGGTTTATGCCATATATTATGGGAAATTAAAAATGTTTGAAACCACCAATCAGATCAGGAATTGCAGCAGTTGTTCCATGTTCACGGATTTATCCTGAAGATAGCAACTGCGTTACACATACCCTCTGGTAAACGTTTACATAACTATGGAACATCACCATGAATATAATAGGTAAGTCAACTATTTCTACGGGACATGTTCAATAGCAAACTGTAACAAATTAGCAGAGGCTATATCATATTAAATTCCATTAAAATCCCATTCAACCGCCATTTTGGATCCCATTAAAATCCCAATGTATCCCAGTTACGCTGGGTTATAAGTTGCTAGTTGCTCTGCGGCAACATCGCCAGCTATAAAATCTGTCGCCCAGGGGATGAAGCATCGTGTTTTGTAAAAGGCGTGGTTTGTGGCTGACATTGCTTCACTAAGATCATAAAACGTTTGAAACCATGGTATTTGTTCAAATAGTGATATTGCTATTTGTTATAAACCATTTATTTGTTATAAACCATATCATGGATTGTTCAAATATGTACAATATTGATAACATATTTGTTGTTATGGATTGTTCAAATGGTTTATAACAACCATAAAATGTATTTGTTGTCATGGATTGTTCAAATATGTTTTAGATAACCATGTATTTGGTTTGAACAATACCATAAAAACAATAATAATAAATGTGTATTTTAAGGGATAAAACCAAAGATGTTGTCATTGTTCAAGTACCACTTAAATCTGTTGTTTCAAACAATGAAACCACTCCCTACTTATGCAAGTACCTGCTGAGGGAGCATTTGGGCTACGATTTAGTGGGGTAAGTATGGGCAAGTATCTTCTTGAGTCTTAGGAAGTATTTAGATCCATGACTAACTAATACTAATTATAACTATAAACTATATATATATGTATATATATATAGTGTTTCAAAGAAAGTCCACAACTGTAAATCTGGTCATTACCACGTGTCAGTTTACATTGCGTCCTATCAAGGTGATATGTGTAAGTTTCTCAGCAACTCGATAACACCTCTGAGGTTTCTCCGCATAAAATGTACACTCGGAATTTCCGAATATCCACTCCTGCCTCGCATTAGACATGGACCTGGAACCTGGAAAGTTTCAAAACAAACATGATGGTAAACCATATCCTCCCAGATCCTATCAGATTATGTTCGCCACAGCTTGCCATATATACATGTATGTATATACTATATATATACATTATGTGAATTATGTGCATATCATTATATCATTGGAACTTCGACGTATCATTTTTCACCGCATCAACAACATCAACTAGCAGCCGCTGTCCAACTTTGCCATGGGCGAACCGGTTTCACTAGGTCCCCACACCATGTAAAGTGCGGATGGCGAATCCAAGTTGTCCAAATCCTTTCGGTCTAAAACTACTCCTCAGCACTCGACTCCGGCTTACGTGTGGACGAAGATGTGTGGTATGTAGATGTAGCACAGGTAAAATCAAAAAGGAATTGTGTGGATATATGCACATGTATATGCCACAATCAAATGGATGAAAATTGGATAAAACAACTATCATGTGTAATATATTTCTATACATATGAGTCATTATGAGTCAATATGGGTCTGTCGATCTGTCATAAAATAAGGTACCCCATTCCATCCACTGATACATCATGATACATCTTCATGTTCCCACTTTTTTCTTGCCATAGATTCATGTTCCCATTCCGTATAATTCCCATACACCCATGTTCAATCAGTGACAAAGCCATGGAAAATCAATGCACCAAACGCCCCACAGAACTTCTTCGGCTCCTGCTACTATCTGATCTTCAAACTGATGGACCTTTAGTGACTAAATGCTATCTGGACCTATCTGGGTTTCATGAAAAATACCATGAAAATACCAAAAAAATACCTTTCGTTGATTCGGAATCATTGTTCAACAACTGGAAATGTTGCGGACCATTGGTCTCAAAAAAGCGATGAACATGATACAAGCGGCGGAAATTGCGAGTCCCCTGAGGATACGGGTTTTGCACAGTGTGGGTAAATGACGCACCACCACCACCAACCCAACTAATGTTAGTAGAACAAGAGTAAATCCTCCTCAAATTTACCAGAAATTGGTGCTTTGTCAACCCAAAATATGGCTAACCATTTCCGGTTTCCAGCGGTGAAACGAACCATTTCACCAAGAGGCCAATGATGAAGACCAAAACACAGACCACGATGGCTAAGATACCGATCTTAGCACCCAGCTGCTCCAAATTCCTGCGCGTTACTGGCATTAGCGAAACAACTAACCGGGGTGAAGTCATTTAATGATATATATATATGTATATGTATTGTATATATTGTATATATTGTATATATTGTATATATTGTATATATTGTATATATTGTATATATTGTATATATTGTATATATTGTATATATTGTATACATATTGTGTATATATTGAAAATATATTGCATATATTGTATACATATTGTGTATATACTGTAAATATATTGTATATATACATATTGTATATATTGTATATATATATATTATTGTATATATATTGTATATATATTGTACATATATTGTATATATATATTGTACATATATTGTATATAAATATATTGTATATATATTGTATATATATTGTATATATATATATATTGTATATATATATATTGTATATATATATTGTATGTATATTGTATATATATATATATATATATTGTATATATATACACACTATAATATACTATAATATGCTATAATATGCTATAATATGCTATAATATACTATAATATACTATAATATACTATAATATACTATCATACTCTATAATATACTATAATATAGTATAATCTAATATACTGTAATATACTGTAATATACTATAATATACTATAATATACTTTAATATTACTATAATATACTTTAATATACAACAATTTATGATAGTCATTGATAGTTTATGATAATATATATAGGGAACTCCTGTTTGATGTTTACAAGTGTAGCCCTTCAACCTGAAAAGAACTTTTGACTTGGGTCTCAGGTCCTTTGCAGAGGCGTCTGATTGGCCGAGGTATCCGGCAGACAATAGCACTTCTTTTTGGGCCCTTCCTGACGCGTCCGCGGAGCCATGGAAGTCATGATGCACAGGTTTTCTATGAAAATAAGGATAATGGGAAACATAACATCGGGATATCATGAAAATGGAATGAGTTGCACAACCAACAATGAAGGACAGAAATTGGAACATCTCCCATGAACTACGGGTTGCTTGGTGGATACCATTGATTATACCAATGATTATAGTATTATACAATATATACAATATACTATCATGGATACCATTGATTACCATTTGATAATGATTATACTATATTTTATTAAATCATTATCCTATTAGTAGAACGCAGTACATTTCATAACCAATCACCTTAAATCAACGGATGGATTATGATGGGATTTAAGCACTGAATGGCCAACAAGGCCGTGGGTACGAGAGTAACAACCATCCAAAATTGGGCATCAGAATATCGCAAATTCTCAATGGATGGATTAGGGAAAACACAAAAATAACAGGAAAAACGGTGGGCTTTTTCGGCCACCAAAATGTCAGGTTGTTCTGTAAAAAAACAAGGAAAAACAAGTTTGAATCAATTCTCGGAAATTCGTCCAGTTCTGAATGATTTGACCATTGGACATGGGGTATGTTTCATTACAATTGTTTGTTTGAGGGCAGCTCGCCATGTCAGAACCCTGGTGGTCAAAGATTCCAGATCCAGTGGTCAATGTTAAGTTTGTCGTGGCGTACGGATTGCAAGTTGGGTGATGTTGGGTGTGGTACCTGAAAATGGATTTACTCCCGAATTTGTCGCAATTTTCATGAAGAACATTCATTAGATTGGTTGAAGGGAAAATCTTAAAGCCATGGTTTCTACTGACAATTCTAGGCGTTGCCGTGGGTTTCCTGTAAATGCCCCATCATCCAATTCAGGAAAACATGATGTTTAAACCGTGGATGGAATGGGGTATAGTGGGGGCACCCTATTTTCAATCAGATCCAGTTGGAAACCGCGGGACAAAACCCGCTGAATGCCCTGCTGGGGTGTCAAGGCCTTCACTTAAGGACAATCTCCATATTTCTACGAAAAAAACAATGGATAAATCAGATTTATCGCCAGGTTTACATAGTTCTCTCCATCTACCCTATGGTTTTTACTAGCAGTTTGCGAACTCGAAGCCATGGCCCATAAAAAAATGTTCGATGATAAATCCCTTCTGTAAAATAACAGTTCGATGCGGAGTTGATCCTCTATTTCTAGATCATGTTCCTAGGCGTTCCCCATGTTTCCACAATTTTCAGTTTGTTTACCCTAGGGTAATAGGCCTGGGCTCTGGGATTCAATATAGTTGGCTAGTGATAAACCATGATATTTCCATTGATATCCCATTAAATCACCATGTTTGATGGGTAAACCAATGGTAAACCTAGGGTGCCTATGGAATTCATGCTGGATGTTCCCGCCTCCCCTGCAATGAGCTGCGCGATGCGCCCAATGCGCGTGCCCATGCCGGTGGCGGTGACGACACCACGACCCTGACCATGACTGGAGGATACTGGGGGAGTGTCAGTTTATACCACCCATAAAAATCATTAATACCCTCTGGTGAACTAACATAGCAATTGAAAATGGCCATTTATAGTGGATTTTCCCATTAATAGCATGGTGATTTTCCATTGCTATGTTAGTTCACCAGAGTGTATATCATATGTATCATAAACATGGTGATGACTTGGGGATGGTAAACATATGTAAACATGGCATTAGGCTTACCAACACGGTTTGAAATTGTTGGTTCTCCCATAAAGAATCCCCATGAGATACCAGATGTGTGGAGGAACTGCTTAGCAACTGGGCTGAGCTCACCCACTCACCGTGAGCAAAACCATGGATAAACCATGATATCTCCATTGATATCCCATTAAATCACCATGTTTCATAGACAAACTAATGGTAAACCTAGGGTCCCTATGGAATTCAGCTACTTTCTGAGTGGGATGATCCTCGTAACCTGATTTTTTTTTCACCAACTGAGGGATGGGATGCCAAAGTTGATGGGATGACTTACGCTTTACCATTATTATTACATTAGTGATGAAATTAGTGATGTAATTACCATTACTATTGCTGATTAAATATATTAAATTACCAATGTAAACCATGAGTGATTATATATGAATTTTGACTGTTACTAATGTAATTGGTGGTTAAACTGTTGTAATTGGTTGTTAACCATTACATTAGTAGTAAACCATGGTCAATAGTAGCAGTTGAAATCGGGGATGGGAGTTGATCAACCCCAACATATTTCCTGCGTTTCTTTCTCTAGATATTTTTGTTTAAGACATATGAGGTGTTCAATGGTGAAAATGGCGATATATACATATATATATATATATGTTGGTTATAGTTATACATGTATATATATATATATATTGGGATAACTTGCAAAGTCGATTTAACGAACAACAATTGGGATCCAACGATCGGCCTTAGGGAAAACGACCAGCAAAATGGTCTTTTGACCAAAAATGATGACCCAACTGGGATTTAAGCAGCAAAATGGGCTTGAGAAACCAGCCATTTTCTGGGAATACAATCGATACTGATTAGATATACAAGGAATCTATTTTCATATATTTTTGAAAACTATCTTTATTAGTATAGAAACGAAGGCAACGGAATATTGTGTGCTCTCTCTCTCTCTCTGTATATATATAATATATGCACATTTTTGTATATCATATATATATATATATTTATATATATATACACAGTATCACGGATATTCGTGCTGCTGTCAGCTTGCGTCGGCAGGGGCACACTTGCTGCCCGTATTGAATAACTCCTGTACGTGTTTTGTGGCCCCAAAACAGGGCCAATTTTGGGTCCATGGTATATGCGCCCCCCCTTCTGCAAAGAGTGCATTTAGCTGCGACAGGTTGCATCTCTCATTCATGTTGTCTTGTGTTTGGTGCCAAGATGCTGGTTTCACATTATATACATGTATATTTGTAAGGATATGATGTGCTCAATGGAAGACACGGTGATATATTTGCAGGTTTACGGAATCAAAATTGGGGTTCATCTCGGGGCGAATGATAAGGCATGGTGATTTGACCAAGGAGTATAAACCCAAATAGGGATATACTGGGATACAATGGGGAACTGCTGATATGATATGGGTGCGTCCAAGATTTTTGTGGAGATATCACCCACTTACTGCAAGACCCATGTTGAATCTATCAGCCTCTATTCTTGTTGATTCTCAGCAAATACCCTCCGAAAATCCCCCAAGAATGGGGATTTCCCCATGTTTGACACTGGAGTGTACCCTCTGGTAATGACTAACATAGCTATGGAAAGATCCACCCATTTTTCATGGGACAACTCACTATGTCTATGGCCATTTTCAAGTTCGCAAGCTGTTAGTTTACCAGGCCGGGTATATCATATTAGATCCCATTAAACCACCATAAAATCCCATGAAACCACCATAAAATCCCATGAAACCACCATAAAATCCCATGAAACCACCATAAAATCCCATGAAACCACCATAAAATCCCATGAAACCACCATAAAATCCCATGAAACCACCATAAAATCCCATGAACCCACCATAAAATCCCATGAAACCACCATAAAATCCCATGAAACCACCATAAAATCCCATGAAACCACCATAAAATCCCATGAAACCACCATAAAATCCCATGAAACCACCATAAAATCCCATGAAACCACCATAAAATCCCATGAAACCACCATAAAATCCCATGAAGCCACCATAAAATCCCATGAAGCCACCATAAAATCCCATGAAGCCACCATAAAATCCCATGAAGCCACCATAAAATCCCATGAAGCCACCATAAAATCCCATGAAGCCACCATAAAATCCCATGAAGCCACCATAAAATCCCATGAAACCACCATAAACCACCATAAATCCATGAAACCACCATAAAATCCCATGAAAATAAAATCCCATGAAACCACCATAAAATCCCATGAAACCACCATAAAATCCCACCACCCATGAACCATAAAATCCCATGAAACCACCATAAAATCCCATAAAATCCCACCATGAAACCACCATAAAATCCCATGAAACCACCAATCCCAATCCCATGAAACCACCATAAAATCCCATGAAACCACCATAAAATCCCATGAAACCACCATACAATGAAACCACCATAAAATCCCATGAAACCACCATAAATCCCATGAAACCACCATAAAATCCCATGAAACCACCATAAAATCTCATTAAACCACCATAAAATCCAATTAAACCACCATACAATCCCATGAAACCACCATAAAATCCAATTAAACCACCATACAATCCCATGAAACCACCATAAAATCCAATTAAACCACCATACAATCCCATGAAACCACCATAAAATCCAATTAAACCACCATAAAATCCAATTAAACCACCATAAAATCCAATTAAACCACCATAAAATCCAATTAAACCACCATAAAATCCCATGAAACCACCATAAAATCTCATTAAACCACCATAAAATCCCATTAAACCACCATAAAATCCCATGAAACCACCATACAATCCCATGAAACCACCATACAATCCCATGAAACCACCATACAATCCCATGAAACCACCATAAAATCCAATTAAACCACCATAAAATCCAATTAAACCACCATAAAATCCAATTAAACCACCATAAAATCCAATTAAACCACCATAAAATCCCATGAAACCACCATAAAATCCCATTAAACCACCATAAAATCTCATTAAACCACCATAAAATCCCATGAAACCACCATAAAATCCCATGAAACCACCATAAAATCCCATGAAACCACCATAAAATCTCATTAAACCACCATAAAATCAATCCCATGAAACCACCATAAAATCCCATGAAACCACCATAAAATCCCATGAAACCACCATAAAATCCCCACCATACAATCCCATGAAACCACCATAAAATCCCATGAAACCACCATAAAATCCCATGAAACCACCATAAAATCCCATGAAACCACCATAAAATCCCAAAACCACCATAAAATCCCATGAAACCACCATACAATCCCATGAAACCACCATAAAATCCCATGAAACCACCATAAAATCCCATGAAACCACCATACAATCCCATGAAACCACCATAAAATCCCATGAAACCACCATAAAATCTCATTAAACCACCATAAAATCCCATGAAACCACCATAAAATCCCATGAAACCACCATAAAATCTCATTAAACCACCATAAAATCCCATGAAACCACCATAAAATCCCATTAAACCACCATAAAATCCCATGAAACCACCATAAAATCCCATGAAACCACCATAAAATCTCATTAAACCACCATAAAATCCCATGAAACCACCATAAAATCTCATTAAACCACCATAAAATCCCATGAAACCACCATAAAATCCCATGAAACCACCATAAAATCCAATGAAACCACCATAAAATCCACATGTTTGACACTGGAGTGTATCCCTGAAGCCCAGGCAAAGATCATCATCCCAGGTCCCTGAGGAGACCTTTGCGCGGCCTTGCCGTTCGTCACGTTGCAGCCGCTGAAGACGCAAACTTCGGGCGTCAATTTCTCCGGCTCACCCTGGGGCTTTTGGAGGGCCCGGGATGGGGAAAATGGTGATACAAGATAGATGTGAATGGCATTTCATGGGATTTACAATGGGTTTTAATATGGTTTAATCGGATTTAATGGGATATACAATAATGGGATATGTTATGATGTATTTCATAAGGATTGATAAACGAGATATAAGTGGAGTATTTCTCCAGCTCACCCTGAGTGGATCAAAATGCGGTGAGTTTTGCAAAGGTATGGGGAATATAACGCCAACCATTTCGTGGGGATTGTAAGTTGGGGGTATGATTTTCATCCCAATTGGAATTGGAATACTAACCCCCCAAGTATACCGCCCACGCCAAGAAGAAGTTGTAGTCTTCCAACCCCAAAGTGCTGGCAGGGTCGATGTTAGGAGGGTTTGGGATGGTGATTCTTGATGTAATAAGATATAAAGCCAATCAATAATAAACCATACGGAATTTCATCACAAAAAATGTGAGTCTAGGGAAAACTTGCAGGAAATACCCAAATACCTGGTGGTTCACAGACACAGTGAAAAACTCACAAGAATGAACGTATAGTATTGATACTATGTATACATATATATATACATACTACATATATATATATATACATATGAAAGTGCATAGTTATACGTATTCATTGAACATCGAGCTTAAGAGACTAGCCAGAATAAACCTGTGGTTCCACTGGACCTTCAAAAAAGTCCAAAAAAACACTGACTGTTGGTATCAAACCATCCAAGGGTTATTTGCACAAAAAGTGGACAAGCTCAATGCAAATAAGTTGCAATACCCAACTATTCTGTTCTAGAATCAACCATTTCTAGCAACCTCCAAAAAGATAGAAGTTGGTAAAAACCCTACTAAATAGTAGTAGATTATGGTCCCTTACTCTTCGATCTTTTTAGGGCTTCGCTATGTATCATCCTGGCATATCCTGGCCATCTGGTGAAATATCACCATTTCTGTTGCCGAAAGCCGGCTGTCTTTCACAGCAAAGACCTGGCGCCGAAACCACCGCCAGGTCACCTCTTTTTTGGGCTTCAACTTCCAGGTCTTCGAGACCTCGACGAGGGGTTGATCCCCCAGTGATTTTTTTGTCTGTGTAGCCTGGGGGAATCCAGAATTTTCTGGGAGATTTTGCGGGATTACCCTCTGGTAAACTAAGATAACTATGGAAAATCACCATTTTTAATGGGAAAATCCACTATAAATGGCCATGTTCAATAGCTATGTTAGTTTACCAGAGGGTAAGCCTAAGATATCCTAAGATGGGGATGGATCAAGACATGACTGTTATTCACATCCAGGTCCCAGCTATGGTCTGAACGGTGGGTGGTCATCTCTATATCGACATCTCCATGGGATGGGTGGCTTAAAAATCACCTTGAATCCCACTACTGTAGTATTTCAACCATGAGCCCCTGGGTCCATACTCTGCAGCAAAATCAACATAATTCATGGGTCAATCAACAAAATCTGGGTGGTGGTTTTGGTATACCTACCCCTCTGAAAAATGATGGACAACTCGTCAGTTGGGATGATGAAATTCCCAACTGAATGGGAAAGTCATAAAATTCCATGGTTCCAGTCACCACCAACCAGCATTTATGTATGTTACATATCTGTAGTTATCCCAGTTCTATATCCCAATGATGACAATGAAATCCCCATTTGGGTCACTGGGATTGGGATGGTCTACTGGGATAATATAGCTCTGAGCCGATCCCCTGTTTCATCCCCTGAAACCGGTTTACGTTGGCCAAACACCGCTGGAAATTCAAGAACTCAATGGATCTTTAAAATGGAAGATCCTGGAAGAATCCTCTAGAATTGGAGGATTTTCCATTGCCATGTTTGATTGCCAGAGGCTATATATATATGTACATATAATATAATACATATATATATACATACATATGTATACATATATATATAATATAATACATATATATATATATATGATTCATATAAATTCATATTGCTGGGAACATCCCACCATGACTCATCCACCGCCGGCGCCATCCCAGGGCTCCCTTGCATCGTCTGGCTCTCCTGGAGGGGTGATGTATTTTTTGGTCAAGTGTTTGTGCCATCAAACCATCAAACTACCAGGGAACCAAACCTTCACACCGGATTACCCTCTGGTGAACTAACATAGCAATGGAAAATCACCATTTTTCGTGGGAAAATCCACTATGAATCACCATTTTCAATAGCTATGTTAAATTACCAGAGGGTAAGTTTGATTTTCAGTTTTCACACCAACAAGCTCTTACACCACCCAGCTTTGACAGCACAATTTGAGCTCATGTGTTTCGATTGTGACCCACCTTTCAAGTCCAACTTGCTATAGCTTGCAGGCTTTTTGAAGGCACTTGAACCACTCTTATCGCACTTTACAATCTCTTCTCAACAAAGGAGTCATGTCTACCATCGTATTTCTATGATGTGTACCATCTCTTCTTATCACGTTGATGGCATTGTTTATCGGAACCATGATGATAACCACCAAACTTGGTTGGTTTCCCTCTAAAAATTCAGACGCACCAATCACCAAACCCAAAAATATCATCTTGTTCATTATATTATAGCTGTTATATAACTCAATATATCCCCACTGTATCCGTATCCCTATGACAATCTCCATTATCTCATAACATTCCCCAAATCACCATAAAGCCTAGTTTTATGACCCCGTGTAGAACAGAGAAAGTGGATTTTAGCAACAAAAAAAAACAATCAAACACCGAATCACCAAAAAAACAACTCGACAGGAAGAGTCACCAGAAAAATCAAAAAAAACAAGGAAAAAAAAGAAACCAAAAAAATAAAAACAAAAAAACTGCATTTTTCTCAGGTGTTTGTTTTTTCTCTGTTTGTTTTTTTTGTTTCTCTTGTCGGCGTGTTGTTTTTTTTTGTTTTCTTGTTTTTTCCTTGGTTTTGGTTTTCTAGTTTGTTTTTTTTGTTTGCTCTGGTTTTGTTTTTTTTGTTTTTTTAATTTTTTGTCAAACCCTATATTCTCCGTGTTGCTGGACTCATAAGCCTAGTTATTTCACCAGAAAGCCTGGTTTCATCATAAAAGCCTATTTCCACCACAAACGTTGATGATTCATCGCCTATGGTTGAACTGGGCAAATGTGATGTTGATAGGATTACAGTATAATGATGAAAACAGTGAAGTAACATTGGTTTACGCATATAAGATGCTGAATATGAGTGGCTGACTAATATGAAAAGATTGGTGACTAATGAACTTACTGACTAAATACTAGTATTAATAATACTCATAATAATAAGAATGGTTGACTAATTGTGATTAAGATTATACAATATGTAAGCGCTATATAATGTATCATTAACCATGATCTCACAATGATCTAATCCCCATCTGAGACATTGTCATTAGATACCCTGGTTGATTGATTAACTTACGGAATTATATATGTATATACTGGGGATTATGATAACCCATAGGGAAACCTAACAACCAACTATATAGTATCATAAGATGGGAAAATAGGGTATTCAGGAGATAAAAAAAATGAACATCATCAGCCATCTGATAAGATGATCATTTAATAGATAGATAGAATGAATAGATAGAATGAATAGATAGAATGAATAGATAGATAAATAGATAGATAAATAGATAGATAAATAGATAGATAGATAGATAGCTAGATAGATAGATAGATAGATAGATCGATCGATAGATAGATCGATGGATAGATACATGACATTCAAATATGATACAATCAATCTAACATATATATATATATATACATTCATATGATTAGTTGATCATGCAATATCATAGTAATTCTGTAGTAGATGCAATATCAGGACAATGATGCAATATTATTACTATTGAATATGATTTAATATGTAATATGATGTAATGAATATGTAATGTGGGCAAAAAAAAAATGGTTATCCAGTATTAACAATATAACCATGTTCACGTCAAATCATCCAATCATCACCATATATTGATCATGATGTGGGTAAAACAACAATAAACCATCTCCCAAATCACCATTTGGGTTTGTCTGAAAATAGGGTATATTCCCAATTATAGCCATTTAATAGGGATAATGATCAGCAAAACCATTGGGTTTAGGGGTACACTATTTTCAGACACACCCATTTTTGTAGGTGCTATGGTTGCCATTCCCAGTCATGGCTGGTAAGTCCTAGACCCCACCGTGCCTGTCAACGCCATCTCACTCACCTTTAGATCTTCCGCCTCTGCCAAGCGCATGTCCTGGAGTTTTACCAAACAAGGGAGGAAGGATGGGAAGAAAAATGGCAAGTTATAGGGTTTTATAGGGAAATATAGGGTTTATATAGGGAAACTATAGGGATTTTATAGGGAACTTATGGTTATTTCTATAGATTTAGAGGGATTTATGAGGATTTAGGGCCACATCTTTGACTATGACCTTGCGGCTTTTTTGTTGATGTGTTCTTTCTTAGTTGTTTTAGAAGAAATTTTCTATAAGCATCTAGGATTGCACTGTTTGTCTGCATGGATCCCGCGACTGTCGGAAATCCGCATATCCTGAAATCACTCTATGGTACTCACATGCACCAATAATATACATAGACATATATATATATAGTACAGTAATATAGTATATATATGTATGTATGTATGTATAATATAATATATATATATATATACAGAATTATACACATTACAATCATCTCAGAATCTCCCGGGATCGCAGTCCGCTGGGACCACATCACCAGTGCCCAAGACGACGATGTCGCCGCGGACCACCGTGTTGGTGGTGATCTGAACTTCCTTCCTTGGCGCGGCGTACGAAAAGGATGTGGAATGATGTGGATGGCTGCCCGGCTGGATGGTTGAAACATGTTGAAACATGTTGAAACCCTGTGAATCCTGGGATGTTTACCACCGATTTCAACTGGTGAGAACTGGATTTCGCTGGCCCATGAAAAAAAAGTAGCATTTGAGGTCTATAAAGCCTAGCATTTTATGTTCATAGAACGGGGATACACCCAACAAACATCGATGTGAATCCATCAGGATAGGCTGTGGATAAAACGAGCATGGCAATCGATGGATTGTTTGCTTGCAAAGATCAAATTTTGGGACACCGGCTGCTTTTTGCCAATCAAACATCGTGATTTCCGGTTTCAATGTTCATGTGATCCAGTTCTAGGATTCCTGGATTTATGTTGGGACATGTCGGGATTTATCGAATCAACAAACATACGGGTTTTGAGGCAACCAATATGGCGGTGCAGCCAATGACAACAAATGGGAATCGATAAAGGGCCAATGAGGGGATATTCCAGGAAAAGATCTGCACTCCGATGTGTATATTATATATATAGTGATATATATATATATATATAATATAGTGATATATATTATGTATAGTGATATATAGTGTATTTGATTGTATTTGCATATATCTATATGTATATATAATGTATATATAATACCTGTTGTTGCCACGAAAAAAGCGATATGATTAACAAACTTTGACATGGGGATTCAAGGCACGACTCTGACAAACAAAACAACATGGGATGGAAGCACTCAGCGATGGGGGGTTCAACAAGCAGAGCAGATTTTCTTCAAACAAGGGACCATTCAAATCATTTAAGCTGTTTGGCATTTCACAGACTGTAGATGGAAGAAATCCTCCACCAGTTGGTAGATGCTTTATCCAGTTATAATCCGATTATCGACAGTGTTTCAAAGTTGCCAATAGTTACCAACTGGTGCGGGATTTCTTCCACCCACAGGATGACTGTAGCAAGCTTTCCGCTAGGGTATCCACTAAGCCTCCTTGCTTGGTCGGTGTTTTCCATAGAAGTCAAAGGTAAATTGGTGAATTGACTAAAGAGTTATACCATGTTATATCATCTTATATGATTAAACCATTAAAGAAAATTTAGTTGTTTAACCATTAAACCATTAAACAGCATTAAACCATTATACCATGGTGACATTAATTAGTGACCACAAAAAGGAACTCATCCACTGCAGTGGGCCCATCCGCTACTGGCCGCGATCTCAGCAGATCAATCCTTCCCACGGGAAGAAATTTTGAGTACGCGTACAATGTACGGCTACACCGATATGTTATGACGACTAGTCAGGATGATTCAAAAACACTAGCAATATGTAATACGTATATACAGTATAAGATGATAATGAAAGCTCAATGGGTTTAATATGTGGATCATCTTTCATTAGAGTTCCCCCACCCAGCTTTAGAGGTGAAATGATCCGACCAACTGCAGCCGTAGAGGCCCGTCTCTGATCACCTGAGCTGCGCGCGGGTAGGGAGTGGGATGCAACCTACTTAGCTACTCTTGCCCTCTGGTCATTTAGCATATGGAACACCCCACCATGAACGTATTGCTTTTTTTCCGAAGGGTTTTCCCCATGTTTGTTGTCCAATAACAAACTAGAGGATGTGTATTTTATAATATTTTATATATATATATACATATATATATATATAATGTGGTAAACCCAATAATAAACCATCCCCAAGTTATCACCATAAATGGGTGGGTATGTTTACCATCCTCAAATGGTAGTCGTTCATGGCATTGGGTAGCCATTTCCACCAAGCTGCATAGATGGCGGCCTGCGTCATTTTGGACAATGCTTCCTGAGAAGCAAAGACTGGCTGAATGGCTGGAGGTTCATGATACCATCAACCCATGTGGGAACGCAAACGTGGCTGGAGAATCCCCGCACCAAATGAAGGCTTGCTGGGAAAACCAACGAACAAAATGGTGGGATTTTAGAAAAAAGAAAGCCATGCTTGACTACCGATGGGTAAGTAGCCACTTAAGCTAATTCAATGGGAGATCTTCAGGATCCAACAGATGGAGGTACGTTAGTACCATATAAGGCCATATTTTCTGAGGATATTCCCTTACATAGGCCTGAAAAATAGGCCTTATATATGGTAGGTACCTCCAATCAATCGGATCCTGTTGCATGGCCATTGACTAATTGGGAACCGATTACAGAACTGCCGCAGCGCCGCTTTGAAATGGATCAGCCACTGGATCATGCTCGTCATATGAGGTTTATAGCTCCACCATACAACAGTAAACCATGGGATGGAATACGGTAGCTTACCCTCTGGTAAACGTTTACATAGCGAACTGGAGAATCACCATCTTCAAGTTCGGTAAATCAACATAAATCAACTATTTCCATGGGCCATGGCTTCAATATATAGCAAATTGTAACAAAATTACCAGAGGGTACTTGGCATTGCTCGAAAAAAACGTAAAAAGTAAACCGAAATTTCTCCATGGATTCCCTCAAAGGTGAATTCACCACATTTCTTCATCTTCTGGATCGATCTATCTAAACTACTGTAGCATCCAGCAAAACGGTCGAGTGGCTCAACTCTATAATATCTATTTGTATTAATAGGTAATACGTAATCTCGAAACACTCTATATTCATATATATATATATATCATCATCATCATTATTGTATGATATGATACTATATATTCTATATTATTATATCACATGTTATTTTACTTTATTATATTACCCTTGATATCACCATAAGATGTATCATTTTTTTTCGGGGGCGTCCAGGACCATCCTGGAAGGAGGAACCAGGACGCAACCTTTGACAAGTCGCCAACCTATATGGATCATCTCATTGCATCTCCATATATATGGTATATATATATATATACGTGTGTATACATATATATATATATAATTAATTATATATATATGTGGAATATATGTATATACATATATGTATATATATATGTATATATATGTATATATATATATATGTATATATATATATGTAAACTTCGCCAGGTGAATCATTGTATCGAGTTCAACCAGAGACCCGGTCGCTGCGACACGCAACAATGGACACCTTGCCAAAAAAAAAGTATTTACACTAGATACAACAGGATGCATGTATGTATGAATAACTGTATGTATATATATACACAATTACAACCAATTAATGTATATATATATATATGATTGTTGGTGCTGTAAACATTTATACCCCATGACTTTATTGGTCAACTGCCCCATTTGTCGTGAAGGACAAATCCAACGTCCCACTCTGAAAAATAACAACTGCGGCCGACCCATCTTTGCTGCGGAGCGGCTAAGGCGTCTCCAGCCTTATGTTCAGTCCACGCCGCAATGCCTGCATTTAAAATCACCTCACGGTAGGCAGTTTTGGAAACATCTCGCAAAGAACATCGGTGGAGCTGGAGATTCAATTGATTTACCCTCTGGTAATTTAACAGTTTGCCATGGAGAATCACCATTTTTGATAGGTAAACCATCTATAAATGGACCATCTATACCATGGCTATGTTAAATAACCAGAGGGTAATTAATGTTAATTAATTCTAATTGTCAATAGATGTGCTTATGTGCTTTCAAGTTTTCCGTGGAATTTGGAGGGAGCTGTGAACGGAGCGATGGTTGTATCCATATCCCCCTATCATTTTTGGGGAGCCAAAGGGGCTATCGCCTGCCTCTGGTTTTGCATCATTTCTCAGCAATCCGTTGAGGAACTGGTGTCTTAGAAGACCAAGCTAAACAAATTTAGACTGGAAGGGAAACATCCAACAACTTCAATGAATGACTAGCCCGGATTAATCAGCGGATTAGTCTGGTTTACCAGTGGAGGGGTTGCTAATCCTAACTCGTGAGTATAGTATAGGTGACTGGTTACATGGAGGGTCAGTCCACCTGACCTTGGTACTCTTGTTCAGGATGACAATCACCATGGTGTGCCATGGTCAAAACATGCAATGATATGGTTAAAAAAAAAACGCTCATGCAAGCATAAAAAGGGGAAGTCCTTAGAATTGGGTTCGTTATGGTTTATGGTCACCATATTAATTTCGATTGATGACCATTCCCCACTTTGGATATACAATGGCTGTTCTAAAACATGGGAATGTTCGATGAACAGAGCCCACGAAAGCTGATTGTTTTTATAGGGGCTTCACAATCAACGAAAGGGGGCTTCACAATGCTTCATACACTCCTCTACATTGATGCACATTGTAGATTTGCCTGAGATTCGCATTCTTCCATCTCCACACATCGTCTGAAGCAGTTTTACTTGAGTATGTGATTCTCCCCTGAATGGCAGACTGTCAAAGTATTGAATATCTATCACCAGTTGGTTACCCCAAATATATCCAGAACCTATAAATAAATAAATAAATAAATAAATATATACGTACTAGCTGCGACACAATCGGAGCCTTGCCACAGTCTGAGTCTCGTATGTTTTCATGGAGGATATATACGTATATGTATTATATCATTCCACATTCTCCGTTCCGTATCCCATGAGATATAGATGATATAGATATATCTAAATTAGATATAGATATAGATATATCTAAATAGATATAGATATAGATATATATAGATATATATATATATACATATTAGATATCCCAATATCCTTCAACCACTTCCCTGGCGTGCCATGGGTTCCCCCAATCCCTCACCATTCTCGTGGCGTCACAAAAATAGCAGCCCCATGGCCTCATGGCCTCTCCCAATGAAGTATCATTAAAAAATGCCAGATTTTTTGGATATTAATGCCATATTTATCATCTTCAATCCGATAAAATGTAACATGTTTTCTACATGTTGTCATATTTTCTCCAGTTTGATGCCCCATTTTTTTCAGTGCTCCAAGATGTAAATCCCAAGTCGCAATGACGAAGATTGCAATGCCTGGAGCAAGGACTCAGTGAAAAAAAGTCTATCACTAGATATTATCTCATACTCATGGGAGATATGGGGAGATATATACATATATGGGTATGGGTCAATACCTATAGATACATTTTTAGTGGGATGAACATCCATTTACCAGCTATTTTGATGTTCACCAGGGGTACAAGGTTTTGACACACTGCCATATATAACCTCTGGTTATTTAACATAGCCATGGGAAATGACCCATAGAAATAGATTAAATAGATGGTTTACCGTTCTTAAAAATGGTGGATCTTTCCATGGCAAACTGTGAATGTCATAACCAGAGGGTATATGTAATATTCTATGGCGATATCATGAGGCATTATGATATCATGTATCTATAACCATATTATTGATATATATCTAGGTTATATTAATGGTATCTAATATGGTATATTATTGATATGGTTATACATTAATGTTCAAATCCGATACCATTAATATAACCTAGATATTGATATATCGGATTTGAACACGACCTTTTTGGCGATTTTTTGGAGCTAAGTTCCAAGTGGGTTGACCCTCAAAATTGTACTTGTGCAGGCCCATGCCCATTTCTGAACAAACCTCTATCATCTTGTGTTTGATATATGTATACTATACATATAGATATATATTATAATTATATATTTTATATCATATATCATATATCATATATTATACATTATACATTATACATTATACATTATACATTATACATATACATTATACATTATATATTATATATATTTATATGTTATATATTATACATTATATATTATATATTATATATACAGTATACAAAAATATCCAGGTATCCCAACATCTATTCCCATGAAACTCTTGGTTTACAACCCCACATATTTGTAGGTCAAAAAAAAGGTCATCCACTTGGTTGCAGATGTAGGTTCTGATGGGTATCCTATTCAGCTACCCTCTGGTAAACTAACATAACTATTGAAAATCACCATTTTTAATGGGAAAACTCACTATAAATGGCCATTTTCAATAGCTATGTTAGTTTACCAGAGGGTATGGTTTAGGATTCAAAAAAAGGATCCCATTCTAACAGGATCCCATTCAGCATTGAAATTTCATTTCCAAAGTCAAATCCAGACTTTCCGAAAGCGTAGATCCAGACTTTGTACAAAGCTTTCTGCAATTTCCAGAGGGTAAACTTCATTTTATCCATACCATTGCTGGGTATATCCCCATGAAATCTCATATTAAACCCCATGAAAAAACCCATAAAATAACGAAAAGGCGCCCGCCTGTGGTGTAGGAGAGCGGGTCGTCTCTCTTTGATCCTGTGGCGTTCCTTGGTACCGTCATGGCAAGGCAGGTTCCTTTTCTTTGCCTAGTGACAAACTGTTTAAATATACATAAATATATACAGTATGCATATATATTTATAATTATATATACATGTACATATATATATGTACATGTATATAATTATATATAATTCTAGATTCTATACAGTACATACATGATTTGGAATGCCTTTCAAATGTCTTTCAGGATGTCGTTCCCGACCACAATTGGGTTCGGCAGTGCAGGGAATTCTGCACAAGGCTCACATCTTGCTGTTTATCATCTTAATCTGTTGTATGAATGTATGTACCCTCTGGTAATGACTAACAGACTAACATAACTCATGGGAAAATCACCATGTTTCATGGGAAAATTCACTATTTCTATGGTGATTTTCCATGGTTATGTTAAATTACCAGAGGGTAAATATGTATATGCACATGTTTATATGATTTATATGTTTATTAAATGTGTGTATGTCCATGGATGTGTGCATGTATCCGTTTATGCGTTACAAGTGCATCCATGCACGCATACATGTATCTGTCTGTCTGCATGTATGTATGCAACTGGCAACCGCCCTGTATATTGTGTCATATTCCATTATACTATTGTATACATATTAATTATATTAGTTTGCTTTAGAACATAACGTATCATATCATATCATATCATATCATATAACATTATACTATGTTTTATCAAATCATATCATATATTGTGTTACATTATTTTGTATTATGTTTTACTATATCATGTGTATATTTTACTAATTATGATATACAAAGTCATAAAACATAATAATTATGTGTATATGCACAGTGACGTGCAAACCCTCATGTTCAACTTTAAGAGGCGCATGCGATGCAAAAATATAAGGGCTCATCGTTCCAGCTCTTCCCCCCTCTCCAAGGATTGTACCAATCCAATTTCCAGAAAAAAATCACCAAACATAAATTCAACATCTAGCAATCTAGCTCTACACAATTCTCCTAGAGCATCTCAACAAAAAAACATACCGTCGGCCCGTTGACTTTCTGCTTGGTGGTTGAGCCACCCCTCTGAAAAATATGAGTTCGTCAGTTGGGATGATGAACTTCCCAATTTTTTGGAAAGTCATAATCCAGTCATGTTCCAAAGCACCAACCAGCCTTTAAATCTCTGCCCGGCAGAGAGAATTCTCTCCAGCACCTGTCAGGTCTAAGGGTCACTGTCATGGAGGCCACTGCTGCGATGATCAAAAGGATGATGATGAAACCCAGGAGCCTTGGTTTTGCCAGGTGATCCCGGAGAATGTCTGGAAACAGTCGGATCTAAGGGGCTGAAGTAATGTCAAGCCTGGATTTATGTCAACCCCATTTTGGGTTGTTTAATTGGAAAGCTACCATTTAAAAAATCATTTAAGATCATAAAAAAAGTATCAAATCATGACTATTGGAAAAAATATCCCCCTAATTTTTAAAAAAACAATGGTTTATTAATCTTTGGTTGACATTTATCATTGGGCAATCACTGACCATTGGTCAATTGGTTGCTCCATGACTTGCCAAAGGGACCTGACCACCAGGCGGCCACCAAGAAACTGGCTTGCGTGACTACGTGGTTAAAGGCCAAAAAAAAGCGGGCTGTTTCCAACCATATCATTGGTCGAGCTGAAATCCAAAGTGCTGTTCCAACAAGAGGAGCTATTTTGATTGTAGGATATCGTAGGAATATATGGAAAATACCCTTCGGTAAACTAACATAACTATGGAAAATCACCATTTCTCATGGGTAAATCCACTCTAAATGGCAATTTTCAATCGCAAACTGTTAGTTTACCAGAGGGTATATGGAAAATACCATGGAAAATACCATGGACAACACTCAAGCATCCAAGGGGCTGCATGATGAAGAGCATCAGCAAGGTCGGCTTGGGAGGTTTGTAGAGCTCGTTCAAGCCGTCTTCCTGCGTTTTTATCAGGATCCGAGGCTTAGCGGTCATTCCGGATGACATAAAAAGCCTCTGCAAGAAATCCGAAATCCCAGGGTCTTTTTTTAAATTACCAACATATCAATGGGAATTTCAGGATCCTAAAATGGAGGTACTGTACCATATAAGGCCATATTTTGTGGGGATATTCCCTTACATAGGCCTTATATAGGCCTTATATATGGCCATTGAACATATTAACATATTAACATATATTAACATATATTAACATATATTAACATTGTTCGCAAAATTACCATGGTTTCACCAACCTGAAATGAGGCCTTTCACTACTGGGGATGATTCCCCTTACTCCGCCCAGGTCGTGGTTCTCTGAAGAGCCAGAGTCTTTGTTAGCCGTAGAGATCCCCTGAGGGCTACGCATCATGGTCCCCATTCTTTGGCCATAGACTGGGGAAAAAAAAACGGAAATTCCCCAGTTTGATCAACAAGAACTGCCACAAGTGTTTATCTAACAAGGCTTATGCCCTTATGACCCACTGATCAGGTTGAACATGGGCATGAAACGACTCAGAAAGGACCTGAATATTGAACATGTGTTTCCCCTTTGGTGGGGGCGTTCTGAAGGGTGAGATTCCTTGACATATGCTGTGGTGCTTGAAAAGCACCGAAAACTAATTAGGAACCAATTGCTAGGATGATCAAACATCGTAGATACTGTGATCAATATCAATGTTAAAGTTACAAGCATAAAAACATTGAAAAAAAACATGGACCAAGCAGGGCTTGGTAAGGACCAGTGGATCCTGATTCAGGTGAATCCCTGGGTAGCCAAAGACAGCCAAGACTGATCCATTAGTTCTTCAAGGGACCAATCATTTCGTCGAGTACATGTTGGTCATCCATTTCTTCATTGACATATCCATTGTGTCGGTTCTACACGTCCCAGTTCTTGTTTGGTACCGTTTGTAGTTTTTATAGGCCAAATTCCCAATGTCTCTTGTTTCTTATTTATGTATATAACTGTATACATATATATATGTCGGTGTACATCCTTTTGCATTGGTCCAACTTGACGAATACTTCGCATCGAACCAGGTCCTTCAATTTGTGCTCGGCGGATGCTGTAGTCAACCCTACCACAACGAGGGCTTTGCACCATGGGAGATATCCCATGAAATGTGGCAACGTGGGGGAAGAATAATGATTCGTTGGCAAATTTTTGGATAACCCTTTTTTTTGGGGGAAAAAAAACAAATCTAGCCACCCCAAAGTAGTAGTCAGTGCAAATAACTGAAATAACTGATAAACGCTAATAGAATATCTGAGTGATATGGTAATGAATATACAATAATTCTTCAAACATCTGAAAGCAGCCATATTTGGGTGCATTACGGTGCATTCATTTCACAATTTGGCAACGATCCTGGGGTCGTTGTGAGGGCCATAATTTGCCTGTATTCATTTTTCTATGGCTAGTAGCAGATACTTAACAAAAACAAATCTAACGCTGGAACATGTATTCCTTCATCAAATTGCACGAAATGGAACTCTCTCAATCCAGCATTTACCCGTTGGTCTATGGATACAAACTCGGAGTGGCTCAAAATTCCCCATTCATTGGTGGTTTCAATGGGCTTTTCAAGCTCGCTTTGATTTGGGCACCAGATTTTTTGGTGGCTGAACCGATTGAAAATCAGCTGGGACCATCCCCTTTTTGCTTGTGAACTCCCACCATTCACCACTCGGCTAACCATTTAAGTCACATTCCAGCTACACGTGGATGATATCCACATGCTGGTGGTTTATGCCCCCATCATTTGTTGATGCCCAGGTTGTTTTTGCGACTTTAGAGCTCATCCCACTCTGTATTGCTCCAAAAAAAAACACATCATCTCGTAGATTTGGGATCCTTAAAAAAAAACATGGCTGAAAATGTCATTGCTTAAACTCTTCAGGTTTCAAACCAATCCCTTTCAAATGTGCTGAAAATAGTTCAGCCACCGCCCAGGTCATGGCCTGACTGCAGATCTGTAGTGTATCGACTGATCACCTGGCAAACCGATCGGCCGACAAAAGCCATCAGATGAAGTTGATGCGAATCCTCCCGTTCCCGTTTGGGTCGTCTGTTGGAGTTACTGTCACGTCTTATTTTTGGCTGATCATTTTTAGGTGTTCATGAATGTTGCAACCATTTATAATCTTATCTGGTGGGTGGTTTCAACCCCTCTGAAAAATATGAAAGTCAGTTGGGATTATGACATTCCGAATATATGGGGAAAAAAATCATATTCCAAACCACCAACCATTTATAATCTTATTTCTGGTTTTCATGAATGTTGCCATAGTTAACCCCCAGTTCTTGGCAACAGGCAACGGTGACATCCCCCTGTCTAAATCTGACCCATCTGGGCCTTAAAAAAAACTCAGCCCGGCCAGCACGTACAAAACCACGGCGTTCAATCAGTTTTTTTTAATATTGTGAGGAAAGGATTCATTATATCGTTTTACCCCTGGTTTTTGAAAAATTGTTGCTTCTCCATCGTCCCATTAATCTACCCTCTGGTAATTTAACATAGCTATTGAAAATGGTGATTTATAGTGGATTTTCCCATTGAAAAAGGTGATTTTCCAGTTCGCTATGTAAACGTTTACCAGAGGGTACATTCTTCTACATGTTGTAGATGTTATCCATGAAATCTCGCCCCTTTGCTCACGTTCCCCATGATTCCCCTCAGCAAGAGGAAGCCTATTGAATCACATCGAATCCCACCTAAATCACTGTTAAATCCTATTGAAACTCCAATCCCAAAAGCCTATTAAATCATTTTAGGACTCCATTAAATCCTATCAAATCCAAATAAATCTCCATGAAAGATATAATATATATATATGCAAATATATATATATATATATTTAATGTGAAATCCTCAGGGTGGAAATATCCTCCTGTTCCGGCTGGAGGACCTCGCTTTTTGTTTTTGAACCTTTGGTATGAACCAGTTATACATGGCCATATCGTATAAAAATTCATCATATACAACCACTATATGATATGGTCGATATGATTATGTCAACCATCTTATACATATGGCCCATATGACTATATAATGTTATATTAACCATGTTATATTAATAACGCTATAGCCATCATCATATAACCATGTATCATAAACATATAACATAACCATTCTCTCTATGACATTCTGATCAACTGACCCCCACTTGGGTCGCCCTTCCCCCTTTGCGACCACCTGTTCGATGCTATCTTCCGCATCGCGCTGGGCAATCTCTTCCGCTGTCGCCATTCGTCGCGCCCTGTTTTTTACTGTGGGGGTTTATTTTTTGCCCTGGGTCCCTGGGTCCCTGGGTCATTCTTCGAGATGTTCAATAAACATTGGGGATCATGGGACGTCAAATTGGGACGTGGATTTCAACCATTTTTCAGGAGATATGGCGCCATGGCACCTGAAAATTACTGGGGGAAACCGGAAAACCCAATGCCATCCACTGGTTAATCAGCACATTTTCCCTATATACATAAAAATTGCCATGAATCCTGGGTCAATCATCTATTTTCAGACGCACCCATACTGGTTGGTGGAGATTGGGATTTCCACTTTTGGGCGTCATAATCCTCAATAAGCCAATCAGTAATCAACCAGGATGATGTTCCCTATTAAAATTGCAATTCGTGGGTAAATCCTTCATTTTCAGCCATACCCAATATGGTTCTACTGTGGGAGAATCCCTGAAGTTGGCAAATTGTTTGCAACCTCAGGGACCCTCCTCATGACCAACTTAGCTCACGGTAAAAACGGGAACCAAGGGCAGACACATGAGTGTAATGCCCATCGACCATCAAAGTCAAGAGTCATACTGATCTGTCAGAATCTCCTGTGGGGTATCGCGCACATGATGCACTGTCCGAGTGTCGGTGTTTAACACCCTGCTGTGCAGTTGAGGTGTTCACAACAATTGCAACAACAATTGTGGGTTTTTCAGCCAGTCGTCTTGCAAAACTAAATTTGTCCATGAGAAAGCTGTGCAATGGGTACACTTCCCGACAACAATGCCCTCCCAAGAAAATATCAGGTGATAAGTGTTCAATCCATTGTAAGAACGACCTATGATCCTCTTCCCACCAGGCCGAACTAAAATAACATGTCTTTGCCACCGACAAAAATATTGAGTTTCAGGGAGTAAAACACCTGCGTTCCCATCATCTGCGTGGCTCCTCCGGTGTCCGAACTAGCCATGGAGGTTTATAGCTAGGAAAATCCTGGAATTAAAATGTTTCTTTTTCTCAGCAAGCCATGTTTGATTACCGGAGAATAAACATTTGTTGAACCATATATGAAGAATACTCATATGTTGGTACCTGGCATAGATATCGGACTTGTTCATTTCCATGTGTGGGTTTGTCTAACAACAGGATAACCCAAAATGTCTGAAATCGTCATTTCCCTCCTTGCATGTTGCCACAACCAGGATGTATGTTTCCGGTAATACAGCATTTTTGACCAGACTCACATTGTTATATTCATATATATATATATATTATAGACATATTATAGACACCATATCATGTATATATATACATATACACTCCATATATGATACATATGTATATATATGATATATATATATATAATTATATATTATAATTTATATATATATACCAATATAATGCCATTTATCTCTCCACGTTTCTTCTTTTTCTCCAGGTTTTATCTGGTTTTAAATCCCCCCCTGTGCCTCAAACAGCCGGTTCAGCTCCCAGAGATTTTCGAGTGAAAAATACGCTGCGGATGAGCGACTGGGGGTCACAAAAAAAAACTGAAGAATTTATAGTAACCCCGAAAAAAAGGATCGAAGTCGGTAAAATCCTAATAGTGATAAATTGCTGTTCTATTTTCTTGGGGGACTTTTTTGTAATGATATTAACGGCTCTGAATCTACACTTGAAAGTGGCATTTAGACAATAGATATTGAAAGTGTACTAGAAAGTTTGATAGATGTTCCGGGAGTCTCTGAAAATGGAGGACCCCATTTTTTGACCCCAAAAAATAGAAACATCCAAAAGGTTCGTTGATTTCTGCATCTTACCTCGAGAGGGGATTCAGCGAACACCTCAGGGTCATCCTTGATTTCCTTTTGAAAATCAGTGTCGTGTGGGACCTTAAAAAATTCTAAACATGGGATTTACCTCCAATTCATGGCAAGTTTGTATGGTGGGAAAATGATGATAAACCATGATAAACCATTGGTTTATGGGGTTTCCCCTAAACTTCAACTCATATCATATCCGGCCACGGCCACGGCTAGCGTGAAGCCCTAGGAGTATCCCAGGAACATGTTGATGACATCCAGCACAGGGATCTCCCAGCTAGTCATGTTTGATTATGGGATCTGCTCTCATCACCAGGAACTGTGACAATTCATGCTGGTGACATCTGGGACTGTAAGGACCAGAGATTTGATAAATATCTCAGCGTGTGTTCACTAAAAGTCATGCCCTGAACTGTTCCAAGATTTCACCACGAAACGCTTAGGGTGGAATCACTGACAGAACTGGTGTTTTTTTTATTTTGCTGTACACCCCCAGTTGGCAAGCTCTCGAATTTGGGGCCAAGCTGAATGACTGTAAGAATTCTGGGATGCTCATCAGGCGCTGATTTCCCGGAAATCCCAGTGCTAGATTTCCCACACAGGAATTAGTTGCGAGGCCCATTACCGAAAGCACCCCCATTCCCAAAATCGACAGACGTCAAGTGAGATCTTCAGACTCGGTCGTATTCAACATAAGAACCGGAACTGGTGGTAATTTCACCACCAAAGTTGGTCAATTATGTGGATGCAGCTCCAATTCTTGATATCTTGATATTGAAATCCTCATATCTTGTGATGGTGACATGTCAAAAAAATCTATCACCAACCCTGAATTAAGAATCTGGCTGATTGTATAAATTAGTGATTACATCAATCTGGCTGAATTAATTCACTTCCCCTGAAAATAGCTTTGATGATACAGCCATTCCGGGATGATTTCCGAATCCTAGCCACCATTCGAATGTGACATCACAACATCATTCGGTCACAACATCATCCAGATCTATATCCCCATGTCATACTCCAGTTGTATTGAAAAAAAAACAATGATAGTCCCAGATTTGGGGAGTTTTCGATATACATTCCCATATTCCCAGATATTGATATCCCCAGGATGGGGATATATTCCCATATAAATCCCTTGCTTAGAGATGGACAAAATCCCAGATTTCGACCGTGGTCCCCGTCCCCAAAAAACCGGTCCCCTCTCCCCAGGTGTCCCTGCTGTCATGGCGACGCGGCTGGTCCCAGGCAATGGGAGCCCCACAAGTTTTTCAGGCGACCTTGGAAATCAGATCCCTATTTTTTGGGGTAATTTGCAGGTCTAGGATAGTCTAACCATTATAATATATATATATATATTATTATATAACCAACATATATCATATATCAATATAACTAAGATAGTCTAAAAAATATCTAACTATCTTAGACCACACTGCACTTTTTCAGGTTTAAGATTGGGAATCCCACATTGCTGCGCGATACATGTGGATACCATCCCCCCAATTAACAAAAAAGACCTTGAAAGTTGGCAATGTTTGGAGGAATAGGTTCTTGCAAGACAACTCATGGCAGGGTCTAATTCTGTTAGTTGGGGGAATGGGACATGTCAATTCTTGTAGGATTTGTTTGAGGTATTACAAAACTAAAGGATGATAATCCAAAGGATGGAATGAGGTAATGCCAACCCCGGATTAATAAACCATGGTTTATTAATTAGGGTGGGTACAGTATTCCCCCAATAGTCATGATTTGATACTTCAATGGTACCTTCCCAATTAAATATCCTAGGGGTTTATTAATCCAGGGTTGACATAGTATTAAGTGGATATACTAATGGATGATTGTCAACGGGTATATCATGGCTATATCCATAGTTGGTTGATACTTGAGAAAATAATATGGGAAAATCAACTATGGATATAGCCATGATATAGTATATAAAACTATGGATATCATGTCAACTATCAACTATACTCATACTATGGATAAATCAACTATTTTGTCTTGAAAAATATGGTTTATCTTATTTCAAGACACTTCTTTTTATGGCCCAATCACCCCCTCCGTATCGCCTTGGAGACGTGTGATGTGACGAGACGTTCTGCAAAGGATGCAGAACAACGACGCTTCCCGACCTCGCCGGTGTCTTCCCGGTTCGCGATGCGAGGCTATCATCCGAACGGAAGTGATGAATCAACCATCATTTTTTTTGTTGAATCCAGGCTTGGGCCTAGGATTGGTTTAAACGGTTTAAAGAGTTTCTTGCTTAAACAATGTTTAAACCGAAAATGTTTAAACACATCCAGGGTAGTAGAGGACTAGTAAATTCATTTTAACACGGAACATGTTTAAACAACTGTTGAAACATGCTTAAACAAATTCCAAGAGATGGTGGACCAACCGCATGAGATCATGCGCACAGTGAATTCGTTTAAACATGTGAACATATTTAAACAAATGTTCTGTTTAAACATGGTTAAACGAATTCCGAGAGATTGAGGACCCAAGCGCATGAGATTGTGCGCACCTGCAGAATCAAGCACTGAGAGATCTGCTGCTAGTGACATCACCCTTGTTCTTCTCTCTCGCTCACCCATTCTTACTACTCAAATCACTTCAGTGTTCCCGGCCGCCAACTCTCACACGATGAATATGATTAGACAGTTTAAATATATATATATCGACCCGAGTTTTAAACGTGTTTAAACAGTTTGACGTTTAAAGGGTTTCATGTTTAAACATCTTTGGAACGACCTTAGAGGTGAATTTATCATTAAAAATCATGAAATTAGTAGTAACAACCATTCAAAACCTCCAAACCAATCAAAATATGATACCTGGTTGGTGGTATACCTACCCCCATGAAAAATATGAGTTCGTCAGTTGGGACTATGAAATTCCCATGTTTTTTGGAAAACCATAAAATTCCATGGTTCCAAACCACCAACCAGATCATTATAGTAATTATATCATCATTCATACTATATTGTGGTAAGTATCATTGACAATAGTATCCCATAATGATAGTCTAACATATTGTCAATGATGATAATTACTATAATTCCATGGTTCCAAACCACCAAACAGATTATTATTAACCATTATTAAAGATGATTAACCATCATTAACCACTATTAACCAATTATCTATAATTAGTTCCAAACCATCAACCAGAGAACTGACGATTCAAACCCGCAGAAAATCCACTGGCGGGCCTCACAGGTGGTTTCAACGCACGCCGCCAGCGAGGACCTTCCTGCGGCCACAATGGCATATGATGGGTAGAAACTAACCATCCCCAGTCATGGTAGTTGCTGCAGCTTGGAGGTGCCAAGATTTATTTTTTTTCGGATTTAGAGATATTTAGATAACTTTTTGAGAATGAAAACTGTTGCAAAACGGGTAGGTTTTACCACTTGGAGGCGGGAAGGAGAGCAACTTCAGCCATTCACTCCTCAGTTTACCCAGATCTTATGTGGATCCAGAAGAAAATATCCTTCACCAAGGTTCAAAACATATGTTGACCGCTTTTGTTCTGGGCTTGTCTAAACAATTGAGTTGTGTTTTTTTTCCTTGCTAAACTGCAATACACAAATTAGTACACCTACGCGGGGCCTACGCAAATCACTCCTCCCAAGCAAGACTGCCTACGCGAGGGTTACCTTTCAAGAAGTGCCTACGCGGTTGCCTCCGCGAAAGTTGCTGCAACGATCTCTTTACTTGACGTGATGTGATCACAATTCTGGTTCAGAAGAGGAATAGAAAGAATTGGAAGATGACGATTCTTTGGGTGACTTGTGAAAGGAAGGCGGAAGCCTCATCAAGAGTGGAGCACTGTGTCATGATGTGATCGGCAGTCATGATGAACTCATGGAAACATTAGAAAAGTGAAACGGTAAGACTTTGATGGGCTACGGGCCACAATTTGACCTAGGGCCTCCGCGTTTCCTACGCGAGGGCCTACGCGGAGCCTACGCGAAAATCCGAACCGAAAATGGCTGTTCGAAAACTTGGCACTTGTAATTTTCTGGAAAAGCGGTTGTTTCTTTAATCTCCCCTTTCTTCCAGCTAAACATATGAACCATACAATCCAGTTTGCATTTAAAATCATTGTAAGCCACCAAGAAAAACAAGAGTTCGAGGTCAGAAACAAACAGTCTAAAACATCTAAACAAAGTGCCTACGCGAGACTGCCTACGCAGCCTCTCCTACATTATCCTACGTATATGCCTACGCGAAACCTACGCACCAAGCAGAATAGCCTACGCATGAATGATGTGAGTTCCTCCTCAATCTAAATTCCATCATCTGGAAAAAAAACGTGGCTCAATTGGGGGTAATCGGGATACCCGAATCCATCTGATAATTCGATCCAGTACATCTCACCAGGGTGGTACGCGGATGCCGCTTTTGGAGAAGTGATTCACCCTTGAAAATCCACTCATTTTCAATGGGTAAATCCACTATTTCTATGGCCATTTTCAATAGCTATGTTAAATTACCAGAGGGTATCATGTTTCTGGGTGACCTCCCTCTTTTCATGAGCTTTTCTTTGTACCCTAAAAACCAATCGTTTTACTTAGACTTACACCCCTTGCAGGTTAAAGTCCCACGTTTACCCCGCGGTACACCAGTCGGTTTACCCAAATATCCAGTTGCTGTTGCTGATATTTGCTTATAATATATCTCCCATTGATATTTCTCAGTAATATACTATTGATTAGCATATCATTTGTTTGTTTACCCTCCGGTAATTCAACGTCGCTATTGAAAATTGCAATTGATAGTTGATTTGCCCATCAAAAAAATGTGATTTTCCATAGTTATGTTAGTTTACAAGAGGGTAATATCCCAATCACCTGTGTAAATCATTATGGGTTCACAGGAAAACTTGCACAGATATATAAACCCCTTACATGGCTATCTGAAAATAGACTGAACAGATGGATTTAGGGGTATATACACTATTTCATTCAAACCCATTTCTGGTTGGTGGTTATTTTAACCATCTTGGAAAATATGAAAGTCAATGGGAAGGATTATCCCATATATTATGGAAAATAAAAAATGTTCCAAACCACCAACCAGCATTTATGTGCGTGTATATATCCTATAACCATATCCTATAGCATATCTATGTATTGTCTTGATTAAATCACTATGCTATAACATGTTAATGTTTGTAAGTCAAAAGGAAACCATCCCCATTGTTACCAAGTTTTACGGCTATAAACCATCAACATACGGGTGGTTAAGCGTTCCTTTACTAACATTACTATACCCTCTGGTAGTTTAACATAGCCATGGAAAAAATCACCATTCACCTACAGGTAAATCATCTATCAGTGGTCCCATTTTTTCATAGCAAACTTTTAAATCTACTGGAGACTACTGTATAGGACTACTGTATAGGATGGTGCCCCCCAGTTGTAAGTTGGTTTATAAACCATAAAGCATAGTATAACCACAATAGTTATAATGGGGTTTATAAACCATATGGGGATATTATGGTAGATATAACATGGTTTATACTATAGTTAGTTATATCATGTTATATCTACCATAAACCATAGTATAACCGATCCCACGCCGCCCCAACCGCACCACAGGATGTCGCTGTGGTGGCAACACATCGCGGGGCGTCTCTGGAAGAGGCGTCCTGCACCTCGATCTGCCGGAAATCCGAGGGTTTTAGGCCTAAAATATATGGGTGTTCCTATGTTTTCCTGCAGTTGTTCCCTTCAACCACTGCGAAAATGGGGGAAAATGAGAATTGTTAGGCAAGAAATATGAATGTTAGATGATTTTCAGCGAAACATTGGGGATTTTGGCCCAAAAAAATAGGGGAATTGTTGTTGTTTTGCCCCACCACAAGTTGGGAGTTCAACCATGAGTCTCTAGGAGTCAGCTAAGCAAATCCCAAATGAATGGGATAAACTGTGAAACCAGCAACAGAACCCAATTGTTGAGCTTTTAAAACAATTAATGTCTATTAATCATATAGATAAATATAGCACAAATTCGACCATATTGACCATATTATAAAAAATATCAAACGTGGTATGGCCTACATATGGGTAAATCAGAAAAGTTCAAGTTGACAAATGGAAAACATTCTGAAACACATTTGTTAGTTGATAGAGATTCAATCAATACATAATAATCCCCAGTATATTGGATAGTAAATCCCCAAGCCATTGATCAACTAATCATCATTAATCAATTGCATTCCCATATGTTTGATAGTCAAAATCCCATCAATCCCCCCGAAAAAAAATGATGGTTAAATCCCCAACCTAATCATCAACGGATCCACAAACAATAGTTTGTCAGTTACATCCACTAATTGTATACATATACATAATGATACATATGTATATATATATGTATATATATCCCCATATCCCATCATCTCTGATGCTGAAAATCCCACAAAATCCCATATCTTTTGCTACTTAGAACTCTAAAAAATCCCTAAGATGGTTAAAACATATATAACAACCTATTATTTATATGGTTTTTTCATGGTTTAGACTTCTATCTTCATCATCTTTGATGGTTAAAACCTTATGAAATGACGAAAGAACTCATCATCCAACCAGCAAAAATGATCGCTGTCCACTGGGTGCGCCAACGGCTTGGTTTCCCAGAACAGGTCCGCCAAGGACCGGAAAATCTCCACGGTCCTCGCGGGCTTACGGAAGCCGGTCGATCCGATCAACCTACCAGCATGGTTGGTTTTATATACTATTAATATTAATGGTTAATGATGGTTAATATATGGTTAATATATGGTTGTTATATGGTTATTATATGGTTATTATATGGTTATTATATGGTTATTATATGGTTATTATATGGTAATATACTATTAATGGTTATGATGATGGTTAATGATGGTTTTCATAATGATCTGGTTGGTGGTTGGTGGTTTCAACCTACCCCTCTGAAAAATGATGGAGTGAAAGTCAGTTGGGATGATGAAATTCCCTATGGGAAAATAAAAGCAATGTTCCAAACCACCAACCAGCAAAAGATGGTTTTCTTTGAAACAAATCTTGGAAACTGTTTGGAGGCAAAAAAAAATCGAAGATTATAATGTTCAAGAGGGGACATCATGTTCTAAATCCATGTTTGAGGGTTCCAGCTTCGATTTAAGGACACAAAATCCAGAAAACAAACCAACCAAAAAAAAGGATCGTTCCACATGTACCCTCCAGAAGCCTAGCATTTCAACTATGAAAACCCTAATTTGATAAAACACTCAGCACACCAAAGGTAGAGCCTGGAATCTATGATGATCACTCATCCTGCCAAGTTCTGAAAAAGATACAACCCACTGAAATCCGCATAAAATACGACTATCATAGTATGACCGTGTGCATGAAGCTGGGATTGCATCAATAACGATCATCATCATCATTACAGTAATTATCCTCATTGACTGGTTGGTGGTTTCAACAAAGGTTTGATAGTCAAACCACCAAGCAGATTATTATATATTATTATTATCATATGTTTGATAGTCAAGACCCCATCAATCCCCCCTATAGTCATCATTATAGTAATTATCATTATTATAGTAGTTATCATTATAGTAAATATCATTGATAATTACTGTCTAATTATTGCCCAGTATAATTAGACATATTGTTACTATAATTATAGTAATTGACATTATGTCTAACAGCTGATAGGGCTTCAGGCCTGGTCGCCTTCTGGCGCAGCACAGGCCTGGGACATTCTGCCAGGCCTGCCGTAAAAAAACGATCCAACCGCCACGAAAAAAACTGGGGAAAGGCGGCAAAACTATGGCAAAAATGGGATGTAAATGGGATATAAATGGGATTTATTTAATTTTAGCCAAGCAAAATTCCATGAAATTTCGATGAAGAACAAATTTTGGGTGAATTCACTCATTTCGCCAAGCAGAAAATCGCAGTTTTATCCAACAAAAGAGTGAAAACGGGCATTGACTCGATGGAGAAACCACCAACAAAACGTGAGGATTCAGAAGCTCCAAATGGTTAATCAACACACTTTATTTGACCAACGAATTGGGTTGGAATCACACCAAAAAATGTGGGGTTTTTACCAGATTTTTCACCAACCAGAATTCACATGATTAACATCAAACCAAGCAAAAATGTGCAGATTTTTCAGCAACCAAAGACCAACACAGCGCCATGACGTCCCAACCTGCTCCCGGCGGCCATTGCTGATCTGCCTCCTCACAGGATTTTTTTGCCACCAGCCCATTGGGGTGGTTTTTTCACATTGGGAAAATGTGTTTTATTGTCAAAATGAAAAAAACCTTTCCAGTTGTCTATTCAGCAACTGTGCATCCAGCAATTTTGGTGGTTAGAGCCCCGCTGAAATCCCAAAAGGGAAAACTCCTCGCTGAATTCCATTGAACACAGTCCCATTTGTAGATGAGTTTCTCCAAAATAAACCTCAGTAAATATAGTGTTCTTTGGTGTTGCAAATTATTAGAGTTGATAGTCAAATGTAGAAACACGATACCACCATATATATACATATATAATGATTAGTAAAGTGGTATAATATAGTGCAGTCATATACTAATTATTATAAATTACAACTATAATAATATTGGTATAGTGGTAAATTTATAACAATAATAGTTGACTATAGTCAACTAATCAACTACAACTACAACTATTAGTCGATAATATATAGATATAATCAAATATAGTCTATAGCCATTACCAATATAACGATTGTAGCTATAGTCAAAAAAGTAATTATAGCTATAGTCAAATATCAAAATTATAGAATCTGGTTGGTGGTATACCTACCCCTCTGAAAAATATGAAAGTCAGTTGGGGTTGTGAAATTCCCAATATATGGAAAGTCATAAAATTCCATGGTTCCAAACCACCAACCAGTTATCATTATAGTAATTATATCATCATTCATCATTATAGTAGTTATCATTGACAATAGTATCCCCCTTCATGATAATCTAGCATATTGTCAATGATGATAATTACTATAATTCCATGGTTCCAAACCACCAAGTATATTATTATTATCATATGTCTGATAGTCAAAACCCCATCAATTCCATTATTAACCATTATCAACCATCATTAACCATCATTTTTCATTATTAACCAATTATCTATAGTTCCAAACCACCAACCATATACAGTAATATTCCGTTACCAGAGGGTTAATCAGTTAATCATCATGAAGATTATTATTAACCATTATTAAAGATGATTAACCATCATTAACCACTATTAACCAATCATCTATAGTCTAAATCTATTCATGGTCAACTCTTCCAACTCTGCAACCAACCCTTCCCACCACGTCGGCTCCATAAGGGCCATAGTGCCCGCGGGGAGGTCGCTGACTTCCAATGGTAACGGGCACAAGACCTGGGAAATCCCGCCATGTAAAGCTGGGAAAATATGGGAAAACCTATTCGAAATGGAGGTTTACAGCTGGGAAAATCATCTATCCGTGAAAGAAATTCACCCCGATTTTCGAAAAAATACACTCTGTTTTGTTGTTTTTATGGTGAAAATTGTGTAAAATAAGTGCCATAAACATGGTTATGTTACTTTTAGCTGTAAAAAATGCAGAGATTTTGGTGTTTTTTGCGAACTTTGAGATTTTGCAATTTGGATGGGAAGAAAGTTTTTCCCTGTGAAGTTTGAACTTTTTCTAGGAACAAGTTAAGCTGTGAAGTTTGAACTGTTTCTAGGAACAAGTTAAGCTGTTACCCATCAATTGCGCACTGTTTACCTTAAAAAAACAACGAGTTTACCCGCAAAATCAGCAATTACAGTAGCCATGAAAACTCGAAATTTCAGCCCCATTGAACAAAGTCACAATAGCAATCATCACCCCAAAGAATAGGATGCAAAGCAAAAGATGTTGTGATACCATCTGGTAAACTAACAGTTTGCTATTGAAAATGGCCATGTATAGTTGATTTACCCATTGAAAATGGTGATTTTCCATAGTTATGTTAGTTTACCGGAGGGTATAATGCGCTAAGCTGAAAGGAAACTTCGGGATGATTCTCCCGATCTAAAAACCATCATTCCAGTGACGTGGCTGCTGTCGCTATAAGTTATCCAAAGGAAAAACCCATGATATTCCGTATTATCCTCATTATACCACCATGTTTTGTTGGCTAAATCACTACGTTGTTTTCTTGGGTAAAACACCATTATAGTAATATATATATAACCATACGTATATATAGCCCATATTGATCACCAATAACAAATGTTGGGAAGTTCGCGAGGATGAGCCTGTCCACAACCGAAAAAGTGCTGAAGTGCTGGGTCCGTTAAATTTATCGGAAAAGCAAACGTGAATCATGGGCTTTGTAGTGGATCGGTTGCGTTCATGGTTTTCATGGGCTATGACTGCCTACATTTATACCTCCAATATATTGTTGCTAATCTCCATAGTCCATGGTCAAATCCCCCATTTTTCATGGTTATAATAAAAGTCCTGGTTATTTTATATATAAAAGCCATGGCCCATTTATTTCGATGATTTATCATAAATCCAATCCCTATTTACCTATTGAAGATTGTATGTTCCAGAGCAAACGGTTAAATTACCAGACGGTATATGTGCATTAAGTCCCAATTGTTTGATTGAATGATCACTTTGGTGATTAATCTTCACATTTTGATCATTAAATCAAAGTTCAAAAAACTGGTTATCCAATATCAACAACATAAGCATGTTCACATCCAATCATCACCATATAATTGATAAAAATAATGTGGGTAAAACAATGCCATAAACCATCCCCCAAATCACAATTTTTATAGGTGGTACGGTTACCATTCCCAGTCATTTTTGTGGTTTATAACATTGTTTTACCCACATTATATCCAAAATCATAGTCCAATCAATACCATATATTTATACATATATATATATACACATATTGATACAAATATTGATAGATACTGATCATATATTGATCATATATCTCCAAATTGTGGTTCTCACAACACGTTCGTTACGGGGATATGGATCACCACCGCCGCCCGTTGAAGCCCCTCCTCAGATTCATTCCGCGCATCGTCACCCAGCAAGACCTTGGAGGCCTTGCAAGACCCGGTGTATCTGGACGAAAAAGATGTGTCTACATTCCTACTATACTGGCTATATATTATACATATATCATACTGTATTATATTAGATTTTATTATAGTATATTAAATTAAATTATGTTATATTATATTATATTACATTATGTGTATATATATATATATATATCACGATATGTATATACATATATAAAATAAAGATGCATATTACTATATATATAAAGGTGATTATCTATATGTATATCTATGTAGTACTGTATATACATATACTGTATATACATCAACAATATTAATTCACTATAAAACGTATATTACTATATGTATATGTTTGTTGCTTTGTGACAACACTAAAGATGCCGAAACACGTGTTTCCAGGCCTGGTAGTTCGATGGTATTTACGAGAAATATGTCCAGGTGTCCAACTGTTCTATGTATCAACATATGTATCCTTCCATTTGTGTATGACATACATATGTAGGTGTTGTGCATATACGTAAACCTCTTTGGTGTGTATGCCTATGCGTGTGTGTACGTATATAGGTGATCCGTGATACGTATGGAAATTTACATTCATTGAGATGCCAGTTCTGGCTTAGATCTATGGAATCTATGGTATGTTGATGTAAATGTATGTCATCCACGGGAGTTTCCCAAGTCATCGGGCTACCTCCAAATCATCCATATTTTTGGGGTGCATTTTCCATAAAATAAACCATCTAGCTATTGGGGTACCCCCATGACTATGGAAACCCCCACAAATAATTACCCCAGAAACATGACTCAGCATGGCTAACATACGGTTGAAACCACCAAGGCTTGCGCAGGGGGTCTAGCAGGCCATGCAAGGGGAAAACGGAGTCTTTGAAAACTGGTTTCTTTGTCAAAACAGCTTGTGCTTGCAATTTCTATAGTTTTCTCGCGCAAACAAAGCCACTGAACCAGAACATGTTTCCCAACATGGGGATACCATTGAGACTACAAAGTCCCACTACAAAAAATACGTCGCAAACTAAAGTCAAAACACACTTAATTTCTTACAATAGATGGATATCAAATATTTTTTGTTTATATATACCATCTGGTTATTTAACATAGCCATGGAAAGATCCACCCATTTTTAAGAACGGTAAACCATCTATTTCGATTAGGGCCATGGCTTAACCATGGCAAACTGTTAGTCATAACCAGAGGGTAAATCCAATCTGAAGTCCCATTAGATCCCATTAAACCACCATATAATCACCATTTTAATAGGTAAACCATCTATAAATGGGTCATATTCTTCTAATCAAATCGAAAATCGCCGGATGATCATTCACCACGGGTCATGGCCTGGGCGATAGTATGATAGGCCCCGCATTCCACGCGCACACAGCGCCTACGAAGCCGGGAGAAGGTCACGAGAAGACGCCGGGGACGGTTGTGGCAGTCTTGGTGGGCAAACCTATAGTAGTACCCTCTGGTAAACTGACCAAAATTTATGGAAAATCACCATCTTCAATGGGTAAATCAATTATAAATTGCAATTTTCAATAGCAAACTGTTTAATTACCAGAGGGTAGTTCGCAAGCAGATTTTAACCCCAGTTACAACTGGCCTAAAACCTATTTACCTGATTTCTATCTGGGAAACCCCAACCCCTTTTCTGAGGCGCACCAAATCCGGGTAAAATAAAATTTACAAATGTGTTTTTTTTTTCAGAAGGTTGGGCTACCACATTGCAAAGAACTGATCCAGAAATTGGTAATTTTTGGCCTTTTGTCAACTCCGACTCAACTGGAAGAATGTGAAATTCATATCGTGAACCCAATTCCATAGACCTCCATAGACCTCCATGGGGAATGTTTCATACCTAAACGCAAAAAAATTGGGGATGATTTATGCCTTTGGTTTAGCCAATTTTAAGTGGAAACTCATCTTCCAACCCCGATTTGGCAGGGTCGATGTTAATTTATTGGAGGGTAATCCCATGATTATCCACTATATCAACTATATCAACTATATCAACTATATCAACTATATCAACTATATCATTATTATCTTGTTTATATATTAACTATATCATTATCTGGTCGGTGGTATACCTACCCCTCTGAAAAATATCAGAATTCGTCAGTTGGGAGTATGAAATTCCCAACTGAACGGAAAGTCATAAAATTCAAGTTCCAAACCAACAAACAGATTATCATCATATTCCCATTGTTGTTGGTTTATAGCCTATTAACCACTATTAACCATCACTATTAACCACTATTAAATCACCATTAATCCCAACCAGTTCCAAACCACCAAGCAGCCAGTCATTTTTAAAAATTAGCTTTTTTTTGTGATCAATAATAGTAACCCAACATTATTAACCATTATTAACCACTATTAACCACTATTAACCATCATTATTCACATAAGATTAACCATTATTAACCATTATGAACCATGACTATTAACATTAATAGTAATACTAACATATACTAACCAATAATATTAACCATGATTAACATCATTATATAGCTAATAATAGTAACCCAGCTATTATGTTTTGGTTGTTGGCAAAACCCCCATGACGGATCCTCCTGGCTCCAGCACGACTCCAATGGGCGACGGTGGGCCTGGTCCGGAAGGGGCCGCGGCGGCAACGCCTGGGCCACACCTGGCAACGTTCGTTTCACGGCCGTTAGGAGCAAGTTCTGGGGGATCACCATATATACAGTATAGAATCGATACATCAATATATATAATATATATATATACAGTATATAATAAAATATGATCAATCATTATAGTTATGATCAATTATTATAGTATTTATATAATCGATATATTATTACTATAATAAAATAATATGTATAATATATGTATATGTTTTAATGATAACTATAGTTAATCTAATATGATAATATAGGATAACTATAGTTTAATATTCACCTTCAAATATATGATAACTAGAGTTATTATATCATAGCAGCCATAGCATCATATTATAAAATTATAGTTGTCATATATCATAACTATATAGTTAGCTAGTTAGTTATAGCAGCATTACAGCACAACTACAATTATATATGATATGGGGAATCTAACTAACCACAATGTGAGTTTGATAATTTGGGCTTTTCTTAAGTCATAGGATCCTAACGGTGCTGGGATATATGCGATCCCATAAAGGGGGTTTAAATTCATAGGATCCATGGCACACATTTTTATCGCAGCACCGTGAATGGATCCGTCATGGGTGCTCAGTCATGGGGGATCTCACGTCGGTCATTCCACGGATACCACCGCCATGACTTAGGGTTTCCCTCCAGGAACCGATTTTTCGGAGGTACCGATTCCAGACAGATGTTTGGCCTATGTTATTTTTCAGGCCTAAATTTCAGGGAATAAAAACCCACAATTCAGAAATGGCCTGAAATATGGTACGTAAACACGTACGTCCATTGAATCGGATCCTGAAATTCCCATGGATTATTTTTGACCTAAAGTTGTGTCATGAAATTAACCAGCTTATGGGGAAGATTTCATGGGAGATTTGTGATAGTTTCGGATCTATTCTGGGTCAGAGGCCATTTCAAGTGGTTCCTGAAATCTTCGACCAGCTTTGCGCCATGGGATGGAATGGGATTCCAGACAATGAGAAAAAACACATGTTGAAGGGCAACATGTGATGGTATACAAGGACACGAAACAACCAAACAAATGATGGCTTTGGCGATTTAGCCTCCCTTCTGAAAAGTATGAAAGTCGACTGGGTTCATGAAAGGAATCATCGTTGTCCTTTTCCTGCCGGTTGATTTCATGGAAAGGTCCCTTATTATTGAAGAATTCTAGTACTTAAAAAATGGTAAATGCTACACCAATCCGGCCCCTCTACTCTTCCAAAAAGGACGTCCTTCAAAGGACCCACCAACCCGCTATGCTTTAACCGTTAACCAACATTAAATGATCTTGAACTTCTCATTTCATTGGATGGACCCATTGTTTCAACATGTTTAAACCACTCATGAGATTCACATTGGGGTCCCGCACCTGTTGCCACGGCTGCGACTGACCTGTCGAAGTGAAACCTAGCGCAACGACGTGCAACGATTGCAAAGCTCAGCTGGTCATTTCACCAAGTGTTGTGGTAGACAATGGGTTTTTATGGTGGTTTAATGGGATCTAATGGGATTTAATAGGATTTACCCTCTGGTAAACGTTTACATAGCTACTGAAAATCACCATTTTAATAGGTAAAACATATATTTCTATGGTCCATTTTCCAGTTCGCAAACTGTTAGTCATTACCAGAGGGTATCGTTAATGGAGGTTATAAACATTAAACCAACTTAGCAGGTTAGACCCGTAAACATAAGGAAATTGCCAAGAAGAATGAAGGAATACCACGAACACTTGCAATTATGTATGTGTAGTTCAAAAAATGTGCGTAATATATGTATATAATATTATATATATATATATGCATATATAATCATATATATATAATCATATATATAATCATATATATAATCATATATATAATCATATATATATAATCATATATATATAATCATATATATAATCATATATATATAATCATATATATATACATACTCATATATATATATATATACTCATATATATATAATCATATATATATATTCATAAATATATATATATATACTCATATATATATATATAATCATATATATATAATCATATATATATAATCATATATATATAATCATATATATATAATCATATATATATAATCATATATATATATATTTAATTATATACATATGTGCGTGTGTGTATGTATCAATACGCAATTTTCTTTGTGTGCATGCATGCATGGATACCTGCGTGCCTACCTGCCTGTCTGCCTGTTGGTCTGTCAACAACTATTGGGATTGTCTGTCTGCCTGACTGGCTGCCTGCCTCCCTGGCTGCCTGTCTGTCTGTCTATCTGTCTGTGTGCGTATGGATGTATGATGTATGTGTGTCTGAATGAATAAATAACTGAATGAGTGGATGAATGAATGAATGTATGACTGTATGTATCAATGTATGAATGTCTGAAAGTCTGAATGGATGCATCTTTGAATCTTTGAATCTACGAGTTTATGAATACTGTATGTATATGTATATGTAAAAGATTGTAAAAGTATGTGTAAGTATGTATATGTATGTACATGTATGTATATGTATGTATATGTATGTATATGTATGTATATGTATGTATATGTATGTATATGTATGCGAATCGTGGTGGCGCGTGTCTCCTACCAGAAATGTTTGGGCCCATGGGTCATGAACATATACATTGTCATGCGTATATAAACATATACAGTACATATTCATATTGGTATGGTTACACACTTGTTTACGCATGTCATGCAGTGCTTGCATCTACGTACAATTCTGAGGATGAATCAACCAAGTTGGCCCAACCAATCGTCCCGGTCTTCCATGACTTCAGGGAGGGCCCAACCCCTGCAGCACGCCTGCATCGTCTGCTTGGACACCTGCAAGGGTTAATCACCAGTTACTTTCTGCGGGTGGAATATATTCTGTCAGTTTATCTGATATATATATAATTATATATATAAATTATATATTTGACGTTTATTCTGAGATTCTATCTCACATCTCGCATACCAACTGGCATTTTATTTGGCATCCTACCTGACATACACTCAGACATTGTGACATTTTGTCTGACATATATTCTGACATTTTATTTGACATTCTGTCTGACTGTCTGACATATATTTTGATATTTTACATGACCTTCTGTCTGACATATATTCTGACATACATTTTGACATTCTAAATCTGGCACTCCATTTGGCATTCTAAAAGCCAGGCATGCTCTCTGTTTTTGCCTGGCATAGTGTTCGGGGCCAGTGGGGCCCAGTCTGAGGGCTCGCAATAATGGCTCCAACACACAATTTGCCAACTTGCATTAACCCGAGCTGTTAACCAACCCAAGATCAATTTCCACTTTATTTCGAATTTCATGATATTGACTTGATATGACTTGCAAGATACAGTACCATCCATTTTGACACAGACCTACCTGGGTTGGCTTATTTGGGAAAATCTATACAAAGAAATCCATTACACCAAATCTGGGAAACTGATGATTGTTTGCCAAAACACATGCAGAGTTTTCGCCAAGGAAATTATCTTGTCACTAATGTGGTAAAACATCACAATAATGATGTACAAAGTAAATATAGTTAATGTGTTTGGTTTCTTGTTTTCCATCATCTTGTCCATCAATAGTTAACAATAATCATAAAATATGATAACCCATCGTCGTTATTAATCGCGGTCAATCATCAATAGTTTGCCATACGGCAAACATACAAAAACAATCATACACTTGTCCACCATCAAAACTAGCTACTAACAATCTTATACAAGAATAACCATCAAACAAGAGAATAGAACAGTGATTTTCATGTGTTTCCATATATCTTTCCATAAAATATCAGCTGGAAACTCTCAACAGGTGCCCGGCTCGATACCTGGGCTGCCTTTGGCGCTCCAACCATTGCCCAAACGCATGGAGGACCTGGTGAGCCATCGCTGATTTCACCCCGACATCAGTGACTTCACCGGCAACAAATGGTGAGTTCATGGCCCAAAAAATGGTGATTTCACCAGCAACAAATGGTGGATTTCACCAACAAAAATAGTGATTTTACCATCAAAAATGGTGAGTTCATTGAGATTTATCCAACACAAAATTGCGCTTAAACTGTTTAAACTAGCACAAATGATGATAAAAATGCAACACAAAACACGGATGCAACCATTATATTTTTTTGAGGAATTCACTTGGGAAAATGATGATGGCATGGTGATGTCACCAAGAGAATGATGGATCTTTTGTGTTGGTTTCACCACCAGATGAGGATCTATCTACAACACCCAACATTTCTTTGGTGTTTTGAGCAACACTAAAATCGATGAAGTTGACCCATTTCAAAGGCTTGGGAGCTTATAGTACTAGTCCTGTACCACCTGGCAATCCATGTTGGATTAAGGGATTAATCATCACAACGATTCCTCAAGTTGTAAGAAAAAAGCAGGAAGAAAGTCTCAAGAACTGGATTCTTAGCCCGAATGACCAAACATGACCAAACAAAAAAACTGGTGGTATCCTGAAATTTTGACCAAACAGGGCTGGGACTTTTTTCAACAGCCCATTTTCTCCGTGGCCGTGGATATTTTTTTGTCGCCGAGCCATGGAGGTTTTGCGGTCGCGGAGACTTTGGTAATCCTTGATGGTGAGCTATGATCCTAACCAGTTGGCAGTGTGTCAAAACCCATGGAATCCCCTGTAGTTCACATCAATATAGCTGGGATTTTATGGATGTTCATCCCATTAAACATGGTATTAATAGGTATTGATCCATACCCAAATGCTTCATCTAAATGGTAATCGCTTCATCTAAATGCTCTTTTTAACTATGCGAAAATTATATGTATAAAACTTATAAAACCGATGGTACACCACGGTACACCCAACCAAGCCTTACAAGCCCCAGACGCCAACTCCCCAGCCCTGGCGCACCTCAAGTCATCGAATCCAAAACCTAGTTGGCCATAGGCACCATAGCCCCAGAGGTACAACAGACCACCTGAAGCGCTGCGCCGGACGAATTTTTTTTTGGCGCAGCTATGGGATATGTGGGCAGGTGTTCCATGGGTTTTCCTGTCGATCGAAAGAAACAAAAATAAAATGTGAGATGTAAGGGAATATATTTTTGTGGAATTTTCCAGCTAAAATGGGAGATGTAAGGGAAGATGTAAGGGGATAAGATAGGCTGATGGATATGCGATGATGTGGGATGATATGGGATAAATCCTCTGGATTTATTTCTTGCGTAGCAACGTGCCTAGCGGAACATCACCATCGTTTCACTTCGGAAAATCATCTATTTCGATTAGGGCCATCTTCCAGTTCGCTATGTTTCTACGGGAGGTTAATGGATCCCAATGGATCCAAGTCCGAATCAATTTCAGCCCGTTTTTTCTGAAATTCAGATCTCTAATACTGCAAAATCCGGATGAAATTGGGTGAAATGAAGTGCATTTTTTTGGGATTCCTTTTCATGATACAAGTAGAGGATGGGATTTCTATCATAAGGACAAAACATTCTTGTCAGACATGTTAGCTGCTTGGAACATAGATGCCCGCTGAAAGGAGATTCTGTTAGTGGACCCTCAAAATGGCACATTCATCTTATCCGCCATGATATCCCAACATTCTCGAAAAGAATAACATGTTTGAACTCACCAACCAGTCTAATCCGTTTGGGAAGAAGTATCATATGAGATTCACAGTTGTATATTTCAAAACAAAACATTGATCATGGTTAGCTTTATACCGCGATATAGCGCGTAAATACCCATATATCATCCGTATAGCCATTGTCCCAATATGTTCCGCTGCAAAATCCACACATCAGATATCCCCCAAATTTTATGGATTCTGATACCCTCTGGTAAACTAACATAACTATGAAAAATCACCATTTTTCATGGGAAAAATCACTATAAATTGTGATTTTCCATAGTTATGTTAGTTTACCAGAGGGTAGTAATTACATGTATTTACCCATGTTTACCATAATCATATCATGCTCCCATCACCAATCCCACCCCCCCGTTCATATTCAATACCCCCCTTCTATGGTCCCAAACATGTGTCTTTATCTCCTACTAAACCAGGGTTTCTTGGGGTTGAATATGAACGGGAAAGGGATAATATATTACTACTATATCCCCATTCATTGATAGTTAAATCCCATCATACGAATCATATGATTATTCCGTATATCCCCCATATATCCCATATATCTGGGTAAATTATAATAATTCACTAACCTGAAATAAGGCCATTTGGGGATGATGCCCCTTCCTAACCATTATTCCCAGTGAGGTCGCAGTGAGGTCGTTATAATTTACCCAGATATATTATCCCATATTACCCTCTGGTAATTTAACATAGCTATGGAAAATGGCCATTTATAGTGGATTTTCCCTTAGAAAATAGTGATTTTCCATAGCTATGCTATGTTAAATTACCAGATATATTATCCCATATTATGTCCCATATTGTCCCAGATACGTTGAATTTATCCAGATCTCCGTGGCATGGCCGCCATGGCGCCCCGACTATCCGTGACACAGGCCGTGTGGGCAAAGCCAGCTGCAACCTTTCGCGCCGCGCCCGTTGCTACGTTGATTCATTCTGTGGCAAAATTGGGGCTTTTACCATGGTTCAACCAGGATTTTTGATGATGATGATGATGATGATGATGAGGACGATGACGATGACGATGACGATGATGATGATGATGATGATGATGATGATGATGATGATGATGGTATCGGATGGTATCTGATGGTTAAAAGTGATAATCTTGATATACCATGATATACCATGATATACCATGATTTTAGAGGTGATCATGATCTAAACTTGGATGATGGATGATGTGGATTCATGTTTCGATCAGTTTCATCAGCTTTTTGAAGAAACATGGACTGGTTGTCGTCATAGAATTGGAATCAACAAACATTCAATGAAAATGGTGAGGTTAGCAATGAACAAATGACATCTTAACAGTCTTAACATCTCAACAACAAAAAACGGGTATCTGATGGTATCGATTGGTATCGGCATCGCTATCTAGAATCTATAGCTGCTTACACCCTTGGTTAGCTTGGAAAGGCGCTGTTCACTGCTGGCATGATACTGCAAGAAGAAAAAACTCTGAAAAAATGATTGATACATATTGATACTTTAATCATGTTAAATCGCCCAAGAAAAAAACTGCCCATGAATGAAGCTTCGGCAAAATCTTCCAACCCACAATTAGCCGCAGCCCATATATCCCAACCCCCGCCCCCAACGTGTGGTCAGCCTGCGTCACCTTCACTTGGTACAGGGCATCGATGGGTTTCGGCCGTGCCGCGCCACGTAGGGAGGTGCCCAGGCCCAGTTCGCCTCAGGCTAAGGGCCGAAGGGCCGAAGGGGGGCTTTAAAAGGGGACACGGGACATCGGAGAATGGAAATCAATGGAAATCAGATCCAAAATGGATGCAAGATTTGATGCCTAGTCTGGAGAAGAATCAAACTGCAAGAATATTTCCAAAACGATAGAAAAGTCGGACACCTGGAAAAATATGGGAAATATATATATATATATATGGAAAACATCTAATCTATACCATGTTGGAAAATTCTTTTTCTATCTTCTTTTGGGATTGCGATATTTATGTGAGCAATTTGCAACTAACAAAACCCCTCACATCCACCTGTGGTGGGTGTTTCATAGTTATCATAGTTAGTGTATTCCAAACAACGAGTTTCAGACCAAGCAAGACAGCAAGGTCAAGGGCAAGCAGCAGCGTCTGGGCTCCGTGTCACCCCTTGGATTGAAAAGTGCTGGGCCCTGGGACATTTCTCGTTGCAGCCCCAACTGTAGACCTTGGTTGAACATCGATGATATCTGGGAAAACTGTGTGTATACTGGGAGATTGTGGGATATCACTCGATTTTTTAGGGGGATACCCTCTGGTTATGACTAACATAGCCATGGTATAGATGGCCCATAGAAATAGACGATTTTCCCAGCTAGAAACCTCCATTTATGGTTGGGATTTTCCATGGTTATGTTAAATAACTTATAAGGGATTTTCCATGGCTATGTTAGTCTTAACCAGATAGTATCACAAAAATCTTGGGATGGCTCAACTTCCTGAAGCCAAGACAGAACTGCCACGAAGCAGTTCTAAAAGTGTCCAATGATTCGTTGAAGCATCACCTACCCTCGGTAATTTAACATAAGTATGGAAATGGAAATCATCACCATTCACCAATATTCGGTAAATCATCATAACTGGTTGGTGGTTGAGCCACCCCTCTGAAAAATATGCGTCAGTTGGGATGATGACATTCCCAATATATTAATGGAAAAATCATAAAAGTCCATGGTTCCAAACCAAAAAACCAGATCATTATAGTTATATCATCACTCATCATTATAGTAATTATCATTGACAATAGTATCCCATAATGATAATCTAACATATGGTTCCAAACCACCAAGTATATTATTATTATCATATGTCTGATAGTCAAAACCCCATCAATTCCATTATTAACAATTATCAACCATCATTAACCATTATTTTTCATTATTAATCAATTATCTATAGTTCCAAACCACCAACCATATACAGTAATATTCCATTACCAGAGGGTTAATCAGTTAATCACCATGAAAAATTACCATGAAAATATCCCTATTAAATCACCATTGCCTTAGATAATCATCCATGGTTCATCTAGTTCTATTAACCACTATTAACCATCATTAACCATCATTTCTATGGGCCTGGCTGATCTGAGCCCTCCAACCCATCCCTGTTCCGTCACAGCAAAGGAACCTCAGCTAGCACGGCACGGCACACGCGGGCGAGCGGATGGGGATCCTGTCAGGAGTGGATTCTATGAGATGAACTAGAACTAGTGGATTATGAATATAGTATCAACTAGTGGATTCTAGTATCAACTATGAATTATGAACTATGTCAATGGATTGGTTTAGGGGAAATTTTACTGGTTTAAACCCCATGATCTTAATGGTAAAAACCATGGTTTCCGGTTAAAAATTTTCCCTTAAACCAATCCGTTGAACATGAACTATGAATTATGAACTATGAAAAAATCCACTAGTTGATACGTATCGATGGAAAAACAGGAATATAATCTCGAGATTTTCCAAGATTTGTTTGACCTCTTTGGTTGCGAGGATTTGAAGGTGATTCATCGGTGGGCCTTTTTGGAGTTCATCGCTTCATGGTCAACTTTGAAAACTCGCCAAGGATTTGAAATTTGTCCTATTCATTTTATCAGATTCATAACATATCTGGTTGGTGGTATACCTACCCCTCTGAAAAATATGAGTTCGTCAGTTGGGAGTATGAAATTCCCAATCTATGGAAACATAAAAAATGCTCCAAAGCACCAAACAGATATAGATTGTATCCGATTTTATCAGATTCATAGAGAGCTTAAAATGGAGCTACCCAGGTATTTCCAAATCATCCATCTGATCTTTGGATCGTCCAATCTTTGGGTACCCCCATGACTATGGAAACCCGCCATTTATAGATGATGTTCCCTTCTATGAACCCCATTTAGTTCGGGAATTTCCCATTGCTATGTTTGACTACCAGAGCGTATTAGATTTTGATCAGATCTAACGGATTGGTTTACGGGAACATCTTGACCGGAAACCAGAGATTTTCCCATTCAGTATGGGGTTTTCCGGTGAAAATGTTCCCTTCAACCAATGCAATGACAGATTTATCAGATATTGTTTCAGATGATTTTTATCAGATGTTTTGCCCATTGCTATTTTGACTATCAGATGTTTTCCCCAAATCAAAAGGATGTTTGCAAATCCCCGTACCTTCTCAATGATGCCCATCTCAACTGTTCTTTGAGAAATAGCCATTCATCGGTTTTTTCCCCCCAAGATCTAGCCGGTTTTATCAGATCTTTCCACGGCTCCGCGGAACTTGGTTCCAGGCTGGCGAAGCCAGCCGCGATGCCGCAGAGGCCTTAGGGTAGGGAAAGATGCGAAACTAAGGCCCTAAGAAAGATGGGAAACTCGTGGATTTTAGCGTATACTATAATTACATCATATACATATATATATATGATAATGTTAGCCTCCTATTAGTGTCATGATACCCTATTGTGAGAAAAAATTGCTTCCAAATTGAGTATCTTGCTGTTTGTGGGGGGGAGCCTGTATTGTGAGATTTTTCTTCAGTTTTTTTTTCAATTTGTATTTTTTTCATTTTTTGTTTACAATTGTTCCATTTTTTTGTTATTTTTCCAGATTTTTTCATTTTTACATTTTTTTTCATTGCTTCATTGTTTAAGTTAATTTTCTCAAATCCATTTTTTCTTTTTTTAATAATTAGTTAGATGCCTTATTAAACCCTTATTTAAAAAAAAGCATCCAGGCAATTTTTCAAGGTGGTACCTCATGAGTGGCTCAGATACTCAATAATATAATTGTGTGGATGGTACTCTATTGTGCACACCAACTTTTGGGGTTGAAAAAAAACAAAAAACATTTCTCCACCTTTCTTTGAGCAAAGCTGGTCCATCTACTTTAGAAAGCCATATCCATGTCGAAGCCTTGAAATGCAAGGTTCTCCAGATAATTAAATGCCTTATTGAACCCTTATTAAAAAACAGCATCCAAGCAATTTTTCAAGGTGGTACCTCATGAGTGGCTCAGATATTCAATAATATAATTGTGTGGATGGTACTCTATCGTGCACACGAAAAAAAACAAAATGTTTTCTCCACCTTTCTTTGAGCAAAGCTGGTCCCTTTACTTTAGAAAGCCATATCCATGTCAAAGCCTTGAAACGCAAGGTTTTCCAAAAAAGAATGCATTAAACCCTCATTTAAAAAAAACAGCATCCAAACATTTTTTCAAGGTGGTACCTCATGAGTGGCTCAGATACTCAATAATATAATTGTGTGGATGGTACTCTATCGTGCACACGAAAAAAAACAAAATGCTTTCTCCACCTTTCTTTGAGCAAAGCTGGTCCATTTACTTTAGAAAGCCATATCCATGTCAAAGCCTTGAAATGCAAGGTTTTCCAAATAATTAGATGCATTAAACCCTTATTTAAAAAAAAAAACAGCATCCAAACATTTTTTCAAGGTGGTACCTCATGAGTGGCTCAGATACTCAATAATATAATTGTGTGGATGGTACTCTATTGAATGTGCACACAAAAAAAAACAAACTGCTTTCTCCACCTTTCTTTGAGCAAAGCTGGTCCAATTACTTTAGAAAACCATATCCATTTCAAAGCCTTGAAATGCAAGGTTTTCCAAATAATTAGATGCCTTATTAAACCCTTTTTTAAAAAAACAGCATCCAAACAATTTGTCAAGGTGGTACCTCATGAGTGGCTCAGATACTCAATAGTATAATTATGTGGATGGTACTCTGTTGTGCACACCAACTTTTGGGGTTGAAAAAAAAAACAATTGAAAGCAAATTGAAATCAATTGAAATCATTTGAAAGTAAATTGAAAGTAAATTGATTTCAATTGAAAATAAATTGAAATCAATTGAAAGTAAATTGATTTCAATTGAAAGTAAATTGATTCCAATTGAAAGTAAATTGATTTCAATTGAAAGTAAATTGATTCCAATTGAAAGTAAATTGATTTCAATCAAAAATCACTTGAAAGTAAATTGAAACCAATTGAAAGTAAATTGAAATCAATTGAAAGTAAATTGAAATCAATTGAAAGTAAATTGAAATCAATTGAAAGTAAATTGAAACCAATTGAAAGTAAATTGAAATCAATTGAAAGTAAATTGATTTCAATTGAAATCCTTACTTAAGTTGAATATCCTAAAATTTGTTGAGGGGGTGCCCAAAAAAAATGGGAGTTATAGAGTATACTAAATTAGTTTGAGGGGGGGGGCCCTACACTAATCAGAGCCCTACATTACATATATAAATATATATACAACGCAACGAACCAGTGAGCTCTCCGTGCAGGGAATTTCACACCTTCCTGCCCCACCAGGCTCCGCGCTGAAAAAGGAGTCGGAAAAGACTGCCAGGCCCATGAATCAGCAAACATAGTGTGTGTGTATATATAATAGTAGTGTAATATACATATATATATATATAGTGATATATATATATAGAGAGTGATATATATAGTGATATATATATGTATGTGTATTTAGTGTAATCTATATATATAGTGTAATACCTATGTATAGTGCAACATATATAAATATATAGTGTAACGTTTATATAGTGTAATATCTATGTATAGTGTAATAATATATATATATAGTGCATACATATATATATATGTATATGTATATAGTGCGTATTGCACAATATTGTATACTAGGTGCAAATGGTATATATATACATATGTGTGTATATAATATTGTATATATAGTATGTAAATACAATATATATGATGTATTATTGTGTAGAACATTCTCATGTACATTTTAATCAACAGGCGGGGATCTATGGCCCACAAGCACCAACGAGGAACGACACTGAGATTTCTGAGGCAAAGGCAACCATCACATTGCGGCGGAAACATGACCTGCAGCGCAATTTGCCAACTTGACCTGGTCAACTATGGTATGATAACTATAGTACATGTCCATGTTAGTACATGTTAGTATAATCCCCTATACCATGATCATGAAATATTGGAGATCATCCCCTAGACCCTGATTCCCCATTATGGAGGGTTCCTAAAATGGAGGTACCCCATTTGAGCTGGATGATTTATTTCATGGAAAAATCCGAAAGTCAAACGTATGATGACTCGGGGTACGCCCATTTTAGGAACCTCACTATGGCAATACTATGGGTATAACTACGGTATAACTAACCAGTTGCTACTGTCTGGTAATCAAAAGCGGCTAGCTGGAAAATCCCGCATAAATGGAGGTTTGTAGCTGAGTAAATGATCTACAAATGGGGATCTTCCATTGCCATGTTTGATTTCCAGAGAGTAGTTGGTCATTTGGGTAAATCACCCCAGGTAGTTGCTGCAACATTTTGCAACCATCAACCAGCTCTCACCAGCCGTGCAAGAAGCACCGAGGCAAGCTGCATTCATACAATTGGATGTGAAGAACCACCCCTACATGTTTTTTTTTGCTAAACGCCAGCACTTGAAATCTGCCAGTCATGTGCTACCGGTGATCAAGAATCGGAAGGCCTTTTTGATCATAATAGATCACCCTTTTCCACTGTCAAGAAAACTTTCAGGATGGGAAAATTCATGAAATACCAAACTCTGTTGGTGGTTGAGCCACATTGAGCCACCCTTCCCAAAAAAATGAGATGCTGTGGGAAACCACCAGTGGCTCCACCTGTGATGGAGTGGGACCTGGGCCACTGGGGCGCGGCATCACGGCGCCACGTTACGCCAAGGTATTGGGCGTTGTGCTGGATTCAACGTGTGAAGATTTTGGAGGAATCGTGGTTCCAAAGAGGCCTTTTTGTTTACAAATCCACAAGATGCCCCATGTTTCATACCATGCGGAATGGATATATACATGTATTCATATATATATATATCATTGTACATATACTATATCATATATATATATATCATATTATATTATATTATATACACAGTATCATATGATAAATATATATATATATGAATATGTATATATATATATATGTACATGCATATATATATAGATACTGTATATATATATATATTCACTGGGATCTTTGAATACCCTGTATCGGTTGTCAGATCGGAGGACTTTCATGGCATGAGTAAAAATATCGTTATGAGATTTGAAACGCAAAAGAACGCAAAAATATGACAAAGCATTTCAAAACATCTCCAAAACTTTCAAAGTATCTCAAAAAATCCCGAAAAATCACGAAAAAAATCAAAGTCTAAGCAGTAAGTAAAGGAAACAAGCATTTTGGGACCCCAAAAAATCTCAAAAATCTCAAAGGATGCCAAAAAAATGCAAAACCATGCAAGACATGCAAAAGCATGCGCTGATGTGCAGACATAACAGTGATCAGCGTGGCTATGATGGTGAGCGCTGCAGCAAAGTCAGTTGTCTTCGGTGCCTCGCCTGTGTGCTGTCAGAAGCATGTCTGTGTGGACCCTGAAAACACTGAAAAATGAAACAAGTGAAAACATAATGAGATTAAATGCAGAAACATGTTATAACAAAAATGAATATATATAACATATCTGCTGATAGGAGCGACCCTTGTCTGATCCAATCACCCTCTGATCCAGGGTATCGAATGATCTCGTGATATTTATATATATATACATATATGTATACATATATATATATATACCCAAACTCTCTTACGTAATCCTTACGTATCTTCCACCGAAATTTTCTGGAGATCCCCAGCTCCACCAGCTCCACCAGCTCCACCAGCTCCACCAGCTCCACCAAGGCACAGCGACGACAAGGACCCAGGCCCAGTTGGCCCAAACTCCCCGCGCCAAAGCTGAAGATCTTGCGCTCCTGGAAGGATGACAAAAGCTGAAAGGACAAAAACTGATTTAATGCCAAGTGTTGAAGGATTAAATTGCGGGCAAAAAAACATGCATGAATAATGTTATGTTATTTATGTTTGTTTCTGCTTTTCCTTTCGATTTTTTTTTGATTTGCTTCAAAGGTGTGGAGGATTTGGGCCCCAAATTTGAACTGGCTGTTGGGAAAAGGTCGGAAAATCATCTGCAAATTGTGGGAAAATCCATGGACTTTTTGAGTGAAGAAACATGGAATCAGGGGAGTTGAAATCTCCCAGATCTATTGCTGGATGAAAGAGGAAGCTTCACACCATCAAGGGTGGCAAACCTTTTTGTGGTTTTGCAACACTTCCGGTTTGATTTTTTTGCATTTGGGGGTGTCCATAAATGGGGGTACCCCCAAATGGATGGTTTCTAATGGAAAATACCATGAAAATACCATTACTGGTTGGTGGTTTCAACCCCTCTGAAAAATATGAAAGTCAGTTGAGATGATGACATTCCATACATTATGGAAAAATAAATGTTCGAAACCACCAAGCAGATTAAAATGGATGATTCGGGGTACCCCAATAATTCAGGACACCTCCGTCTTTCCAGGCAACAAACTCTTCCACAATGCGATCACGCATGGCGATCACCCTCAAATGCATATCACCGTGGTACATGCTATTTCTTGAGTGGAAAAAGGGCAGAATCAAAAAGTTGGATATACTGAAGCTTCCAATTTGGGGTCAATGATTCAATATGATTCAATATACCAACATGCACAGCGTTGGAAGAAGTGTGGCATTTTGAAACATAAGCATCCAACAGCAAAACGTCAGACTTCTTGACAAAATGCCCTGCGACGACCCTGGCTTTTCTGAAAACTCCGCTTGTGGCTTCGTCTGAAACAAGGGGCGTGCTCCAATCATAATCATTCATGGTTCCCCTACCTAAATTCATCTCAATTCAAGACTCGTCACATGCAAAGATCAAACGGCACGCCAACTGCAGTTTTCGTTTCGACCCACGGAAAAAGGATGCGGCGTCGAAAATGAACCATTTTGAATGGTTTTGATTCATGCTGGTATTCCTTCAAATGAGTTATTCTCAGTGTTCTCTATGGCTAAATTCACCTAAGATCAATGAAAAAAAACATAACCGGAGGTTTCCGTTTTGTCGTGGAGGTACCCCCAAATCATCATCCAGCTGGCTGGAAGTCATGGATGACCATGACGACTAGTATAGGTTAACAACCATGGTTTTCCGACTGGGGATCCCCAATGGCTTCTCAGAAACCCCCAAACACCCTCTGGTAAACATACAAAAAGCATCAAAAAACTATGGAAAATCATCATCTTTAGGTAAATCAACATAAATCAATTCCTTCTATGGTCCCATTTTCAAGTTCGCAAAGTGTTAGTCATTCGCGGCTAGGTTTCCCTCCGCCTCCGTGAGGATCAGTGTGTGATGCAGACCGCAGGTCACCTGCGGGAAAGCGGTTGGAGGGCGCGCTGAAACCGCAGCAAAAAGCAGAAGGGTTATGAAGGTGAACTAATTGGTGGTTTAATGGGATTTGGCTATGGATCAATACCTATTAATACCATTTTTACGGGGATGAACATCCATTTACCAGCTATTTTGATGTGAACTACAGGGGTACAAGGTTTTGACACACTGCCATTTTATGGCGGTTTAATGGGATCTAATGGGAATTAATGGGAATTTTAATGGCATCTGGTTGGTGGTCTACCTACCCCCCTGAAAAATATGAAAGTCAGTTGGGATCATTATTCCAACTATTGGGGAAAATGAAAACTAGACGACGGTTGGCCCGAGAGCGAAAAAGATGTTTTTCAAGCAGCTCTGAGGATGGTAGTCGTAAAAGATAGTCGGTGGTGAATTTTATATGAGCTATGGAAAGATATGGTGTGAAAAAGTAAGATTGATCAAGAAGAGAATATTTGGTAAAGGGCATCAGATGACATGTGTCTTGCAACCACAGAGAGAAAGAGGGGGCAGAGATAAAGAGAGAGAGAGAGAGAAAGAGAGAGAGAGAGAGAAAGAGAAAGCAAGAGAGAGAGAGAGAATGAAAGGGGGGGTAGAAAGAAAACATGAAGAAATGTAATGTGAGCAACAAAAGTGCACAGGAGGCTCAGTGCCATGAGTCTGCGAATGACATGTGCTATCTCATTTTATTATGGTAATTCCCACACACATTGCGGAAAAAGGCGCGGCACCATCATTCCGTGAACGCGAAGAAACGCGACGCTTTTATACAGAGACGCTTTTACACACAGAATCTTTTACACATAAACACTTTTACACACAGACGCTTTCACACAGAGACGTTTTTCATGCACACACACACAGACGCATTTCCACACAGAGACTTTTACACGAAAACACTTTAACACACAGACGCTTTTATACACAGACTCTTTTACACACATACACTTTTACATGCAGATGCCTTTTTACAGACGCACACACACTTTCACACACAAACGCTTTTACACACAGACGCTTTTGCACACAGACACAGACGCTTTTCCACACAGACCCTTTTACACACAGACGCTTTTACACACAAACACTTTTACACACATACGCTTTTACACACGGACGCTTTTACACGCAAACACTTTTACATACAGGCGCTTTTACACACAGACGCTTTTACACTCAGACACTTTTACACACAGACGCTTTTCCACACAGACTTTTACACACAGACGCTCACAAAGCGCGGCACCACTGGGTGACCTCAGTTGCAAACAAAGGTGCGCAAACATAGTTGCAATGGAAATGCCAAAAAATCGCAAAAGTGCACAAGACCAGGCTCAGTACCATGATCAACGCACAATCCAATGCAAGGCATCCGCTCTTTGAGATACAAAATAAGCTCGGCACCATGATGCCGTGGATGACCTCAGTTGCAAACACAGGTGGGCAAACAAAGGCTCCGTACCATGGCATCCAAGAGAATCTAGAAGTCCGTGCAAGAATGCTGTGAATGATTCCACAATAGCAAGTTCGATATCATGATGGCAAGGATGACACCTGTTTCACTGCATTTCTCCGATGTCCCTACAGGATGGAAAAAAAAATCTTTACAGACAAACAACAGTTGGCTACTGGTTTTGCATGTTCGTCACGAACAGTCTCTCCAGACGAACACTGCTACAGATTAATTTGCGCCAGTTGCACTCAGTTCCATGTGCCACTCGGTACGCAAGCCTTCCAGCTCCCACAAGCTGCTTCCAAGCAAAGGTCGGTACCATGATGCTGCAGATGTGGCATGTTTGCCGCTTTTACTACTGCAGCAATCCGGCTACTGCGGTCGATCTTTATCTGGGCACCTCCACGGACACGACCTAAGTTCCAGCATCTCTGTGAACACAGAAAGATCTTCCAGCCAGTCAGCAGGATGCTCATACTCGAGATTCACAACGCAGTCGTTGCAGTGCCCGCAGATGTAACATCTCTCGGCTGCCATTGTCCCCCAAACATTTTCTATGCTTCTGACTGTTTTTTTGATATATTTCATATGATGATGACGAAAGTGTGGTATTGTCACGGTCATGACCTTTGCCCAGCCAGCAGAGACTTGCTGAGATGTCCAGCTATCGTCTGACTCGTTTGGATCGCCGGGTTCTTGGTTGGCACCACAGCAAATACAGATGGTGGTGTCTGCCTCCTTCCAATGACACATTTTCTTCAAAACAACCGGCCAACCAGCTTTTACCAGATAGTGTCCGGTTTCTGGTTGCAAAGAATATTTTGGAGCCAATTCAGAGCTCCCAGGCACAAATGAAAGAATGTGTCGTAGAATTTGGTCATCAAAGACATTCGCTGCCATGGCAGAACACACTTAAATCCCCAAATACTTTATGCGACATGTTTGTGCACTAAAACTTTGTTTGTTGTTAACTGCCGTCATGTCCAACGATGTGGGCGCTGCCGCCGAGTATCTTTCAACACCAAGACCCATAATCGGTTGGCATCATCTCTTGCTTCTTCATTTGAAAACAGAAGGCGTCAGGTTTCGATATTTCCACTACAGCTTCACCTACAAACGTCACATCTCTTGAGCGAAACGCATCTTGTCCATTCGTTCACATCTGAGCCAAGGAATGTACAACGCACAATCCAATGCGAAGCATCTGCTCTTTCATTTCGAAACTGAAAACACGACTCCTGAGTTTGACATACCGAATAAGCTCTCTACCATGATGCCGTGGATGACCTCAGTTGCAAACAAAGGTGCGCAAACGTAGTTGCAATGGAAATGCTTAAAAATTGCAAAAGTGCACAAACAAAGGCTCAGTATTATGGTATCCGAAAAACAACAAGTGAACGCAGTAAATGATTCCACAATAACAAGTTCGATATCATGATGGCATCGATGACACCTGTTTCACTGCATTTCTCCGATGTCCCTACAGGATCGAACAATCTTTACAGACAAACAACACCTGGCTACTGATTTAGCACGTTTGCCACGAACAGTTTCTCCAGGCGAACAGTGGTGCAAATTAATTTGTGAACGCAGTGACAGACATTGTCACAATGCAATCGTAAACATAGATCCACTGCATCGTAAACAAACACTGACATTGTCACAATGCAATTCTCGAGATCTCACAGACAGCCCCTACAGAACCTCGAGAAGTGCAAGAAATGTTAAAGATACCTGTTGGCCAATCGTCACTTGTTTCTCGAACATTCAGCGTACATATAAGAATATGGATGTTCACTCCGTGCACAATGCATCTTGTCTCTACGTTCACGTCTGAGCCCAGGAAAGAGATAAAGAGGTAAACTATGCTTGTCGCTGCAGAGTTGCACAATCCACTGCAAAGTATTTGTTCTCTGACTTCCAAACTGAGACCACCACTCATGAGTTTGACATGGCAAAGAACCACTGTCGCAGAGACCTGCAAACTGAAGGCTGAACGCGTCAACGGTGAAGCTTACAATGAACACATCAAATCAACACACTTCAAAAAAATCGTGTACCGTGAATCGCCGACTAAAACCACATGTTATTCATTTGAATATACAATTTCCCACACAGTTTGTCAACAAAAACAAAAAACCCAATACCATGATGCTATAAAATATATCTGCCATCTTCAAGAGTTCAAGATAAGCGAGCATCACACACATTCACATCACCTCAGCAGCATAGAAGACTCCGCAGAATGCCGAGTCCTTCAAAAGACAAACACAAACCTGCTACACACTCGCACAATTCAATGCAACGATTGCGTTCTTTGAAGCCTGAGAACAAAGCTCCTGAGTTGGACATGCACACATCATTGTCGCATACACCTGCAAACTGAACAGTGAAGCTCACTATGAACATATCAAAACGACACACTTGAATATTGCTGTTTAAAGAAAAAAAGCTCAGTACCACGATGCCACGTATAACACATGTTATTTCATTTTATTATGGCAAATCTCACATATATGGCACAAAAAAGCTCGGTACCATGATGCAGTGAGCTACGTACTCGCACAGTCCAATGCCAAGAAATCGTTCTCCGACTTCGACGCTCAGAGCACAATTGCTAAGTTTGACACTGGGCATGGGCACCATTGTCGCAGAGACCTGCAAACTGAACAGTGAAGCTTGCAATGAACACATCAAATCAACACACTGACACTTCAAAAAAAAAAGGGTACCGTGAATCGCCGACTAAAACCACATGATATTCATTTGAATAGATGTATCGGAACTCATCCTCCGACATGTCTCCAAGATGAGATCGCTTGCACCCCACAACTTCCAACACCCATGCCACTTCCTCATCCTCCGGCGGTCTCCACGCGGCCATTGCCGAGCGGCCCAGACAAAATTGAACGGTACAGTGATTCCCGAATTATTTTTTTGTCCACTGCTCATGCATTTGAATGAAAACAACACATATATGTTTTTCGTGCTATACATCACATAGATCCACTGCATCGTAAACAAGCACTGCAATTCTCGAGATCTCACGGACAGACCCTACAGAAACCTCGAGAAGTGCAAGAAATGTTACAGATACCCGTTTGCCAACCGTCACTTGTTTCACGAACATTCAGCGCACATATAAGAATATGGATGTTCACTCTGTGCACAATGCATCTTGTCTCTACGTCCACGTCTGAGCCCAGGAAAGAGGTACTTGGTAACCTCTACAACTTCATGCACTAACCTGCTACACACTCGCACAATTCAATGCAAAGAATGTGTTGTTCGAAGCCTGAGACCACGACTCCTGCGTTTGACAAGCAAAAATCATTGTCGCATAGACATGCAAACTGAACAGTGAAGCTCACTATGAACGTATCAATTCCCACACAGATTACCACACCAAACGAACCAAGCTCCGCACGTCCTAGCACGGATACACTAGCAAGCATTGTCACCCTCAATCTCTAACAGTTCCATGTCGTGCGGTCAAAGTACACACAAAATCTTTTACACACAAACGCTTTTACACATGGTGCTTTTACACAAACACACTTTGACACACAGACGCTTTGACACACAAAAGCCTTTACACACAAACGCTTTTACACACAGACGCTTTTACACACAGACGCAACGCTTTTACACACAGACGCTTTTACACACAAAAGCTTTTACACACAAAAGCTTTTACACACAGACGCTTCTACACGCAGATACGTTTTACACACGCAGACACGCTTTCACACACAAACGCTTTTACACACAGACGCGTTGACACACAAACGCTTTTACACACAGACGCTTTTACACGCAGATGCTTTTTTACACACGCACACACGCTTTCACACACAAACGCTTTTACACACAGACGCTTTTACACACAGACACTTGTACAGAAACGAAAGCGTCCATCGCAATTTTTCCTCAGTTTTTGACGTCCAACGTCCATTTCGTGCGAAAGGGTTACGATTGACCAAGTAAAATCGCAATTTTTCCTCAGTTTTTGACGTCCAACGTCCATTTCGTGCGTAAAGGGTTGCGATTGACACCTCAAAGTCGCAATTTTTCCTCAGTTTTTGACGTCCAACGTCCATTTCGTGCGTAAGGGTTGCGATTGACACCTCAAAGTCGCAATTTTTCCTCAGTTTTTGACGTCCAACGTCCATTTCGTGCGTAAGGGTTGCGATTGACACCTCAAAGTCGCAATTTTTCCTCAGTTTTTGACGTCCAACGTCCATTTCGTGCGTAAGGGTTGCGCGGGACACCTCAAAGTCGCAATTTTTCCTCAGTTTTTGACGTCCAACGTCCATTTCGTGCGAAAGGGTTGCGATTGACACCTCAAAGTCGCAATTTTTCCTCAGTTTTTGACGTCCAACGTCCATTTCGTGCGTAAGGGTTGCGCGGGACAAGTAAAGTCGCAATTTTTCCTCAGTTTTTGACGTCCAACGTCCATTTCGTGCGAAAGGGTTGCGCGCGACGCTTCAAAATCGCAATTTTACCTAGGTTTTGGACGTCCAACGTCCATTTCGTGCGAAAGGGTTGCGTTTCGTGGCGCTCCGGCGGCACCGCCCCCGCCTTAAGAGAGAATAGAAAGAAGAGCGAGAGGAGATCTGCAGATGTGAGGGTGTGAAGATGTAGATCTGCAGATGTGAGGGTGTGAAGATGTAGATCTGCAGGTGTGAGGGTCTGAAGATGTAGATCTGCAGATGTGAGGGTGTGAAGATGTAGATCTGCAGATGTGAAGGTGTGAAGATGTAGATCAGCAGATGTGAGGGTGTGAAGATCTAGATCTGCAGGTGTGAGGGTTTGAAGATGTAGATCAGCAGCTGTGAGGGTGTGAAGATGTAGATCAGCAGATGTGAAGGAGTGAAGATGTAGATCAGCAGATGTGAGGGTGTGAAGATCTAGATCTGCAGGTGTGAGGGTGTGAAGATGTAGATCAGCAGATGTGAGGGTGTGAAGATGTAGATCAGCAGATGTGAGGGTGTGAAGATGTAGATCAGCAGATGTGAACAGCAGATGTGAGGGTGTGAAGATGTAGTATAACGGCTGCTTTTTTACGAAGAACCCTTCGCAGGCGCTCTCGGGAAAAATGTTCCAAACCACCAACCAGTGAATAATATATGGTTAATAGTCGGTAATAATGGTTGATAGTCTTTAATAATGGTCATAGTCGTTAATAATGGTTACTAGTCGTTAATATATGATGAATACTACATGTTGTGTTGCAGGTATGGTTGACAACCTAGGCTGAGAACCTTCACATGCATCAAGTAACAGTCGAACCCAACACATCCAACACATATACGTAGGAATATGATGTCCTTAACCACTATTAACGACTATTAACCACTATTAACGTGGTTTATAGGAATTTTATACATAGAAATGGTTAATAGTCGTTAATAGTGGTTATAATGCCGAATGTTCTCGTTCAGCCTAAATCTTTACCCCTTATAGCACCCATCTGTTCTATCTAACCATCCAATCTACCCATCTGCCGTACGGGGTTGTCTCAAATTAGGTAATCCCAAAATCCAATATTGTTTAAAATATCCTTTTCCCATCACTTCCCTATTACTTCCCCATGATTCCATGACCATAAATTGGGGTATCCAACCCACTATCCAACCCATTTCCAGATCAATGTTTCATCGCACCAGTCCACGATCCTAAAAAAAAAACTTTTCTCACAAAAAAAACGCAATCACAATCTACAATCTGTTCCAAAACCATGAAAACTTAGACTTCACCATCCGACTTCACCAACCATACCCTCTGGTAATTTCACATAGCCGTTGACAATTGCCATCTATAGTTGATCTAAAAATATTATCATGATTTTAATAGCGATTTTCGATGGCAAACTGCTAGTTTAGAGGCTAAATCCTCATTTCATCCCCATTGTTGCTGGGTATATTCCATATGGTGGTTTCCTAAAATGGTACCCCCAAATCCCAAAGAAAAAACAATTTTAGTATTGAAACCGCTGACTTGGGGACTTGGGGTACCACCATTTTAGGACACCTCCTTCTACATTTGTAATTATTTATTTTATATATATATATATTATATAGTATATATATTATATTATATTATATATAAATATTATATTATATATATATGTGTATATTGTATAAATATTATATTATATATATATTCTACAAGGTATTCCCATGGATTGCCATGGCAATATGGAGCTTCGCCATATGTTACCAGTGCAATTTGGATTACCAGCAGGGTCAGCATGATATCTCCATCATCCAAATCCCGAAAAAACATGACATAGAAATTTCGAGGTAGCCCATGTATCCCAGTTATTGCTAGGTATATTCCCACAGAATTCCCTATAAATCCCTATAAATTCCTATAGAATCCCCACAAAATTCCCATGAAATCCCTATAATTTTCCATAAATAATTTTCCATAAATCCCTATAAAATCCCTATAATTCCCTATAAATCCCTATAGAATCTCTATAAAATCCTATGAAATCCCTATCAATTCCCATCGAAAATCCCATCGAAATCTCCGCCTCCGCCACGCGCGGCAAGCCCAGCACCGCGCGCGCCGTGGGACGCTGGAAGTGGCCCAGGATCCGTCGACGCTCCTGGCGATCCTCGGTAGCGTCAGACGTAAAGTTAGGGGGGGTTCACCATGGTTCACCATGGGTTGGTTATGGTTGGTTTATGGTTGGTTTATGGTTGGTTTATGGTTGGTTTATGGTTGGTTTATGGTTGGTTTATGCCATAGAAATGGTGAGTTTTCCCATTAGAAATGGTGATTTTCATGGTTAGTAGTGGTTAATCAGTGCTAATAATGGTTTATAATGGTTAATAATGGTTAATAATGGTTAGTACATGTTAACTGGTTGGTGGTGCAATAACCATCTTGAAAAATATGAGTCAATGGGAAGGATGACATCCCATTATGGAAAATAAAAGCCATGGTTAGTAGTGGTTAATAGTGGTTAATATGGTGAATATTGGTTAGTGGTTAATTATTAACCACTATTAACAATATTGTGGTGAATAGTGGTGAATAGTGGTGAATAGTGGTGAATAGTGGTGAATAGTGGTGAATAGTGGTGAATAGTGGTGAATAGTGGTGAATAGTGGTGAATAGTGGTGAATAGTGGTGAACAGATGTTGATATAGATGTGAATATAGTTAATCATGATTAATCATAGTTGGTAATGGTTAACAGTTCTTGATAATGGTTGATAATGGTGAATAATTGGTTGTGGTTGATGAAGAATGGTTTCAAATTTGGTTGATACTGATGAAGAATGGTTAATATTGGTTGACACTGGTGAATATATAATGGTTGCATAGCGGTTGATGTTAGTAACGGATACCCTCCGGTGTCATCAAACATGGCTAGCTTGGAAATCCTGGTGGTTTGCTGGGAGATTATCGTACCCTCAGGTAGTTTAACAGTTTGCTATTGAAAATGGCCCAGTCGAAATAGTGGATTTTCCCATAAAAAATGGATGGATCTTTCCATAGTTTTTTTGTTAACGTTTACCAAAGGTTGAGGGGAGTGATTTTTGGAGCCAAAATCATGGGATCTATCATGGATTTTTTTTCCGATGCTTGAGGCAGTTGGGGCTGAGATTTCACCACAGGGGGAATATCTCCTATGAAGTTTGCGACCATGGTTACCATCTGGTTATTTAACATAGCCATGGAAAATCACCATTTTTAATAGGTAAACCATCTATTTCTATGGGCCATCTATACCATGGCTATGTTAGTCATAACCAGCGGGTAATCATGTGTTTTTTATTGGTGAATCCCCAAATAATGCCATCCCCCCCATATGAAACACCCCCCCTTTTGTTGTTTACACCCAGTAATTTCTTGTCCAATCCCCTACATCCACCGTGGTTTCTGTTGGTAAATACCCTCTGGTTATGACTAACAGTTTGCCATGGTATAGATGGCCCATAGAAATAGATGGTTTACCGTCCAAAAAATGGTGGATCTTTCCATGGCAAACTGTGAAACAACCAGATGGTAAGTGCTGATAATGATAAACCATACTGATAGATATAGAGGTTCATCATGTGATATGAAAACTGATACTGAACATGTCAATGACAACTAAGAATCAACAATGTCACATTGTTATTCTCAATGCAATGTGTATATATATATGTAACAGTTCATAATAGCGATCATGATAGTGATCTGATCTGATAACAGTTCATAATAGTAAGAAATGTCAATATATATAAATAATAAAACTGTTGCAGCAATATCATGTAGTATACATCTATAAATTTCAAAATCGTCTGCAAAAACGCTAAAATATAGAGAATTACTATACAATTGAGTTATTGATATAATCATATTGCGCTTTGACATAGGATTGATGCTAACTTTCCAAGTTTTTGGACGTTGCACTTTTTTTATTGTTGCAACTGATCAAAAGATCAACCACTTGAAGGCTGCAAGGTCAGAATTGCTACGAAGCAATAGTTGCAACAATATACTGCAGCACAAAGATACAGTAGAGAAAAGATACACAACATCTGTTTAAAAAAACGACTAGGGATTTGAAACCTGCGAAAGTCTACATGCCATCCCACTCTCCCGGAGCGATTTTCACACGGCTCTCAACGCGGGGATTGGCTGATTCTTAGGAGAACCCCTTCGCGGGCTCAAAGATTGACCCCACTTGTGACTGTGTCCACATTTTTTGGGTCAGAGCACAGTTTTAAATCAGTGACCTTCAGCAACAGATTAGCAACTATATTTACTTTGGGGCTGCCAATAATCTATATATCTCAGCAATTAGATTCTGAAAATTAGATATCATACATAAGACAATGGTTGTCACCAGCTAACCAAACAGCTACTTCAAATAACTAATATCTACCTACAGCTGCCGACAAGTTGTCATCCACCAATTTTCTAAATTCAAAAATTCACGCATATCTGCATGTTTTTTTTGGGGTGCAAAAATCATGTACAAATAATTAACATTAAGTAACTCACAAAAATTGGTGAGATATTGGTATCCCTATAGACATATCATAACTAGCATTAAGATACATTAATTATCCAACAAAAAATGTTGAGATATTGGTACATTAGCAACAGATACATTAAGACACATCATAATCATCCCTATAGACATAATTATAATCATCTAAGTCTAATACCTATAGAATCCTATAAACAATACAAACTCAAAAAAAATGCTTCACACTTGACGTCTCCGATGCCGTTAGGAGGTCAGGGCCAGCAAGTTCTCAGCCGCGACGTGCGCCTGGGAACTTGAAGCCCAGGTAGGGAATTGTTTCTAGAGATTACCGTATCAATGTGGATATTCTCTGGCTGAATGATAGCGAGGAATAAGCAAAACCAATGGTTTTCTCAATGGGGATATCATGCGAATATAGTAGGAAATCCCTCTGGTAAACTAACTTAACATAACTTAACTATGGGAACTCACCATCTAGGTAAATCAACTATTTCTATGGGCCATGTTAGCAAACTGTAACAAATTCCCAGAGGGTATACCAATATAATGGGGATTGTACTGGCATTAAAGGGATTACAATAGGGATTATAGTTGGTATGTTGATGATGGTGATGATGATGGTGATGATGGTGATGATGATGGTGATGATGATGACGATTATGATGATGATGGTGATGATGAATACCATTTGATGTTTTAACATATATTTAAACGCTAAACCAAGCTTTGACAATACACCAACTATTTTATAGGGATTTGCTGGCCATTCGAAGAACTGCAAATTTGTGATGATGTGCGTACATAACCGGATAGTTCATATGAGACCCAATGGATTCATTGAAAATAACATTTACAGTAACTCATGGTTTTTACCATCAGATATAATACAGGGCTCAAGTAAAGAAAACCAGTTCACCAAGTCTCAGAATGAGTCTATGAGGGGTACTGTAATCTACCCTGATGAATATATATATATATAATTAAATATATATATATACAGTATCCACCTGTAGACTGTATTCCCCATTGTTTGAATGGTAATGTTTCATTTCCATTCTGCATTACCACAACAATATTACATTTTCTGCTTTATATACATCCCTCTCTTTCTGCGACAATCATCCGACATAGACATGGAACTGGGAATTACACCAGCAGCCAGACATGATTGACATTGGGAAATTTGGGCGAGTCGTCAAACTGTGTGCCCCAAACACAAGAGCTTCAAAACATCATTTTGCCCATTCAATGAACCACAAATCCTGGTATAGCATGCTTAGCCGCAACAAAAGAAGTCGTATTGTAGCTGTTTATCTAGAGTAAATATTCCCATAACATGGTACAAAAACTCAACTGATTCACCAACCTAAAATTCGGCCATGGGGTGATCTCCGACCAGACTCCATCCCAATCCATTGGTTCCATGAGCAAAAACTATGACACCAGGATTGAAAATGGTGGAAAATCATGAACCAAATCCATTATCAGAATCAAAATTCCATTTTCTTCATCATATTCATTAGATTTCCATTTGTTTCTGGGATTATCCCCTCTAAATCCAATATGAATCCAATATAAATCCTCTAAATCCTCTAAATCCTCTAAATCCAATATAAATCCCTATAAATACAATATTTCCATGTGTAAATGATTCGGTCTCACATCGCGCCATCGACCTGGACCTTCACGGAGCGCGCCTCGATACCCGTGAAGAGTTCCACCAACCACTTCTCCACTTTGGGGTCGAAACGGATCAACCTGCGCCCGGTGTGGAACGGTCAGAATGATGTTTTCTCGGATGCCGGAGATGCCATTCAGAATGGTGCCAAGTGACGTACAAATGGTGCTGTTGTAGACTTTTCCTTGACTTGATCGCAGCTTCACAATCTTTGCCTTCCTTGGCGAAGAAGAGTAAAGCCCAAGGGATCAGTCAAAAAAACGGCAGAAAGAAAACTGGATCAACGTGCGGATGGATGATCTCCCACCCTACATTTGACATGGAATCCAAATATGGGAATGTCCAAACGAAAAGTTATCTTCCAACTTCAATTGTTGGAATTCCGCGTTAAGTTTTGGGGCGGAAGTAATTTTGAAGAATCAATGTAATCAACAAAGACAAGAACTCAACAAAAATTGGTGGATGTCAACCGCAACCCCTAGAGGACCATCCAGGTAGGATCGCACAAGTCTACCCTAGTGGAATGTATTTGGGTATTGGGATGCGTATCCCACTTGGCAATCATGGATATGCACTATTTTTATTTGGATGTTCCCTCCGGTTAAACAATATACAATACAATATAATATAACATAATATAATATAACATAATAAAATAAAATAACGTAATATAATATAATAATATAACAATGGCATAATACAATTTAATGAAATTTAATAAAATAAATATAATATGCTTGTAAAAAATATGATATAACAAAACATAACATAATATAATATACAAAATTAAAATATAACATAATACAACCTAACATAAAATATATATACAATACAAGTAAAAAACAATATATATATATATATATAATAGCATAAAGTACTACCATATAAAATAATATAATATAAACTATATATATAATATGATATAATAAAATCAAATATACTAATGTATAATATGATACAATATAATAATAAAATATAATATAATATACTATAATACCAGTAGTACCGCACAAGGCGGTGGCGGAAGTTTCAAAAATAGGAAACATATGGGAGAGGCTGGTTGCTGTGAATCACGAATGGCAGAACGAATCCACTGATGGACCGAAAGGTGGTTGAGGTCTCCTCTCTTTCTCTCTCTTTCTTTCTCTTTCTCTGACTATCTACCTACCTACCTACCTATCTATCTATGTATCTATCTCTCTCTCTCTCTCTCTCTCTCTCTCTGTCTGTCTGTCTATCTATCTACCTGTCATCTGCAAGCTTGAAAACTAAGCAATTCTGCGAGAATTCCTCAATTTTTGAACTTAACAACGTCAAAAACGAAACAATTCTGCGAGACCTCTTTGATTTTTGAACCTAACAACGTCAAAAACAAAGCAATTCTGCGAGACTCCTTCAATTTTTGAACTTGACAACATCAAAAACAAAGCAATTCTGCAAAACTTCCTTCAAAAATTGAAAGTTGAGTGCAGCGCTGACAACCTGGTACCAATGCGTTTTGCAATTTTTCCACTCCACCTCTCTAAAGTACTGCGCCTGCCACGAAAAATTCATGCCAGATCATACGAAGTGCTGCACCTGTCACGCAAAATCATCTTAGCAAACCTACGGATCTGATGCTCCAAAACGCAACCCCTCTCAGGAAATCAGCGCCCGCTCCTAACATCTCTCATGAACATGTCTTTTGTACTGCGCCTGCCACGGAAAATTCATCTTTGCAGATCCTCTTCAAATGTCCCACGCCTGCCATCGTTTTTGGAAATGCAACAAAACCCTCACGTCTTGCTCACTTTTGACAAGGTGCACAATCCCTTGCGCCTGCCGCGCGAAACGACGTCTGAACCTCCAAAAGTGGCGCGAACATGTGGTGTTTTGTACATGTTGACTTCGAAATGTGTTTCGCGCCACAACGGCGTCCACTTTTTCGACATCTCAACTTCCAAAAGTGGTCCGAGCATGGTGTGCTTTGTACATTTTGACTTCGAAATGTGCTTCGCGCCACAACGGCGTGCACTTTTTCGACATCTCAACTTCCAAAAGTGGTCCGACACTGGTGCCTTGTGCATTTTGACTTGGAAATGTGCTTCGCGCCACAACGGCGTGCACTTTTTCGACATCTCAACTTCCAAAAGTGGTCCGACACTGGTGCCTTGTGCATTTTGACTTGGAAATGTGCTTCGCGCCACAACAGCGTGCAATTTTTCATCTCTCATCTGGCCAGCTGGCTCCGCACCCACCGCTTTAGCAAGCCTACTTTTCGACCCTCCGGAGCCACAAATCATTGGAAAAACACAGTGTTTCGCGACTTTCCTACTTTTTCGCGCATCTGCATCTTCTTTCTTCTGGCTCTTTCTCTTCTATCATCTACTCTCTTCTGCTCTTCTCTTCTCTCTGCCTCTTCCCATCTCTGCTTTTCATCTGTCCATATTGTCGGAAGTTTGACTTCTAAGCTTCCTTCGATAATATAATACAATATTTAAAAAAAATATAACATAACATAACATAATATAATTAGTATAATAAAAAAATATAATACAATATAATATAATATAATATTATATTATACAATATAATATAATATTCTATAATATAATATTATATTATATTATATTATACAATATAATATTATACAATATAATATAATATTATATTATATTATACAATTTAATATTATATTATATTATACAATATAATATTATACACTATAATATAATGTAATATAATATAATATGATATAATAGGTTTCAATATAATATAATATAATATGATATAATATAATATAGTACAATACAATAAATTACATTATAATATAATATTATATTATATAATAAATTTTAATATAATATAATATAATATAATATGATATAATATAATATAATATAGTATAATAAAATACAATACAATAAATTATATTATAATATAATATAATAAAATACAATACAATAAATTATATTATATTATAATATAATATAACACAATATAATAAAATATAATACAATATAATAGAATATAATATCATATCATATAATATAATATATATAATTTAGCATAAAATAAACTAATTTAATATAATATATTATAATATGTTACAATTTAATATATTACAATATAATATAATCTAATAAAATATAATATAGTATAGTACAGATTAATATAATATAATAAAATCACATATAATATATTATAATATATGAAATTATCTAGGTCTATAGATCTGGATTATTAATCACTGTGGCCTTCCATCCAATGCCAACTTCAGCTCGCCAGGTCACAACTGCAAGTGCTGAGGAGCCATTGCAGCCTGGTGTCTCGGTTGTAGCAGCTAATGTGGTGAACCCTGGCTGCCATAAACCTACCATTTGGGGATGGTCTTTACAACCGATTTATAGTTTATATACTGATTTGGGGGATGGTTTGTTGTTGGATTTACCACATTAAACATCATAGCTAATTTTGGGGGATTTAACCAAAATTTCCCACAGTGGCCCGCAATGATAGTTTTTCCTTTAGCCTTTGCTCGTGGTTACTGCTGGTTAAAAGGCCCTTGAAAAATCTTATCCATTGAGGGGCGTCACCTTTGGGGTGGCGGTTAGATCGCCATATCTGAAAAACATCCCTTTCCTTACTGAAAACCCACTGGAGCCCCAAGCGTAAAAGGTGTTTGACGGAATTTCAGGTTTGGTTTATAATGTTTGCAGAATGGGTTCGATATTACACAAAGGAGAACACCAAAAAACACGATCTAGAGCAAGATTTTCTGCGCGAAGGAAAGCACCAGAAAGCACACTTTTGACACGAAGGAAAAACACTCAAGACAAAGTTTGCCCAAACTATAACTAATCCAATTTTTGGAGGTCACAGCTATGAGAACAGTTACAATCTATATTGCAATTTTAAAATCACCAGTCCCCTTGACATCACCCCGGACAGCGTGGTTCCAAATTGGCACCTTCCTGCCATCCCTCAACTGGCAGATCCACTTCCCATCAGCTGCAGGCTGCAGCAAGGTACAGGTCCTTTGCAGCAAGGTACAGGCCGCAATGATTTGGTGCAGTGAGCATCCATGGGGATATAAACCAAACTAGTGATTGAGGTTAATTTCACACTTATTTTCATCTAATGACCTAACACTTGTTTGAATGAATCCCACTGACGCTTCTTGGAATGCACATCCTCGCGATCTGTTGGATGCGGCGCTGGAAGTTCATGGCTAACTTTAGGTGCCGTGGACCCAGATGAAGTGTCAGCAGACCTGTAAACATGTTCATATGGAACTATATAACGATTCGTCAAGCCACAGCTGTCCAAAACAATCACCCAGCCATTGGCCCCATATTTGCTGGCTACAGCTACTTCCTCACTCAACTCCCCTTTGCCAGGTCCTGGCTGCCCTGCTGGGGGTAGATACTGGAAGTTCCACAACTTTTTGATTGTTAAACACCGCCAAAGCGAACAAGCGTCAGTATCCCAATTCCTTAATGACTCACCGCGCGTGTTCGGGGATATGTTTGTTTGATCGGCTGGTTGGAACGACAGTGAGGCTTGTCCATACCCCACTGTTGTCTTGCCTATATCTCGCTCATTCAAAAAAGCACGGACCTTGGTCGCTTCAGCCCGCAGCGCTGGAAAACACAAAACATTTGACTTACTGTCTGTTGAAAAACTGGGTACGTTGGAAACGTTTTTGCCGTCGCTGCCAAACCCTTGGTGATGATGATGATGGTGGTGGTGATGATGATGATGACGACGATGATGATGATGCTGATGATGAAGATGATGATGGTGATGATGATGATGATGATGATGATGACGATGATGATGATGATGATGATGGCGACCGTGTTGGCTTACTTCAGCTCCTGTTCATGTTTTTGCGGGGGCTCCGCATTTGCAAGTTGGGCGCGTGCTGTTTGGCAGCAAGCTCCCCAGAGTTTGCAAAATCATGTTCAGTCCCATGTGGCTGCACCAATGTTAAATTATTACAAGTTGGGCTGTGTAAGCCCGATTCTTGTTAGAAGACTGATCCTAACACAAGACGCGTCAATGCAACATAGATTCTGAAGGCTCAATCCCTCCGTCTCGCTTTTCCGGACGAAACGCAGCAACCGTGCATCACCAACATGAAACAATCAGATTCAAAAAATACTTTGCTGTGTTTAACCCTAAATTTCTACACTTTACTTCTCTTAAACCTGTAATTACAGTTGAAGATGGTTCAAGTGTATCTCGCGTTGAGAATTTGGCTTTGTCAAGATGAGCTGTGACAAGATCCTCGCTGGTTGTCTTCTACTCCTAGGAAAGCACTGTGCAATCAGTATTCCCATTTTCGTAGTCTCACTTCTTGATTCTGTGAATCCTTTTGCTCCAATCTCAAACTTCAAAGCAGTCAAGAAGAACGGTAATCGTGGAAGAATTGGTGCTGGATGCAATGAGGAATGCCCGCTGTGAAAATGCACTGGGGTCTCGTGCTTGCCAAAGTAGGGACATATTACTGGATTCGTCTTGCATGCTTCCAAGAACACTGTGACAATGGTAGTATAGTTCCAAAAATCCCGGCAAAAGCTGTGCAGTTCAGTGGATTTGGGCTACCATCGTGCGATAATGAATTTCGGGGTGTGCGATCAAAAAACAAACCCAAAAAAAAAACTTGATGATCACATTCCCGTTTGGGTCAAATTTGGCACCAATTACTGGATGTCTTGACCAGAATCTGTGGTTGAGGGTGTGCTCCTTTGATCCATAACCAAATGGGCCTCACATGTTTCAAAAACCAAGTTATTCGCACTGAAACCCAGTTGGGAACGAAACCTAGCTTTGAACCGTTTTCAGTTGATCAATCCATTGATCAACAACGAAATGCCGCGCCATGTTCTGGCTGGGTTTACCATGTGTCGTATAACCATCTCTAAGCCATCCCAAAAATGGTGTGTATATTATATATATACACACACCATGTTTATCCATTTTTGGGATGGCTTAAAGCGGTATATAATAAATTTTTGAAACGCTCGAGGCTCGAAGTCTATGCGCCGCCCGTGGTCCACAGGAGGATGGTTCAGGATGAAACAAACAACATCTGATAATCTCACTGTTTACTTCCAAAATATTATCAAGATATTGATATATATATATATAGATATATATATATATATATACCTGTCAAAAATTATCCCGGCAAGAGACCCCACACAGTGTGGGGGGAGTAAAAAGATCATGTATTATATAATGTTGATGATGATGTTAATATTGGTGATGATGTTGATGGTGATGCGATGTTGATGATGATGTTGATGATGATGTTAAAGTTGATGATGATGATGATGGTGGTGATAGTGACGATGATGATGATGATGACGGTGATGATGATGGTGATGATGATGGTGTTGATGATGACGATGATGATGGTGGTGGGAGGAAGATGATGATGTGGATGTTGAGGAGGAAGATGATGAAGTTGAGGAGGATGATGCTGAGGAGGAAGACCGATCCCAAGAGCCATTTTGTGCAGAAATTTACAGGGGAAATGCCGGACGCTTCTCCCGCGGCCAGCGTTTTTTGCGAGCCTGCGCAATCGAAATGCACATGGACATGTCACAAGAGGCATTTTGTGCGGAAATTTACAGGGAAAATGCCAAACGCTTCCAATACCACCTCGATTGAACACCGGGCCTTAACACTTACTGTAAGAACCCCTCAGTGTGGCCACACTGTTTGGGGAAAAAAACGGGTTTTCTATACAAAACTGTGATGGGGAGATTGCCAGACTGCCATGACTCAGCTATTCTCTGGTAGTCATGGCAGTGGAGAATCCCAAAAAGATGGAGGTTTATGGCTGGGAACAGGAACATCATTGAACTAAATGGGTTGTATGTTTTTGTATACTGTCATGTTTACCGGAGGGTCATATCCCAGTAAAATCCAATTCTTGTGGCTAAGATTGGCTAAGATTGGCTAAGATCATCTGAAATCCTCACTTCTCTGGCCTTCGAGCAGCAATCTTATGGTGACAATCAACCCTCTGTCCGTACATGGCAACTCTTTGGATCCAGGTAATCAAACATGGCTGAAAAATCCAGCCATGCTTCGCTACGAATCTCGATTGGTAGGGGAGATGTTCCCATATTTCCAATATTTTGCCGGGTCCAAACCCATTTTTTTTACGCAGCTCGGCCAAGAATCTGCCCATTGAACTCTTCAGCACCCGCCTGAAGCAGGAATGGACGTAGCGATATCATAGGGATATTTAAGAGGATATGTAGAGGGATAATATGGGGTCATGTGGGATAAATCCTCTGGCTATTTCTTAGCTATGGAAATCACCATGAACATAATTCGAACATACTTGGTAAATCATCTGCAAACAAGCCATTTTCCTTAGCTATGTTGGCTTGCTGGGGGGGGTGGCTGCAGCACGCTTTCATCGAAACTAGTTAGAAGAATCATCAAAACCCGAAGAACAAATGGACAACAACTATCAGGGGGGAAAGCCCCGAAGAAAAATACAGTACTGTATATATTATATAGCAATGGAAAATCCACATGTATAGATGTTTTCTCATTAAAATATATTAACATGCCCATTTACAGGGGATTGCCTATTGCCATGTTTGATTGCCGGAGGATAACATCAAAGACGTATGGGTTAAAAGTCTTGGAACCATGATTGCTAATTATACTACTTCATGCACCCTTAGCTTTCAAATTGTCCGAACTGTCCGAACTGTTGGTTAGCGTTGCTTAATGTTGGTTATATACTCTATTATCGCACGTCATTTCTTTAAATCAGTTTAAATCCCCATGAAATCCCGACTGGTTGGTGGTTTCAACCATCTTGAAAAATGATGGAGTTCGTCAATGGGAAGGATGACATCCCATATATTGTGGAAAATAAAATTCATGTTTGAAACCACCAAGCAGCATTTATGTGTGTGTATATATCCTATAACCATATCCTATAGCATATAGTGGATTGGACCAGAAATCAGGAAGATATCCTATATAACCACCAAGCAGCCGATAGATGTTCTTGGTCCAATCACTATTTCTGGTGAAGTCACAGTGAAGTCACCCTTTTTTTGCTCGTGAAATTCCCGGATTTTCCCCACCTTCTGCAAGCCCCTGATCCGCACCAGTGCGCCAGCACGGAGCACCAAGGGTGGCATCTCACCATCAGAATCGCCGGAATCCTCCAAAAATGGGCTGATTCCGGTGGAAATGCACTCAAAATGGAGGTTTAATTCGCGAAAATCCATGGGAGCATATCGAAAAATCCTCTTTTTTTATGGATCTGGGATCCATAAATAGCAAAAAAATCAAACGTGGCCCGCTGGGACATCTTAAATGGAGATTTGTAGCTGGGAAAATCATCGAACGGAGTGGATTGTGTGTTCCATGGTCAAGTGAAGAGGAGTTACATGGGATTAAAATTTATGGGCTATTGGCTATTGGCCATCGCTCCCATGGTGGGAACCCACGTATTCTGGGTACAAAACTGGCCATCCTCGATAGATTACCAACCCCCCTTGATTGGTATCATGTAAAATCCGTAGTTGCTATAGTTCTTTTCTTAAACATGGGTCATTAAATGTCCCCATTGAACATCACCCAACCACAACCATTAGGTATATGGTCTATAATGGCTACTATAAGGTGATGTCCAATATACCCAAAATGGGACAGTTACCAACCCCTGTTAAACCAACTGCTTTACTGTCAAACCTCCCATCCCCACCTTCCCCCCTAACCGACCTCGCCACTCGACTCGTCATCTTCGCTCGACTCCCCATCTTCGCCGCTGTCCGGCTCGTCGTGCCAGGGGACCTCGTGGGAGGAAATGACCAACAAGAACCGGTGTCAAAAAACGATTAAAGCCAGTTATTTCAGGTATTTATCAATGATTAATGGGATATGATACAACTATCAAAATTGCCTATATCATACTATATCCAAAAGACATGACTACCAAAAACATGTACAACGCCTAGACCCTTAAATCAAAGCTCTCTGTCATCCCCTTCAAAAACTGGTTAGTTAAGAACGGGGCCCCCTGTCACTTGATAACATGATACCAATCCCCAATACTGGAGTATATCCCCAAATAGTCATGAATTTCTGAATTTGGCATCATTTTTCAACTGTATTCCCACATGATTGAGAACGCTACAATCCCTAGTTTCCAAAGTGGTCATTTTTCCATTGGTCAATGCCCAAAGTCATCATCAACCAGCCACCACGAAGATCACTGATAATCTCCCACATGTTTGATATACTTAAAATCCCATCAATCCCCCGAAAAATACATGATGCTTTTCTATCCCCAACTTAAATGATGCTTGGGTGATGGGTATTTCCCATGGTAAACCCAGAAAATTTCCCTTTTGCTTGATGGCCAATCTTGGATACCCTGCAAAAAAATAAACTTAGCTGGTGAACGTAGATATTCCCATTGAAACCCAAAGACTAGTTAGGACTAGTTTCTACCCATCTACCCATCCAAGATTGACCTAGGTTTGTTTGATGGGTACACTCTGGTTATTTAACATAGCTATGGAAAATGACCCATTTAGTTCGTGGAACCCATTCAAAATGGGTGGATCTTTCCATACTTGTGTAAACGTTTCCCAAAGGGTAAATCCAATCTGAAATCCCATTAGATCCCATTGAACCACCATAAAAACCCATTAAATCCCATGAAATCCCCAACATTCACTAACCTCCCCAGGATTTGCCTTGTGCTTGATCTCTTCCATGGCCAGAGCCGCCGGGTCTTCATCGGCAATGGCCTGGAAGCCATGGGGACATCATGGGATATCTCTGAAAAATGATGGACTTCGTCAATGGGAAGGATGACATCCCATATATGATGGAAAATAAAAGCCATGTTTGAAACCACCAACCAGTATATATATATATATATGTCTATACATGTGTGAGTGTGGTAGTACTATATGATATTAATTGTCATGTATGGTACTATATATGGTACTATATATAAAATATTATAGTATCTCATTGTCATGGGATATTTGGGGGCTCACGCAGATTAATTTTGGAAAATCTGGGAAAAACATCTGCAAATGGAGATTTAACTACCAAACAATCATGACTACCATGGTATATGGGACTGAACAGGAAATGGGACGACTAACGATTTAACATGATTTAACTTGGGAAGATGATGATAAGTGGTGATTGAAAAACAACATTAGACATTGGGGAGGGTTGGATTCAGTTATCGTGTGATTTAATGTGGAAAACCCATGACCAGTTGGCTACTGGATCTGCTTTATAGCATTGGGTAAGTAGCCCATTCATTCGATATAATGGAATATAGCCTCTGGAAATTCAACATGTCTATGGATACTCACCGTGAATGCTATGTAGCTAAACCATGATGAATCATCTATAAATGAGCCATGGCTTCCGTAGCTATGTTAACCGTGTCGGGTATTCCACCGTGTCTCTGCCGCCGGCCCCGCAGTGTGCCGCCTCGGTTTCTTCTGGCTCCTCTTCCAGCTCTTCTGAATCCTGGCAGTTATCCACTGTGAATGGGTTGGTTTTACTGGCTTTTATAACCCATAGGATCCATGGTGCTGCTATATATGGTAACATTTACCATCAATATACCCCCAATGTTAGCATATATACCAGCACCATGGATCCTATGGGTAATGTTTTATGTAGATGTCGCCCCGAAGAATTTAAGGTTTTTCTCTACAGCAACCGACCCAGGCTCGGCGGATCGTTCCCAGCGGTCGATCAGTCGATCACCAAATATGGTTCAACCAATTAATATCTACCCATGTTCGATCCACCAAAACGTGCTTAAGATCATATTCCTGTTCAATATGAAAAACCATGTTATTTGAGGTGCAACTCCAAATTTTGATAGCACTCCAAAAATATGCAGAATAAGTGTCATTTACCACTTTTTCAGTTTCGGATGTTACTCATGTCTGCATCTATAGAGGGTTGCCCTATGTTAAATATCGTTATTGTTATTGTTGATTACATGTCCGAATAAAAATGTCGGATAAAATATCTCACTTCATAGACCCCGTAGATCCCCGTTTTAATCTACATGATAAATAATAGATTATTCCCAGATCATTATTATTATATGACTATATGATTAATATGGGATATGATACAATAATATTAAAGTCCCAGATTCATATAAAATAAATTAAATCCCAGATCATTCTCATTATATATGAATTAAAGTATCTGATTACCGTATATCCCATTATTATTCGGTAGCAATTTATCATCCACCAGTTTCCCGCTACGACTGGTTGGCTAGCATGGTATCCCATGATTCTATCCGAATAAATCCCACTAAATCCCATTAAATTAAATCATTGAATTCATATTAAATCCCATTAAACTCCACTAAATCCAAGTAAATTCCCATTTCACTTCCACTAAATTATCTAAATTCCCATTGAATTCCACTAAATTCCCATGAAATCCCATGAAATTCCACCAAACCGCATAGACTTCATGGTTAAACCCGCCATGTTTTCTCCACTGACGGTTTCTGGTAGCGCCTCGCGCCCCGGTGACTCACCTCAGGGATGGGAAGCGGGGTCCGACCCTGCGATACCTGGAAGAGAATGTGTTAATGGGTATTTGGATGGAATTTCATGGGAATTTCATGGGAATTTCATGGGCATTTAATGGGAATTTAATGGGAAATTAGTGGAATGAAACATGGGATTTCATGGGATTTAGTTGCAACTGAGTGGAAATTACTTGGAAATAAATGGGACAATATGCTTTGTTGTGTTCATGGAAATGATATTGTGGGAGTTAACCATCAAAGAATGCGGGGTATGCACCGATCCCCATTTCATCAAACCAACACCCCCCAGAAACCATGCTTGAATAAGGGATGAAATCACATATGACTGAGACCATGGAATTGGGATGTTTCCTAGGGGAATGGGATTACATAGGAATATATTGTCTTCTATATTATATATATATATATCTACAGTATATATACTGTGAGTATATGTCTATATGGGGATAATATGGGAATCTATGGATTGGGTCTATCTGAAACCGATCAGTGGTCAACGGTCTCAACGGTTGCATCACGACGACCATGGCTATCCCATTGGCGCCTGTCTCCACATCAACGGCATCTGTGAGGCCGCCTGCTGTGGGTCTACCCTCTGGTAACGTTACAAAAAGCTATTGAAAATGGCCATAAAAAAATAGATGGTTTACCTATTAAACACGGTCATTTTCCATAGCTATGTTAAATTACCAGAGGGTATCTTAAATGATTTCATGAGCGAAGTTGATACGAAGTTCACGGAAACTCAGAAAGAGCTGGGATGACATGCTTAGAAACAGTAATTTTCGTGGTGAAAATATGCTTTGAAAAATGGTTATACAAAGAAAAAAACAAAACAATATGTATCATATACGTAATATGTAGATACTATATATATATATTTGTCTCATACGTGTTCCCTATCAACATAGCCATAACTTTGCGTAAATCCCCCATGTTCAGACAACATCCATGGAATCTCACGACAGGATGCCCGCACCTAAACGGCCCGAAGTACTCGAAACAGGCCTCCGATCTTCACCAACAGTGGACCAAATCATCCAATATTGTTATTAACTATAAGAATATGATATTATCGACTATTGGTTAATTATTATATGAGGTTAATTAATATTATAATGGTTCTAAAAATATCTAGAAATTAGAAATATTACAATTGGATATATGATCAGAACCATAATTTGATAAAATGTGGGTAAAACAATGCCATAAACTACCACCTATAAAGAATGGTGATGTGGGGGCTGGTTGTTGTTTATTGTTTTACCCAAATTAGATCATTTTAGTGTTGAAACATATTGAAAGCCATGGTTTTGGCGATTCCCCATTTTGAGAACCCCCCATTTTTGACCAACAAAATCCAACCTGAAGATATCACGGAAATGCGTAGCGTAGCCAATCTGGGAGGGTGAAAAACCTTCCGTTTTCAGCCAACGAACCTGTGAGAGTCTTCAATTCATATCACAACTTTCCCAGCAAGGCACAGATTGCTCTCTGGAAAATGCGGTGAAAGTATCTTCAACAAAACCCTATGTTGGCACATTTGGGGATGGCTTCTGGTTGGGTTATACACTTTCAGGCTACCATTGGGCCCATTACGATGCCTTCCCCAGTGTCTCCATAGCATGGTTTTGCACATCAACATGACCATCACTTGAGGTATCCAAGATCATTTTCCCAACAAAATCCAACAAAGCCAAAATTTTTCATACCCTCCGGTCGTCAAACATGGCAAGCTGGAAAATCCACCAGCTATAGTAACATATAGTAACCGATGATGTTCCCAGGGAACGAAACCTCATTTAGTTCATGGATGCTCCAGCTAGCCATGTTTGAGTGGGGTACCACCCATCCTACCCTCTGGTAATGACGTTCACAGTTTGTTATTTTTCAAATGGCCCATGGAAATAGTTGATTTATAGTTGAATGATACCTATTCAAGATGATTCACCCAAGGAAATAGTGGATTTACCTATTAAAGATGATGATTTCCCATAGTTTTTTGTATGTTTACCAGAGGGTAAACATACCATGAGTCAACTCCTGGGTAACTCATTGCAACCACGACACACTGGAAGCTCCGGTGACGGAAGATTTCCCGTGCGTGGGTCGTACCTCGATGTACAAAGGCCGATGATTCTTGTGCTTCCCAAACGAATTCGTATTAGGGTATACTTAGTAGTATCATAATATATCAGAATAGTTCTATCATGTTCTATCAATAGTCTAATATACTATTTCTATGATCATCATTATTACTATGATCACAATTACCAAAATCAGAGTGATAGAACAGGCACTTCCCCGACTTCACCTTTTTTTGAGAGCAATCTGATTAAAAAATCGGCAGACTACCAGCAACGTTTCGTTCGATCTCATGCCACTGTTTTTTGCAGCCAACCAATCGTCATGTTGGGATATCCACCCGGGTTCTTTGTTGATTTTGTTTTTTGAGCTATGGGTGGTATGGTTCCAACTTGGGGAAATCTCTAAACCATCGTCTGTTCGCCTCAATTTTTTGGCCGCGGCATCGATCATCTCAAATCCCCGCCTTAGCGCGTTTGTAGGGAAAATCCTCGAGCTCAACACGGCGTGTCTGGAAAATCATCGAACTAAATGGATCAAAAAAGGGTGGTTGTTCTGCAATTTTTGTTATCCCTTCATCCAATTTTGGGATAAAGAAAATTGGCCAAAAAAGATTGACCCTGAGGTAAGAACATACTACAGGCAAGTAGGATATCCCCGATTTTGCATTCAAATTCGCTAGAAGTGCAGGAATTGCTGTTGCCAGGCCAGATTACAGTACCTGAGGGCACTGGGTGGTTCCAAGTGCTGCTTGTAGAACTGGGATCAGCTCCACTTCCAGGACTACCCCCATTTCTGTGGGTATCGGAGGTCATTCTGTCTGGGCACACATGGCTCCATGGCCAATCTTAGATATCTGCAAAGAATGAGTTTTACATGTTTAGCTGGCGAATAAACCTCACCATCTAAATCGCAATTGACCCAGTTGTATCAGGTTAAATCACCATTTTGGTGCATAAATCCCCCGTTTTATGGTTTAGCCATCTATTCGATTGCGGTGAAATCCCATTATACGAATGATTTTTGTCAAATCTCTATCATTGTTGCTGGTTGGTGGTTTCAACCCCTCTGCTAAATATTAGTCAGTTGGGATGATTATTCCCAATATATGGAAAAATAAAACATGTTCCAAACCACCAACCAGGTCGGTTACAATCCCCCATAACTATACCCAACGACGCTTCAAACCCCACAGAGATTTATAGAATCGAGTGCCATTTCATAGCCATAGCAGCTATGGCATAGCTTTTTAACCATGATTTTATATAAGTTTCACCCATTAACCAACAACACTTGGGTAACCCAGAACTGCTCCCAATCGATTCCGAAGGCCGAGTGGCAAATACACCCTGGGCGGCGCGCAGCGTTGGCGAGCGAGCTCGGGCGAGTTGCTTCAACCGAAGAAACTAGAAAGGACTAGAAACGAACGACAAAAAACTGCACGAATCATGGTAAATCATGATAAACCATGCATGGTTAAAAAAAAACTGATTTTATCAATCATATCATGTGGTAAATCATGGTAAACACAATGAAGTAAGTTCTCCCCTTACTATCAGTGGTATAATCAATCCCCAAATGGCCATAGCTAATCGGCTGTCCAAGAATTACAATACTGATATGGTAATCAAACAATAGTCAAAACTATGTATTTTAGATGTACCTTCTGGATATTCAACATAGCCATGGAAAATGCTTCGTTTTTAGATGATTTTCCCAGCTAGAACCCCCCATTTATTTTGGGGATTTTCCATATGTTAGTCATAACCAGATGGTGAAGTCGTGGTGAAGTCGTGGTGAAAATCGTCGCGACTGTGACTTTCTCAACACTTTCCCACATGAAAAGTTCTGGGGACTCTTTTCACCAAAAAAAACACAAAAAAAATGCACGAAAAAAAATGGCTGGATTCCAATCCTCAATCCTCATCTATGTGGTGAATTAAGGTCACTTCACTGAAATCAACCCAGCGGAATGTCTGCTTGTTGGGGCGAACGCCCCCCAATAGATGGCCATGAAAAAAACTGGAAAAAGGAAATGTTGTCACATTCTCATGGTGGATTGTGATCATCCTCTATATTGGTGAGTACCATCCGCGAAGTATATAATCGTCTACCAACCATCATTTATCAATCACATTCCCATATGTTTGATAGTTCAAATCCCATAAATGTCCCTCAGTAAATGATGGTGTATTAAGTTTATATTCACAAAAATAGTCCCATCATTTTTTTAATAGTTAAAACCTGATTAAACCATCATTTACCATGATTTTATCCACCATATTCATTGATAGCTGGTTTTTTATCCCCCGAACTACAACCCGCACCCGCAACGCCAGGACACAGATTCGTGGTGTGATACTTCTGGTGCTTTGCCCAGAAGCGTTGCGCTGCATAGTAGTCCACCTTGCTCGACTCATGAGACTTGCTTGAAACATTGACATTTGGATTATCCATTTATTAATGGGATATTACCTATGGATTCATCTAATGGATTTTTGGATATTACCTATTATTCCATTTATTAATGGGATTAATGGGATATTAAGCCTAACTTGATGGGATTCATCCAATATTACCTATTCAATGGGATGATCTAATATTATCTACCCTCTGGTTATGACATTCACAGTTTGCCATGGAAAGATCCACCCAGGTTTAAGTTCCGTAAACCATCTATTTCGATTAGGGCCATCTATACCATGGCTATGTTAAATAACCAGAGGGTAATTAACCGAAAACCCATGGTTTCCCCATGAAAACCAAAGGGGTTTCCGGTTTCAATTGTCCCTTGATCCAGTGAAACATGGAAATGTTCCAGTCGGAATTAGGCTATGCAGATTTGAAGAGTCCAAGATTGAATTTTTATGACATCAATTTTACCATCTGGTTATTTAACATAATTAGCCATGGAAAGATCCACCATGTTTAAGTTCGGTAAACCATCTATTTCTATGGGCCATCTATACTATATACCATGGCTATATTAAATAACCAGATGGTATATGTCTTTGTCTTGGTTGATTCCTTCAATGAAACCCCTATGTCTATCTTTGTGTGCTATGCCTTGATCATTATCAAATCCCCATTTTTCATGGTATCCAGATCCATATAGATTTGAAAATAGGGGATATAGACTATGAAAAAGACTATCTTTGGACTATTTTGATGGGATCCAAATCCCCATATTTTTGTGGTTTCATGAAAAATAGTCTATAATAGTCCACCAGTCTCAGTCCCAGGTTCCGAAGTGGAGGTACTTTCGCTTCCGCTGCAGAGAAAGCCGCCGCAGAGTAGCCTGACAGCCGCGACGAGCTGTTCTCAGTGGACAAACGAATCACCCCTGTGCCTATCATTTACCTATGGGCTGGAGCAACTTTGGAAATGAACTTGACTCTTCCGAGAATCCGGGAGATCTATGATCCACTCTTGAGAAAAACCTGAGAAGCACCAACTTGACTTCCTTTTTAAGATAGTTCCAGAAGATGTGGAATTGGTCTTCTGGTGGAACGTACTCCAGCGATTTCAAGGCTTGCTGAGAAGCTCGCTTTGTCTCCCAGGAATCGTACAAAGTGAGAAATGACTGCCACATGAAACATGCCAGTTGTGTGTATAATCCGTATCATATTAATCGTGACATGTGTATATTATATACATACATGCATGCATGCATTGCATTACATTACATTACATTAGATTACATTACATAACATTACATAACATAACATTACACAACATTACACAACATTACATAACATAACATTACATAACACAACATTACATTGCATAACATTACATAACATTACATGACATTACGTAACATAACATTAAACTACATTACATTACATTACATACATTAAATTACATTACATTACATTAGACTACACTACATTACATTACATTACATACCATTACATACCATTACATACCATTACATACCACTACATACCATTGCATACCATTACATACCATTACATTGCATTGCATTGCATTACGTTACATACATATGTGATCTGTGTGCTTCATTCACGTCAATCCCTAGGTTCTGATCACCACTTTCCAATCGGGTCCCTCTCAAGTAGCCACTATTTGGCTTTGTCTCAAAAATTCTCTAAAGCCATTGGCTCATCATTTTCCCAATGAAAAAATAGAAAGTGTATTCCCCACATGTCACTGGCCATCTCAGGAACCTAAATTGAAGGTACCTACCATATATAAGGCCTATGTAAGGGCTATGTAAGGGAATTTCCCCACAAAATATGGTCTTATATGGTACAGTACCTCCATTTTAGGATCCTGAAATTTCCATTGACCATGACTTCGTTGCTTGCCCTGGCCCTCCCCTCCACACCTCTGCAGCCGCATGGACATGGTCAGCAGCAGCAGGGGCAGCACCAGCAAGGGTAGGGAAATGCTCGAGGACCAGGCTCCTTGATCCTGGGAAGAACTGGCTATGACCCGGTGTCGTGGGAAATCCTCTAGATGGTGGTTTAATGTTCCATCGCTATGCTTGATTAGTGGAGGGTACAAGTACCCAACGGGGGGCCGGTCCGCCATTTGCAGCGTCTGTTTGAGTCAACATTCCAAGTTTGATTTGGGTGGGAAACCCCATGCTTAAGGTGATAAATGGCTTGCTAGAAAATGGCCCATTGATCGATGACTTTCCGCAGGTATAAACCTAATTTTAAACAAGATTTTCCATCCAGCCACCAGCGTCTGAGATGAGATGGTTTCCAGCATTTTGCCATCCAAATATTCGAGACCCTAGCTTCGATTTAGACCCATAGGCCTGTACCATCCCATACCCGTATAGCATGATTGAATAAAGAAGAGGAAAAAACAGCCCCTTTCCTGGAGCGTCGAACGCCGGATTTCCTGTGACAAACCTTCTTGAACCATGGTCTACTTGTTGCGCTCTTTGGGGAGTAACATGTGATAGCAGCTTCACCAACAACCAATTGAACTAGGAAGCTCGACTGTACATAGACATAGACTGCCCAAGATAAGCAAGGATTTGATTCCATCACCACCCCTGATGAATGCAATGCTGAACCACGCTGATTATATGAATATTGTATGATTCTTAGATGGATACATAATCTTGAAGGGCAACGCACATAACAAATGGCTTTGAATCTTCTATTGAGCAGGCACCTGCGGATACATCACTTCCGGGTTGACGCTGTACTGTATGTATGATATGTTCGGACTAGATCCCACCAAGAGGTCTGTTTAAGCAAATGCGTCGCCGTCATGTCAATATGAGTCTTTACTTTTCACTACAGCAATAGATTTCCAACTCTTGGTTATATTTCGAACTATCTTCCATTAAGTCATCATATCCCCATAATTTTCACATTAAAAAAAATCATGTATAGTTCATAATCATCATATTATATGCCCCTGACAAAAGACAAGCCATCCAGTCCCATAAAACAAACCTCCAAGGATCCACAGATAAGGATGGAGTCAATAAGATCTCCTACCGCCGGCCAAAGAGGTCCGAGACTTCACCAAGTTGGGGCATGGGTCCCTGGGTCATGTGCCCCTGAGAGGTTTTGATCCCCGTTGCCCGTGCCCAAAGTCAGAATGGTAGAGGTCCTGAGCGAAGCCATAACCTGCTAAGGCCATGTAGAGAATCCTTCGGCGCTGAGAAATACCGCTGTGATGGGCATCTGTGGGAAAATTTTCGAACTAAATGTAACTAAGAGGAGGTGTTCTATGGGTTCTATGGCCATGTTTGAATCGGCAGAAGCGGGGGACACCGTCGCCAACAAGTTGGGCATGTATACATGCTTGGAAACAGTTAAAGTGAGTATTTAGGCTGAAGAGCAAAGCGCATAAATCCTAGCAGTGCGACCCTTCAGTTAAGTGGGAATTTGATGGGTTGCCATTTCGTGGAGCTAAACTGAGGATATTCCCAGTTGTGATGCAAAATGTTGCGAGCAAATAGAGAGATATGGGCGCCTCTAAAAACTTGCGGACGGGCCCGAAATTCTCTGAGATACCCATATTTCTTGCGTAAATACAGATATCCAAATATCCAAGTGTCAATTCTGTGCGTCTCAAAATGGTGAATTCTCTCCAGCCATTTAGAAACCATGAAATTTGAGGCTTCCCAACAATAAACCATAATAAACCAACCCCAATAGAGGTTTATGATTAAAATTTTATGGTTTTTATGATGTAAAATGACCCCCAGTCACGGTTTCTTTAACCATCGTCTCCTCAGGGCAGCATAGGCCACATCCACGCTCTGCCGATAGGGCCGCTTGCTCTGACGCAGCAGCTGGTACTGCGCACCGACCGCGACCACGGGGACAGGTGAAGAGATGTCATGGTTTTAGGGATGTGGTGCCCCCCAGTTATAAGTTGGTTTATAATCCCATTAACTATAGATATATCACCTATAAACCATAGTTATTGGAGTTATAAACCAACTTAGCTATCGAACGGGGGCACCACCTTGTAGGGATGTGGTCTCCATGTGAGTTTATAATCCAAGGGAAATGACTCATTGGTGGTCGAGCCACTCATCTGAAATACTCGAGTGATATCATTAGAGTTATTGTGGATCATCACCCCATTTCTATAGTAGAAAATCACAGATTTGGACAAACCCAATGTCAAAGTGGTTTTACTACCGAAAAATGGGGTTGGAACCGGGCAAACCGAAACCACCATCCAGGAATATACGTCGTGATTATACAACAAATACACAGGGTCTGGTCTGCGGATATACTAGACACCTTATACGAAACGATGATATGGTCCAGGTGTAGAACACATGGGCGTTTCGGTCCAGAGCCCATTGGAATCCTATGGAATCCTTATATCCCATCAAAAATGGCAGTCGAAAATCACGATGGTTTCGTGGCTAATTCATTGAACTAAATGGTGGATGTTCTTTAGCTATTCTTAGTGGATGTTCAATAACTATTCTTGCAGCAAGACCCTATGGTTTGCCCGCAAGGTTAAATAGAGTTCAAATATAATAGTATCCTTCGACATGCTGAAAAACCTGCGCCGGGCCCAGTGTTTTGGGATTTCCCAGACGACGAACCCTAAACCCTAAAACTAAAACCCTTAATTTTAGGTGGCTTGCGCCAGGTGTGCGCCAACACAGGTTTTTTTTTGACGGCTTTAAAGCGCTTCAGTTGGAAGACACGACAGCTCACGACGCATTTTCCTTGCGCTTGGCTCTTGTTTATCTGTTGGTTGTATGGGCACCCTTTTTTTGATTGTCTTCGGCTATTTCCTTTGTCGCTTACATTTTTACATTTCTGTCTTTGGCACATGTACTTCATGGGGCCCTTCTGTATTGTTTCCTCCTTTTTCTCTTGAGACGCGCGCGCCCTACGCGTTTGTGTTCGAACGCAGCCAAATTGGCCGGGGAGCTGCTGGAGGCTCATGTTGCCTTAACCCCAGAATTCTTACAACCTTGAAAGCTTTTGATCCAACCCTGAAATCCTTTAACCCTAAAATTCTTTCACCCTAATTATCAACAATGAATATATCAATTTTATTCCAACTACAGCTGGAGCATTGTACAAGAATTCACTGTATAAGAATTTGAGGGGCTCGAATCCAAAGCGGGCTACATATTTTCAGCTATACCAAACACATAGTACTTTAAGAATTTGAGGTACCCTGGAATAGGATTGCCAATTTTTTAAATTACTGCTTATACGTGAGGTTTGCAATTCCTCTTTGCGGTTCATTTTTTTTGTGGCGTGACCCCTTGCGAAACTCAGGTAAGCTCAGCTTTGCAAAAAAAACAATATTTCAGACTCTAAAAAAATGTTTGTTGCACACTAACCTTATGAAATTCAGACAAGCCTGGCGTTGCAAAAAAAAACATTTTTTCAGGCTCTAAAAAATTGTTTTTTTTCGCGCTGCTCTCATGAAACTCAGACAAGCCCGGCTTTGCAAAAAACAATTGTTCAGGCTCTAAAAAATCATTTTTTCGCATGCCTGTTGTCAAATCTGCCAAGTCCACCTCGTTACCTCGTTTAAGCTCGCTCCAAATTGTGCAGATGCATGTTGTCGAACCCTAAAACCCTAAAACCCTGAAAACTCTGAATCCGAAAGCAGAAAACACTGCGTAGTATACGCAGTATTTTCTGCAATTTATCTTCTCATGTTCGACGACAGGGAATCCTCAATGTTGCAGTCCGGGCAAACCACGGGGTCTGTGCGTACTATTAGTTTACCCAAGGGTAAGCCAGTTGTATACCCCAGTTCATCTGCCTTGCCACTTCCGAACTACTTGGAGGATCATCGGGGCTATTCCATGTATACCTGGGTGATTCCTACCAGTTGCGTCACGGTATGATATCCAAATTATATTCCAGTCATCCCACTTGATATTTCAAAACAAAAATACAACAACTCGGCCCCCAAAAGTAGGAATAGAGCTACTAACCCAGTTTCTGGAGTTAACTGGAGTTAACTGGTACTAACCAGCTACTAACCAGCTACTAACCAGTGGGTACCCAATGACAGTGGCTTCCCCATCGACCTTAAAGGCCCAGTACTCCAGGAACAACGCCGCAGCTGCGATCCTGGGACCCGCTTTCAGAAGGTTTTTGTCAGGGTTTCTGTAGGGTTCATTTAGGGTTTTGCCTGGGTTTTTCTAGGTTCTCTTTAGGGTTTAATTATATATATATATTGGCAGTGTGTCAAAACCTTGTACCCCTGGTGAACATCAAAATAGCTGGTAAATGGATGTTCATCCCATTAAAAATTGTATTAATAGGTATTGATCCATACCCATATAATTATATATATAGTAGAGTTAATGGATCTTAATGGAGATTATAAACTAACTTCTTTAGTGAATGGATGCGAACGGAGTTTATGCTCGCTAGTGGCAATCAAAGGCTGGAAATCCCGAGCGAAGCGTCTGTCTGGGAACATCATTGGGCAAGCCATGATTATCAGAGTGTGATTGTTGCTTGAGAAAACATGGCTTTCCCAGTTGGAACATGATAATCATTGGAACTCAGAGTTTGAAAACATTTGATTATCCATGAGTTCCAACTGATATCCCCGGCAAGCATGGCATGACGGTGACGTTCCCATCTATAAACCTCAATACCCCCAGGCAGAAGCCTCCAAAATGGTAGTTGGACAACGGCATGTTTGTTCAAGATCGTGGCCACTAAAATACTGTGAACTTTTGATGATAATCTCTCAGAATCAGGAATGATATTCACAATTAATGCAATATGTATACACAATATTACACAATTATATCTACGCATATACATTCCATGTTCAGACGTTCGGTGAGCAGCTACGTCTGCCCTTCATCTTGCTACCTCTCAGGACGGGGCACAGGATGGCATATGGCCAAATAGGCATGAAGATAAATCCTTGGTGGACACTGCCATCTGTCAAAGGGTCCGGAGAGGAAACATCTGAGTTGATCCTTGAAAACGAGAGCATGGTGAATTCTTCATTCACAAAGGGTCTGGGGAGTCCGGTGTACTCACTTGAAAAGTGAGACACATCCAAGTCTGACTTTTGAGCATTAGAACTTGCTTGTGCCACAAGGAGCCATATTCAGCATGGTCGGCATCAAAAGATCAGCTACAATTGCAATACGCTCCATTGAACTAAGGTAGTTGTGGAAATCCAGGTGTTTCACTAGGAAATGATCACTATATATAGATATATATATATATATATTTATATATATTATCATATGTTAGTTTACTGCAGTGTACATGCTGTTTTCTAGTTGCTACGGCTTCTAAATGGGCATGCACAAGTGCCCCTAATCTTAGTTATTTCAATTGATGAAGGTGGGTGGCTTCTAAGGCACTTAGAACTTTTCAGGGACATGGTTCCTACAATGGGGGATCCCCAATTCATGGATAGTTTATTTCATGGAACATCCATCTATAAATGGATGATTTAGGGCTACCTCCGTGACTTCGGAAACCCCCATATCCAAAAGGTCATTGAAGCAATCTGGAGTCCGCCAGTGCAGGTCCCCGCCCATAATTGCAGAAAGATATCCAACTGTTGTCTTACTGGTGCAGTGGGATGATTCTTAATCTGGTTGGTGGTGTCAACCCCTCTGAAAAATATTAGTCAGTTGGGATGATTATTCCCAATATATGGAAAAATAAAAAATGTTCCAAACCACCAACCAGTTTCATAGTACTCATGAATCATTTCCCCATTAAGCACCAGGAAATAACCAACATCCTGGCGCACAATCTCAGCAGGAAACGCCAGCTGCCCTTACTTTCCAGGACCCTAAATCCACATAAATCATCATAAATTCCCTATACTTATCATGGTTTCATCAGGTTTCCCCAAGTCATATCAGCAGAATTCACTAAGCTTCAACAAATGAGGCCGTTTTCCTATCGTCTGGTTGGGAAACTCGATTCACAGCTCCAACTGGCTTCCATTTTTTCTTGGGAATATGGATACCCCCAACTCCTTAGCTCACTCACCTCCTAGAACTGGGATGTCATCACAGTCATGGGATGCCTGGAGAATCTCTCCATGATTCATCATTCCCAGCCTCTATTGAGTCGGTGAATTTTTCCATGTGGGGCCAAAAATATAGCGTTCAGTTGCTGCAAATAACTCCAACAAAACTATGGTTTATAGTACGCAAATAACTATAGCTACTGGGGTTTATAAACCAACTAACATCACTGGGCCCCACATACCCATGATTTCCCAAGGCGCCCATGACGAAGGTCAAGATGACCTTGGCGAAGGGCCGGGTCCTTGGCGCAGGGTCGGGTGGAAATGGGTGGAAAGTCTGATGGTTCTGAAGATTACCAGCTATAGTTAGTTTATAAGCCCCAGTAGCTATAGTAGCTATAGTGATGTTAGTTGGATTCTTGATGGATATTCTGATATTCTGAATATTTTGTCTGATTATTTTTCTGGATTTTTGAAGATTACCAATTGGTATGATTCATTGATGTGAAATATGAACATTGATGGATAGTGTATGATATTGTTGATGTGAAATTGCCGTCTCTTTTTTGCTTCTGTGTAAATCGCTGGATTCGTGACATCTGCGCCTTCCATTTTGGATGAAAAGTTGAAATCCGCTGTAAGTGATGCTGGGATCTCCGAACAGAAAAAGCTGAACCATCCACCCAAAAAAAAACGCTTTGATGCTGGAAAAAGAACAGTTTTGATGGTCTTAAAGTCTTAAAATCAACTTTTGATGCTTCACTTCTGGATCCATGGCCCCCCATGGCCCCTGAAAGCCCTGAAAGGCCCGGTGCTGATCCATGTCCGGGAGCTCGAAGAAGGTTTGAAACCTCCAGCGACCCGTCAAGCCACGAAGATACGGATATAAGTTTATTATGAAGCATATTATGAAGTGTATATGAAGTATATATTCTGAAGTCTGTATGTGTGTATAATATATATATATGTATGTATCAGTGTGTGTGAAGTATAGATGAAGTATATGAACATCCTTTATCGAAAATGGATATGTTTTAGTTGACAAAGTATGACAAAATGGTCCCCTCTTTTGTTTTTGTTTTCCGGTCTGGGGCTGTTTCCTTGCTATACTGTATTTGCAGCATTTCGGAACAAAAGTCTTTCAGAAATGGACGGAATGTGCAGCGTTTTGGACCTTTAGTCTCCCTTTTGCAGTGTATCCCCTACATTTGGCAGCTAAAACGTGTACTTTGCAGGGTATTATCTTCAGCATGCTTGAGCTAAAATCTCTTCGGGGTCCACTAATCTACTCATTCTCGGTCTACCTGAATATTTAGATAGAATGGGTCAAAATTCGGTTGGCGAGTACAAAAAGTGGCTAAGTACTGATATACTAATTGGTGGTTTCAACCGTCAACCCTCCTGAAAATTTATTAGTCAGATTGGATCATCATCCCAACTATTGGGGAAAATAAAAAACGATCCAAACCACCAACCAGTATATGTATCTGAGTAAGGAAACCCTGATATGTTCGGCCCAGTTATCTCCGGTGATATGGCTGAGCCCTCCATCTCAATGCATACGAAAAACGGCCCGGGTTTTTTATCAGAAAACCACCATCGGTTTCGGTGTCCCCATTACCCTCTGGTTATGTCAAAATAGCTATTGAAAATGGCCATTTATAGTGGATTTTCCCATTCAAAATGGTGATTTTCCATAGTTATGTTAAATTACCAGAGGGTAAAATAGTAAAAAGAACGCAAAGTTTGAAGAACTAATTTGGATGATCACTTGAGAACCCCCATGCCACGCCAAGTGGCTGGCTTTGGGTCAGGGTCGCTGGCGGCTTTTCCAGATTCAAGCGCTGGTCCCGCATGAAATTCCTGGATAACTTCAGCAATGGTTGACCCAACTGTTCTGGAGGAATCCTTCTGTTTCAAACATCACCCTGCGGCCACGATACCCACAAAGAATCTCAATATACACAAGAAAGAGTGTATTGTGGCCCGGTATACTTGTGGTGAAATAATAACTATTACGGGTCTCATATCATATATGAAACTGGTTGGTGGTCTCAACCCCTCTGAAAAATATGAGTTCGTCAGTTGGGATTATGACAATCCCAATATATGTAAAGTCATAATCCATTCCATGGTTCCAGTCACCACCAACCAGTGATTATTAACCATTATTAACCATCATTAACCATCATTATCCCATATCAAATCAATGTTCCAGTCACCACCAATGATGGATTTTAATATATAAATGAGGTTTTATGGAGGTTTTCGTGTTGTCATGGTACCATGGTACCCCCTTAGATCATCCAGTCCTCATCCCATGACTTTGCCAAGGAGCCGGATCAGCAATTTGCAGCTGAAGAGGATGTAGAGGGGGATGGTGATGCAGTTGAAGCTGAGCCCAAAAAGCGAACTGGACATTTCGAACTGGGAGAGTTTCACCTGAAAAATTTAATGGATATTCATATATTTTTATATATTATAATGGATCTTGAATGACTTTTGATGATTTGATGTGTATCTGATACACCTCTGCGGCCTCATGGGGTCATCCTCTACTGGACGACAAATCGAAACTATCGAGTCTGGCAAAACTTCTATGGGAGATAAAAATGAAAAAATCAACTGTAATTATGGTATTATATGGTATATTTATATGGTATTACCATGTATTACCCGAAAATTACCAGTTCGAAGATATCTACAACTTCAGACAAATCCCGTTCTGATCGGATTTTTCGGAGATTCTGACTGTTTTTTTCGCCCTGGTGACCATGGTGGGTCGGCCTAAGTTCACCCCAGTTCATTCAGTGTAAGTAGGATTAGTCCGGTAAAAAAACTGGGATGAACTAAGCCTCTTGTTAACTGAGGTGAACGACCGAAAAATACATGGCCAATCTTAGATACCCTGCAAAAAATCAAATTCTTAGCTGGCGAACGTAGACATTGAAACCAAAAGACTAAAGGACTAGTTTCTACCCATCCAAGATTGACCTATAGCATAAATTATATACAATGGTTGATGTACGAGGTTACCCTCTTAGTGGTTCTTTATATGCTAAAAAAGTACAGATGCTCTTAGTAGTTTTTCTCACTGACACCGACCCGGCATGACCGCATTTCAACCAAATGCAGACTTCCCCGTATTCATCCACATCCACCTGAATTCATCCTTCAATCCTTCACATCGTTGGGTAATATTAAAATCATTGAAATCCACATCGTTGGGTAACCCCCAAAAAGATCCTTAAAAAGATCGACCAAATGCGAATTTCAAGCTATTTTCATAGGGATTTCAACCATGTTCTGCATCAACCATGGTAGCAGCAACCATGTGCCACCGAGCCGCGTCATGAGCGACGCAATGTCTGAGACGAGGTTCCCCGCCGTGTACCAGAAACGGGCTTCCCAGTTCACCAACATCGCAATGACGCAGTAGCAGGTCCTAGCCGGGCCAATGGGGCCACCAACCGGGTGAGTCTACGAAATCATGTTATATCTGAATTTGGGATATAGAAACTGGATGAAACTGGGATTTTCGAAAGTTGAAACCGGTTTTCTGAGAATTGGAATGATGGATGCATTAACATAGGAGATCTGTGAAATGGTGAAATGGTGGAGGGATCTCCAAATCCCTGAAAATCGCCATGGAACGGCAATTTTGATGTCAAGGCCTTTCGGAAAATATTGTGAGTCTGAGTCAACATAGCAAATCTATGGCAATACCTGAAGCACACGACCCTCTGAATCCCGCTGAAAGCTGCCACCAAGACCATATTTCAAAGAGCTGAATCTTGCTAAGGCTGGATTGTTGCTCGGCCGTTTGAGTTTGCCGAAAATGTCATCATTTTTCCACTGCTGGGGGTCAAACCGCGTCACTCTCATGCTACAACTGAAGAAAGCTCATCCTGACAGGTAACCCCAGAGAAACTATGACTTCGGACCGTCAGACCCCGGAAACCATCAACGCCATGGCTCAAGTAAAACAACGAAAGTTTGGCCAAGAGTGAAACATCTCGACCAGTCTTCGTCCTGAGCAGTACTGGGGGGTAATGCCATCACCGGGTTTTGCGCAGTACTGGGCGGTTCACCCTTGGCACAAATGGATCCCACCATTCCACCTGAAATCTGCAAGTGGCGAAACAGCCACTCGCAGATTTGAATGGCTGTCCTCAAGTTTTGGTAACCCAAAAACGAACCCCCAGAAAAAACCCATGGTTTTTCAACACGGTCAATTGTGCCATTCGTTTCACCAGTGCCATCGCAGTGTTTAACGCGTGCGGTCAAAATCCCATTGATCTTCCACTGGGCCATGGGCCATGTGAAAAAAACCCTGGTGTGCTGAGAGGATTGACCGGGCCATTCACCGGGCCCATGTTGGACGAGGTTCATATGTTTCTGCTGCATCACTTGTCTCCTGCACGAAAGGAGGATGATTTCGGAAGAGGTTAGCTACCTTTAATACCTTACATGTTTGGAAATGTTTAGTGTTTAAGATCCTTTAATTACTGTACGAAACTCTAAGCCCTAGATTAATTCATGTATCCTTTGTTTTCTCAACATTGGGAAATTCATCCTCCGGATGAAACTCTCCACGGTCTCCAGATGTGCTCGGCCCCCATGCTTCAGAAACGCAGAAACACCACATGGTATCCTATAGCCTATACATAACCATGCCTTTTACGCTGAGATATTAATGATATGACTAGTTCCTCCAAATGTTTCCCAAATCCAGTTCTGTGATTGATAATGGCTTAAGATGGGTTTGTCTGAAAATAGGGTACCTCCATCTGGGGGGAATATCACATTTTCCCAGTGAACAAATGGCGATGTGGTTCCAAAATCTGGACGGCTGCGCTTGGCCTGGGCTTGCTCAAAATGAGCTTAGTAAACCGGTTTTACCCCCCGGTAACGTAGATTCGTGGCCATCCATGTGGAATATCATCCAGTGGATGGAATGGAGCTGTCCCCAAGATCTTCAAACAATGCTAGATCATGATACATCATTTCTCGTTTCAACATGTCTAGAAACTCTATATTAATACATTTATAATACATTTATCATTTATCCATCATTTATGTATCATTTATCCATCATTTTTCCATCCCACTTTAGCAAAATCTACCATACATCCACCAGCGCTGATCCATCTCCTGATCGTCAGGGAAGCTCTGATGCGGATCATCATCACCACAAAGGCCACCAAGAGACTGGAAAAGGTGCCCCAGCCGCCCCCCTTGCGCTCCGCCTGCCGGGGGCTTAAGGCTGGTGGAAGGTCTGGGCTGCGAAAATGTAGAGAACAAATAGTGATCATGTGGGTAAAACATGGTAAAACAATGTCATAAACCACCCATTTGGGAATGGTTTCCACCACCTATTTATGGTGATTTGGGGGATGGTTTATTATTGTATTAACCACATTAGTACTTGTACAGATGATGTCTTAATTGATCTGGAGTGAAACTGTGACGCTTCAAACAAAAGGGATGGACAACTGGCAAAATGGCGTAGTTACACACAAAAAAAAATGAGGAAATCCATAATTGATGGCCATTATCCTATGGTTATGCTATGGTTATACTATTTTCACTATGGTTATGAATTATGGCTATTATAACCATGAGGAAATACACTTGATCCTGAACCACAGAAATCTGGAAATCTTTGTCCTCTACAGATGGTCGAATCTAAATTTACAGATGGCCAGTGGCTGGAAAAAACGGTGGAATCATCCTTTCAGGGACTGCCGTAACCTGATCTCGCCTCGCCATCTGGATCTATCTATCTTGAATAACACCATTTTAAGGAGGTCCCAATGCAGCATGAACATCCGCATGAACGAAAAATATCGTTGTTTTTTTTGGTGGTGAAATGATTGAATAAGGGCACCACCGTGCCACCATCTGGCGCCACCCTTGGTCGTTTCCCATCCCGTCAGATTCTCGCCTTGTTGCCCATGAAGTGATCCAAAATCCAGTTGATGGACACCACAATGAGAAGACATCCAATCAAAGTCCTCAGGCTTTGTAGGAAATCATGGGAAAACCCCTAGGAAATCATGGGAAATTGCATATGACCATGGGGTGTTTGCCATGCCTCCAAAAAAATGCATTGGGGGGTAGCCTCTAAAAAATACAAACCCACAGTGAACAACGGTGCCCGTGCCAGGTCATGTTTGATGGCGTCTGTCTTAAAATATCACCAGAAAATCCAGGGCATTCAACGAGCGGCCACTGCACTTGGGTGCATTTGGGTGTTTCTTGAATGAGGGGGCCAAAAATCATGAGATGTCCAACTGTGATGTGTCCTTGGTCCTTCATCTCTTGGCTACAGGAAAATCATCAGTTTTATCATCTAAAAATGAGTCATTTTCCATAGCTATGTTAAACAACCAGAGGATAGATTTCCAACAGTGTTTTATTTCCATTGTCTGATTACAAAGCGTTCTGCAAACACACACGATTTCGTGCATCCGCTATCTCTCAAACATGCATTTTGTGCGAGACTTTGATCGAAAACTGCAACTCGCTTTGCTGTGAGACTTCTTTGCTGTGAGTTTTCTTTGCTGTGAAACTCACCGCAGAAGTATAGACTTCTAAACTTCCTTTGATAAATCCCTATGAAAATTGGATGACCATCCCCCAATCTGGGTCAATTCAGTGCAATCACCTCCTTCTGGGATTTCTCAGCCATATATGACCAGAGGCTATCCTCCATATATCCCCAGCAGTCCCCCCATCAATCTGGCTGAATTGTAATACTGGTTGGTGGTTGAGCCACCCCTCTGAAAAATATGAGTTCGTCAGTTGGGATGATGAAATTCCCAACTGAATGAAAAGTCATAAAATTCCATGGTTCCAAACCACCAACCAGAATAATTTGCTAACCTGAAAATCGTTTTTATCATACCATGTGGGGATGATTCCACACATTCACCATCATTCCAGGCCGCCGTGAAGTCCACCTCCAGATGATGACTCAATCCCCATTTGAGCCATTAAAAATACCCCTATCCCATCTCATACTACAGTATAAGGCACAAAAAAAATCCCCAATAAGGCACACTGCGACGAAGCCGTAGGTCTTCGCTCTCAGCCACAGGCGAAGCTGGTGAGAGGCCTCAAGCCGGCACAACGGGCGAACGGGGAGGACGTGGGGCGGTGAGGCCTGCTGAAGTTGGGATTTAACATGATTTAACCATGCAAAACGATGGAAAATGCAAATGTGACGATCAATTAATTGGAATTGAATCTCCAAACATGATGTTCAATGGATAGGTTTAAGGCTTAAGGGAAAGTCTACAGGAAACCGTTGTTTTGAGCATAACAAATTGAGATTTACAGTGGAATGATGGAATATAAATGGAATTCTAAACGGAATAATCATTTACCATAAAAGGAGTCATGTCTAGGTTTCAGGGGCTCCTGGTCCTCATGGTCATGACCATTGCTGAAGTTGTTCTGATGAAAAAAATGGTGATAATGATGCATATTTGGCTCTGAAAAAAAATACATAGCTACGTTAAATTGCCAGAGGGTAAGGGACTATTGATGAAGTCAATTTTTACCGTCTCTAAACAAGGTGGCTAATTGACTGTAGAATTTCCAGGATCAGAGGTCCGCCAGAATCCAAGGTCGGATGGACTTTGCATATTAACAAAATGGGTCAAGAGATGTCCAGAGCCGGTACTGCCCCGAAAAAAGTGAAGAAAACCAGTTCTTGTCTCAAGCAGACGGAATCGTCTTCCATAGCCTGTTTTTGAAGCTTTGAAAGTCAAATTCTAAGCGGCTGATACACAATATGTTTTTTTCATAAAACAGCCTCCAAACCCCACGGGCGCACCGAGAGGTTTTCCCACAAGATGTCCGAAGGGTTCGCCGCGCGTGTGATGCGCACCTGAATCAGCCGACGACGTGTCGTCGAGGTGTTTGATGATGGCCACAACATGTAGCAAGGCCAAAAAAGATAGGGAATATATATGAAATATATGTAAAACCTGGAAATATGATATGAATAATTGATCTACTGTATATCTATAACATCCAGGAAATCTATATATATATATGTTTTGATCTTTGAACAAGTAGACATAGGGGTATCACCCGCAAAATATGGACATATCAGTGGCAAAATATTAAACCCCAATTGTTTGATTGTTTATCATACAGTTTGCCCTATGGAAAATCACCATTGATGTGAAATAGTAAGTACAGAAAAACAGTATAGCTGTCGCTATGAGCTATGGGCCATGATCAACCATCACTCAGAACATGGGGGATCCGGAATACCCCAAAATGGTCATTCGTGGAAAATGAGGTCTTAAATCATAAAATGGATCTTAGGGGTATTATGAAGCAAACATGGGAAGACCGCCAGCAAATATAAATAATATATATAATTATATATATATATCCTGGTTGGTGGTTTCAACCCCTCAGATATTGGTCAGTTGGGATTATGACATTCCCAACTGAATGGAAAGTCATAAAAGTCATGTTCCAAACCACCAACCAGTATCAATAAGGATATCGTATGATACATAATTGACGTACTCATACATGGATTTGCCCGCTGCGGAAAACTGGGTTTATGTCGCCGTCGTAAATTGCCGGGTTCGTTCGGTGAGCCAAAATGGCGATGCCAAAACGGTGATGGCGATGCCCGCTACATATACAGTCATGTGGTAATTGAAGCTAATACCCTCTGGTAAACTAACATAACTATGGAAAATCACCATTTTTAATTGGTAAATCCACTATAAATGGCCATTTTCAATAGCAAACTGTTAGTTTACCAGAGGGTAAACCAACCGTTTGGAGATGGTTTAGACATGATCCAAGCCATCAAGGGCCTGTGATTCGGAGAATGGTTTATTGGTTTATTCCCATGGGAGAATCCTCAGTTCCCGCCGTGGCACCACGTGTCTCTTCCGAAATCGTGTGGTGCGACCTGACCCGAAAAGGCATGACCCGGCGACCCAGCGATGACCGTGATGCTACCCGGTATATGCATATGCATGTGTATGCTTGAAACTCAAATAAGACGAACACAGATTCGATCATATATTCACATATATTCACATATTCACAGAATTTCGCATAATTTCACATATATTCATATTCGCCCTTTCACAGTGTGGTTACCCTCCGGGGCCGCTAAGTGATTTCGGCCGCTTGCCCCGCTTGCTCCGCTTGCGGGGGAAATAATGAATCCTCCTCCTTGCCCCGATTGCCCCCCATCCCCAGCAAGCGGAGCAAGTGGGGGAAGCGGGGCGAGTGGGGCGAGTGGGGCGAGTGGGGCGAGTGGCGGATTTCACTTAACTTTCCTCGGGGGCACCTGCAATGCCCTCTCATTTCTGAGATAGCTCCCAGCACTTTACAGATATCCAAAACACACTGCTGCTTCATCTCCCAAAATTTTCCTGGTGGGCAACACCAACCACCCCTATCATCGCGCTGCCGTTCTGCGGCCCATCAAAAAAATATTGGCCTATCCTATTTGATCCTCAAATTTCCGGGACACAACCACCATTTTGGTCTAAATGTGGGTAAAATGCCCTTCTCTATCCCAACCGTTATGGCGAGCAATCCTGGCAATGCAAGATCGTCTTCCCAGGAACTATGTGCGTGGTCCAAGCAGCCATGTCTGAGTACAAGCCTGTGACCCGGGTCTAGCTACATGTGAATTTTAAATACTCACTATACATTCTCTATATTATATATATATATGAATTATACAGTCTACATATATATATATATTGTATTATACATATTTTATATATATATATATATACATATTATACATACATATATATATATATTCTACATATATATATATTATTACATTATATATGTATTACTTATATATATATATGTGTGTATGTATTATTACACTATATATATATGTATTATTACATTATATATGTATTACTTATGTATATATATATATACACATTTATATATATATATACATATATTTATACATATTTATATGTATATATATATATATGTTAGTTTTAAAAAATAATAATAATAAACATCATCTAACTATATCAAACTATGGTTCTGACATGTTATAACCACCATAAAGCCAAAGCATTCACCAGCCCACTCTTCCCGAACTTCACCACAGCGGCTGTTGATCTTCAGACATTGCGTCAAGTTCATGAGCCACTCCTTGGTTTGCGATGACGACTCTGCCCTGCAGGCAATCCCTGGGGTATTTTCGGTGCGGTAAGATGACGGGCCCCGAATCAACGAAACCATAGGAAAAATTGTGATTTAACAAAGAAAAATAAGGATTGCATGGGATTTACAGGCATATCTCACTGATTTGTGCTGATGTGTGATAGCCAAGTTGGTTTGTAAGTTGCTGATCCTTTGGCTTTATGGGGGATTTTTTACGGTTATTTTCATTGAATGGTGCCCACCTCGTAGCCGGGGTCTTTCTGTTGGAGATTTTACAGTATCAAAATATGGGAATATCATGGGCATGCAATCAAATGTCACCAAAGATAACCATGAAAATGGAAATATGGTTGAGGATATCATGGGGGAAAAAAAAAAACATGAAAATGAAAGAAATTGGGATATCTTGGGATATGTTCCCTCAAAAAGATAGCTGGTTGGTCAATTCGCAAACTTGCTTTTCAATTAGGGAATTGCAACTCATCATGCATGTGGACAACATACGCTCGTCAAGTGGGCTTTGTACTTGGATGTCATTTAGAAAAGGATTGAAAACAGAACTGAGTAGTGCACTTCCAAATTTTGCTATTGAAGATTCTATAAGATTCTCACATCTCCTTTACGGTCGTAAATGAAAGAATTCCCTGTACTGTATTTTCTCTCCATCATTTTTTGACTTTTCAACTTTTCAACCAACATTTCAGCTGTTTGCAACCAAACATCAGCTGGACCCCTACAAAGATCTAAAAATCATCTTCAACCCCTGAAAGAATATGTTCCATCAGACTTGAATGGTGTAGCAAAAAATTACCCTCTGGTAATTTAACGTAGCTATTGAAAATGGCCATAGAAATAGTGGATTTTCCCATAAAAAATAGTGATTGTCCATAGCTATGTAAACGTTTACCAGAGGGTATGCCAAAATCTGGGAAACCTCTGTAAAAAGTTCCTGCCCATGCTGATCCGAGATGCAAAGAAGTTATCCCATTGCTCGATCACTTCTCCTGAAAGTGACTCGAGGTCCACATCTCTCCATGTAGGATATTAATGTTCCCATGATTACCCTCTGGTAAATTAACATAGACCCTGAAAATAGCCTAGCTTTAATGGAAACTAATCTTCCAAACCCTATCTGCCAGGGTCTATGTTAATTTACCAGAGGGTAGCATGATTTTTTGCTGAATCACTGAATTTCAGGAGAAGAAAACATACCTGGATGATCAAAGAGGTTGATTTTCCAAGCGCCATAGAATATCAGTGGGCTTGGGAAAATCTTCATTCACTGGAGACCCCACGGAAATCCCCGTTATGTTCAGCAGGAAATTCATTCAAAAATAGCAATCTATTAGCAAGCTCAGCAAGCTCACTTCCTTGGATATATGAACATATAGGTGTGCCCAAAAACAATGCATACCCCAGGTTATTGCACGGTTCATCGGGACAAGGATGAATTTTACCATGAAAATGTGGGGTTTCCCTTAAATTCAAAGACGGCCAGGTCCATCTGGACCTCGGAAAGCACTTGGATGCGGTAAATCTTCCCCATCAAACACTGGCGAAAAGATATGTCCCAAGTTCATCCAGGGACACAATTTTTGGGTCTAAAAAATTGACGGAACATGTTGGAAAATCACAAATTCCATGAAATTACTCTCTGGTACTCAAACCGGCATGACAGAAAACTCCCGCACGCAATAGTTTGATGCTTTCCACAGCTAGCCATCTGTGACCGGACACACCATCAACTATAGTTACGGTATTGTTACGGTATATCCCGCATAAACCAAAACAATCAACAAGTTCCAAGCCAACTTGGCTATCACAAATCAGCATAAATCAGTTAGACATGCATCTAAATCCCATTCAATCCGTATTTTTCTTGGTTAATTCACATGAAATCACCATTTTTCCCTATGGGTTGTCGTTGATTCGTTTCGCATGCCCGAGCCGCGATGCTCTTCTTGCGAACGCAAGACCACCACCGCCTGTCCTCGGTGCGGTCACTGGCAGTGGTTGAAGGAGATAGATTGATATTGGTGAATCGTGGTGAATATTAGTATGGTGTTATTAGTATGGTGAATATATAATGGTTAATTGTGGTTAATTAAGTATGGTTCATATTGATAATGGTTAATATCTTGTATGGTTAATTAGGGTTGATTATTCATGATTAATATTGATAATTGTTAATTATGGTTAATTTGTGCTTAATTGTGGTTAATTAAACTGGTGATTAGAGAACAATAGTGCTTAAGAGTGGTGAATCATGACCAGTACCTGTTGATCATGGTTTATAATGGTTGATTACGATTATATAATGAAGTAAACCCTGGCTGCCAGAAACCTACCTTTTGGGGATTGTTTTTTACCAACCAGAAAATGTCTTTTTTTGTCTGATTTTATGGATGATTGATTATCAACAACTATATAAAATTATATGTTGGGTTTACTGCATCTAATGTTACATCCATAGTTAACCCATATTTGCTGGTCACATCAGTCACATCCTCATGCTTTTTGCCAAGAGTTTTATCGAATGTTTGTTGGTGATCTCCCATTTCTTGTTGGCTATATAGGGCCCCCTTGGCCAAAAAATCCATCATTTTCGCTGATGAAATCCACTTTCTTACGCGACAGCCATGGTTTCTGGTCAAGTTTCCATTTTTTGCAGTTGAATCACAACATAATAGGTAAAAATGATGTTTTATTCACTGGAAAATTGGAATGGTAACCTATCATACCCAGTTGATTCCCTATTCTTTGTTTGGGAAACATACTGCAGTGTTCAAAATCTAATCGTCTAACGTTCACAAAAGCATCAAATGGCGGTGACCACCGGACATCAGTAAGTTTACCAGTGTTTACCACATCGCCCCAACCTGTGCATGGCAGCGCAGCTCTCAAGGCTTCGGAGGACCTGGCGTTTCTGGCGTTTCGGATGGCCAATATGGAGGTGTCCTGCAGGATACCCTGGAAAAACCTGGGAATTGATGAGATCTTAGAGCTAAAAATGGTTTCTTTGCTTGTTTTGCTCGAAGCCCTCATTTTTTGGGCAACATGTCAAATCTGCCCATGATGTTCCTCTTTAAGAGAAAGAGGCTGTTGTTTAAGGGTCTCCAAATCTTCCTGTGACTCCAAACTATTTATATACCCCGCAGAAATATAGATGGTGAAAATTATGTTCCATGGGTAAAAATGACTGACATATAAGTGATTAAACACTCATGAGCAGCCTTCACTGGGTTCAGGTACCCCATTTTTTGGGGTCGCACAATTAATGACCATGGGGGGTCGCCTAAACGGTCGTCTCAATTCCTTGAGCCGTTCTTCCAAAGCAGGTGTCTCTCCACTTTCAGCCATCTCCTTCGCTAAGGACTGGGCCTGATTTTTTGGGGGAGAATCATGGTTAAAAGCACCAAATCAAATGGTTTTTAACATCATTTTAGCAAAATTGCAAGTTGGGTATCCCCATGGTTTTCTACGTTTTTGGACTGCTCACAATTCTTGTTGGGATGGTAACAACATGTACCTGGAGTACCGGGTAGGAGCTTTCAGCAACAAATATCTGGATTGGTGGTGCAACTCAACACCATGAGGGCTCAGCCCGTTTTTTACAGTGACTCATCACATTCGTGTTGAAAAAATGCCACCAAATGGGATGCGCCCCCTTTTCGGGCACACCCAACAGATAAAAACGGGAATCTCTACAATAATTATCAATAATGGGGGACTCTGTTGTAACTATATTTGACATTATTTGACCAACAATTTGGTGGTGTCATCCCTGTTACAGGGGGCTGGTCCTAAATTGGGTCAGTTTGCTCACGTGGAAGCCAATGGTGACTTTCGGTACGGTACCCCATTTTTAGGAAAAAACATATATCGAGAGAGAGAGAGAGGGAGATGCATGTTTCAGAGAGGTGTATAGTTATAATCAAATATACATAACTATACATACAGACATACACATATATACATATATAATCATATATAGCTAGAAATTAGATAGATATTCACATTTATGTTTACCAACAAAAGAATTTTAATTCGATATGTCACAAAAAATGTCACCCATCGGTGGAGCCTCCCATCTCCTCCTTAGCTTCTTTGATATCATGGAGCATCTGTTGAAAGACCTCCATGTCGTAGGAGATAACCACCTAAGATGGTCCGAAAAATCCTAGCATCAAAGAGGATGTTCATCAACAAGAGGCCAACAACAAAGTCATGTTCATCAACAATGAACAAGGGTTACTAAGGGTTACTAAAACATTCTGAAACTGCAAAAAGGAATGAAGGACTCAATCTTATTCAATTTCGATCTTCGGGTCAGCAAAAAGGTGACACTTCTGAATGCCTCATACCTCGCCTCAATCTCTGGTGAAACACTGTTCTGGACAATGCTGCTAGTGCAATGCCCTATTCATGGCCAATCTTAGATACCCTGCAAAAAAACAAATTCTTAGCTTAGCTGGTTAATAGATATTCCCATTGAAACCAAAAGACTAAAGGACTAGTTTCTACCCATCCAAGATTGACCTAGCAACCTAGTATTGCTATCACCCATCAAAAACTGGCTGATTTGTAGGGCTTACCACAACAGGCTGTGGGTTCCAAGAAGCCATGACAACCTCCGTGCGCTCAGGGCGGCCATGCTTCTCCTTGGCCACGGATTTGACTGAAAAGAACAGGGAGAAAAGCAGCGATTCGGATAGACTGGGAGATGACAAATAGTGGAATACAGTATGCAAAACAACAAAGAATCATATGTTCATCGCCTTGTCTTTGTTTCATGGGAGATTTCTTCCGATGGATCGAGTCGTGCGCCCTACTGAGTGGTTGGAAGAATTGCAGGGGTTTTCCTATATGTCATGGGGATAAAAACATGGTGTTTGGTGTAGATGCTCAAAAAAAACATCATTGACTACCTTATGCGAGGTCATTAGTTGAAAATTCATCCAGATTCATCCCAGATATATATATATATCATAAATATATATATATATATCATGTGTATATATATATCATATATATATGATACATATCATATATATATATATCATATAATGATATATCACATATATATATATCATACATATATATATATATATATATATTCCCATTCACTATCTTATGTGCTTGGGAATCTCAATCTTAGGGGCTCCTTGGCTTCGCATGGCGTAGAAAAAACGATGATGGCCCAGCGAAAAAGCGTCCCAATGGGGAATTCATGGGCTCAAGACTCATGGGAGATATCATATATTTAACTCATGGGAACATTAAATATATATATATATATTCCCATATATATGATATATATATATATATATGATATGTATCATATATATATATATCAGAATGATGTATAAATATATCATATATATATTATACAAATATACAAATATCAGAATTATGTGTATATATATACAAAAGGCTTATATAGATAGATAAACTTCATGGAACTTCAAAAGGCTTAGATATACTTTTTCAGATTGGAACTTCAAAAGGCTTATATACAGTATATAGACATAGATAGATAATTCTAGATCTGGGTAAATTTTAATATTTCACTAACCTGAAATCTTGTGGCCAGCTATGGGGATATGTTCCCTTACTAACCATGATTTATCTCCCGGATCCGCTGCACCGGAGAACAAACAACTGATGGCATGGATGAAGCTATGGCATGGATTAACCATTTACCCTCTGGTAAACATACAAAAAGCTATTGAAAATGGCCATTTATAGTGGATTTTCCCATTAAAAATGGGTGGATTTTCCATTGTTATGTTAGTTCACCGGAGGGTTTGTTTTACATATTTTATCTGACATCCCTATGTTCGGTTTTCATCATGGTTAATCCATGGATTACCCATATAGGATCCATGGTGCTGGTAGAAAAATGCGATCCCATAAAAGGGGTATATTGATGGGATCCATGGAGCACCATATATAGCAGCACCGTTAGGATCCGTCATGGGTTAATGCTATGATTTTCATATTCTGGGCAAATTATCATATTTCACTCACCTGAATTGTTGGCCCAGCTATGGGGATTTCCCGAATCCTAACCATGATTTCCAGGGTCAAATTTACCCAGATATCATCCCGACCATCGGAACTCCCGACTCGCCCAGCTGCGATGAATTCTTTGATCTCATCTTCGTCCCTGGTCAGACGGCCCCGAGAAAGACACCTTCAATGGGAGAGTGCCCATTTAGGGTCAAAAATCATGAATATGATGGTATTTATATGGTATTTATACATGGTATTTATATGGTATTTATATGCTATTTATATGGTATTTATATTTAGCCATTATATTAAAGGTAATTTCCCAAACCTTCTCATCTGTTGGAGTTCACCACAGCACCAGGGTTCTGACTAGATACTTTGTGACAAATCCCAAACTGAGTTTGAGGATACCCTCTGGTGAACATACAAAAAGCTATTGAAAATGGCCATTTATAGTGGATTTTCCCATTAAAAATGGTGATTTTCCATTGCTATGTTAGTTCACCAGAGTGTATATGAGGACAGGTTGAATGATGGTTTCACCATTCTATCATCTTCTATCAACGATCAATTTCTCAGATGGGTTGGCCATTTAAACGCCAATCGAAAGACTTGTTCGCCAGTTCGTGCAGCAAATAGATGCAAATACCCTCTGGCAATTTAACAGTTTGCTATTGAAAATAGCAGATAGAAAATGATAGAAATAGTTGAGTTACCTATTTTCCAGATGGTGATTTTCCATATAAATCACAATTTTCCCATGGTTTTCCCATGGTTTTCCCATGGTTTCCTATTAAAAATGGTGATTTATATGGCTGAAGCCATGAAATTTTTCTTCGCTCCTGGCATCGGAGGGCAGTCCATCCAGGAACAACGCGAAGTCATCTGGATCCACCTGGCGAGCGACGGATGTGAGTTTTGTTGGTCCTGGTAAGCAGCCCCTGGTTTTTTTCAAGGTCATCTGATTGGTGGTTAAAAAACCATCTTGAAAAATATGAAAGTCAATGGGAAGGATTATCCCATACATTATGGAAAATAAAAGCCATGTTTGAAACCACCAACCAGTCATCAAACATGAATCACCACATGACCAGGTGGAACCTGGGTAGGTTCTGTATCTAATAAACACAACCCTTCTGCGAAGTCGGGCTTGGATGCATGGTTAATTCTCAAAATTCCCTATAAAAAATTAATAGATGTTGAGTGAACCCTGGGAAAATCATGTAAGGAATTGTCCAGCAAGCCATGTTTCACTACCGGAACCATAAACATTAATCCCCATGATTAATGCCATATACATATTATATCCCATTGATTCCATTCATAGATTACATTTCTACTTAATACCATTAAAATCCCATATACATCCATATACTCTAGAATTATGTACCATATTATATATTACAGGTGAATGGTTATAATAGTTACATATATCATATATATATATCACCAGGAACATATTTTCATGAACCAATTCCTTAAAATTACGTAATTATTAACCAGGAACATATATATAACATATTAATGAACATATTAATATATATATATAATCTCGAACCCCCATTGGTGTTCTTGGTTCTTTGTTGGTGAACCCTGGGAATCCCGTCTTGGAAAACGTCTAACGGACAACGTCGACGATCTGCGGGCCTGGCGCCTGTCGATCTGCTGACGCAACTGGCGCTGCAGCCTGAGGATAAAAGAAACCGCGAATCGATGGAGAAACTCTGTTGATGTTATCCAAACTCTGTTTATGGCCCATAGAAATGATGGTTAATAATGGTTAATCAGTGCTAATAATGGTTAATAATGGTTAATCTATGTATATCTGGTTGGTGGTTAAAAAAACCATCTTGAAAAATGACGGAGTTCGTCGATGGGAAGGATGACATCCCATATATGACATGGAAAATAAAAGCCATGTTTGAAACCACCAACGTATATATATATATATACATGTGTGTGTGTGTTTGAAATATGTATCTAGACAAATATGTGTGGTGTATTCATTTTATATCAGTATACCCATTTTGGAATTTGAGATTGTTTTTTAAAGATTTTTCCGGGACATGGATCCAAAGATCCAATGGCCAGGTTTGTCTCAGGGATCTAGCCTTTAAAATATGGCAGTTTGATTAAGGAAAACTATCACCATCATGAACCAGTAGATCCTGAGGGTATACACTCCATTTGATTACATTTTGGGGACAAATCCTTTGATTGTCCCTCTCCCACTTTGATAGTTGACCATGGTTTTAAAAAGGGGGATGCTCCTCAAAGCACAATTTCTATCCTAGATACCCTGCAAAGCAAAGTCAGCGACCTTGACTTTTAGTTGTTTAAAGTCTGTTTTCCCATGCAAAGCAATGGCAAAACTACGGGACATTGACAAACCATAAAAAACAATATTCAAGTAGCCATGGATTTTATGGCTCAGTCGTCTAGTTGTTTCTTGCTCGAAGCCCCTATATGTTGATAGGTTATGACCTCATGTATTGACACTCTTGATGGGATGATTAGTAACTGGAGAAACTATCCCTTGCTACATCCCTAAGAGGTGATAATCCACCAAGGGAACCTAGCTGAGCATCCCCAATGACCCACCAACATCTAAGCATTAGGTACCCAATTCCATCCACTGCTTCATCATCCCTGTTCAAAAAGACACTGTCATATATTAGATGATACATACATGTACACATACACATACACATACACAATACACATACACATCCACACCCATATACATATACATATACAAAAACATGTATATATATATACATATAAAGACATACATATATATATATAATTATATATATATGGGTTATATTAATCCCCCCAAGATCGCTGTTCTTTTCCCATACGACATCCCCATTGTTCAATGGCGACACGACCCAACTCCAGGGCTGACAAAGCTGGGGATGATTCACCAATGGATTCAAAGCACATATCCCATGAAATATACCCTCTGGTAAACTAACAGTTTGCTATTGAAAATTGCCATTTATAGTGGATTTACCCATTAAAAATGGTGGTTTTCCATAGTTATGTTAGTTTACCAGAGGGTACATGGAAAACACATCGTGTAAAAACACATCCCAACAGCCCAACAACATTTCCGATAGATCTCCATTTATAGTGATCCTCCATCCCCAAGACGTGGTTCTTCCAGAAACGGCAGGTCCCCTGGCAGGCGCCGCGCCTGGCATATTGCGGCAGCAAAAAGAGCATTAGCAGAGCCGTGACCAGGGCGCAGACCCAGGGCCTTCCGGTGCAAAACGATGTTCGGTGGGAAATTTCAGGGGGAAAATGACGCCAACAACGGAGGTTGTTCACCAGCGGTTCAGAACTGAATGTCAGCTGCAAAAAACTGGTGATTTCGTAGTGATTTCACTTAGATTGAACATGAATTAAGATGATCAATGATTTAAGTAGCAAACATGTTGATTTCAGCAATTGGATTAGGAAATTTTCACCCGTAAACCCGGCCAACATGGAGGAGTTGACTGACCATCATTTCAGCCTGCTACACGCCACCCCAAACATCCTCAAAATGGGGTTGTATTGGATATCCGCCGACCCCGGCCTTCGCCAAGGCCGGGGCGGCGCCTGGGACCACCGCAGGTGTGGAACTTTTCCAACACGCCCAGCACGCAAAAGCTACCACAAGGCCACAGCAATGGCTCAAGGGCACCTTCCGGCCGCAGCAATGGCTTCTTATAGGCGTTCAAGGCTGCCGTTTGCCAGGCCTCAAACCCTCCAAAACCCTCCAAACGCTCCAAAAGTCCGCATAGCTCCGCAGGGAAAAGGTACCCCAACAAGCCCAACACGCGCCACTCCCGCACGCAAAAGCCACCACAAGGCCACAGCAATGGCTCAAGGGCACCTTCCGGCCGCAGCAATGGCTTCTTATAGGCGTTCAAGGCTGCCGTTTGCCAGGCCTCAAACCCTCCAAAACCCTCCAAAAGTTCGCATAGCTCCGCAGGGACAAGGTACCCCAACAAGCCCAACACGCGCCACTCCCGCACGCAAAAGCCACCATAAGGCCACAGCAATGGCTCAAGGGCACCTTCCGGCCGCAGCAATGGCTTCTTATAGGCGTTCAAGGCTGCCGTTTGCCAGGCCTCAAACCCTCCAAAACCCTCCAAACGCTCCAAAACCCTCCAAACGCTCCAAAAGTTCGCATAGCTCCGCAGGGACAAGGTACCCCAACAAGCCCAACACGCGCCACTCCCGCACGCAAAAGCCACCACAAGGCCACAGCAATGGCTCAAGGGCACCTTCCGGCCGCAGCAATGGCTTCTTATAGGCGTTCAAGGCTCCGTTTGCCAGGCCTCAAACCCTCCAAAACCCTGCAAACGCTCCAAAAGTTCGCATAGCTCCGCAGGGACAAGGTACCCCAACAAGCCCAACACGCGCCACTTCCGCACGCAAAAGCCACCACAAGGCCACAGCAATGGCTCAAGGGCACCTTCCGGCCGCAGCAATGGCTTCTTATAGGCGTTCAAGGCTGCCGTTTGCCAGGCCTCAAACCCTCCAAACGCTCCGAAACCCTCCAAACGCTCCAAAAGTTCGCATAGCTCCGCAGGGACAAGGTACCCCAACAAGCCTAACCAAACCCTCCAAAACCCTCCAAACGCAAGGGCACCTTCCGGCCGCAGCAATAGCTTCTTATAGGTGTTCAAGGCTGCCGTTTGCCAGGCCTCAAACCCTCCAAAACCCTCCAAACGCTCCAAAAGTTCGCATAGCTCCGCAGGGACAAGGTACCCCAACAAGCCCAACACGCGCCACTCCCGCACGCAAAAGCCACCACAAGGCCACAGCAATGGCTCAAGGGCAGCTTCCGGCCGCAGCAATGGCTTCTTATAGGCGAAGGCTGCCGTTTGCCAGGCCTCAAACCCTCCAAAACCCTCCAAACGCTCCAAAAGTTCGCATAGTTCCGCAGGGACAAGGTACCCCAACAAGCCCAACACGCGCCACTCCCGCACGCAAAAGCCACCACAAGGCCACAGCAATGGCTCAAGGCACCCCACGGCCGCAGCAATGGCTTCTTATACGCGTTCAAGGCTGCCGTTTGCCAGGCCTCAAACGCTCCAAAACCCCCCAAAACCCTCCAAACCCTCCAAACCCTCCAAAAGTCCGGCCAGCTCCGCAGGGAAAAGGCACCCCAACAAGCCCAACACGCGCCACTGCCGCACGCAAAAGCCACCACAAGGCCACAGCAATGGCTCAAGGGCACCCCACGGCCGCAGCAATGGCTTCTTATAGGCGTTTCAGGCTGCCGTTTGCCAGGCCTCAAACCCTCCAAACCCCCCAAATCCTCCAAAAGTTTTCGCGCCTCTATTGTTCGGGATAGGCTACTTACTAGATGAATGATCGATGTAGGACGGGGTTAGAGAACAGCCTCTCCACATTAATGCTACTCTGCTCCTCCTTTCCCCCTTTCCCCCAAACGAGCCCAACACGCGCCACTCCCGCACGCAAAGCCACCTACACGGCCAACCAAATGGCTTAAATGGCACCTTCCGGCGCAGCATGGCTTTTACTAGGCGTTCAAGGCTGCCTTTGCCCAGGCCTCACACCCTCCAAAACCCTCCAAACGCTCAAAAAACCCTCCAACGCTCCCAAAAGTTCGCATAGCTCCGCAGGGACAAGGTACCCCAACACGCCCAACACGCGCCACTCCCGCACGCAAAAGCCACCACAAGGCCACAGCAATGGCTCAAGGGCACCTTCCGGCCGCAGCAATGGCTTCTTATAGGCGTTCAAGGCTGCCGTTTGCCAGGCCTCAAACCCTCCAAACCCCTCCAAACGCTCCAAAAGTTCGCATAGTTCCGCAGGGACAAGGTACCCCAACAAGCCCAACACGCGCCACTCCCGCACGCAAAAGCCACCACAAGGCCACAGCAATGGCTCAAGGGCACCTTCCGGCCGCAGCAATGGCTTCTTATAGCCGTTCAAGGCTGCCGTTTGCCAGGCCTCAAACCCTCCAAAACCCTCCAAACGCTCCAAAAGTGTGCATAGTTTCCGCATGGACAAGGTACCCCAACAAGGCCCACACGCGCCAACTCCCGCCGCAAGAAAGCCACACAAGGCCACAGCAATGGCTCAAGGGCACTTCCGGCCGCAGCCATGGCTTCTTATAGGCGTTCAAGGCTGCCGTTTTCCAGGCCTCAAACCCTCCAAAACCCTCCAAAACGCCCCAAAACCCTCAAAACGCTCGCAAAAGTTCCATAGCTCCGCAGGGAACAAGGTACCCCACAAGCCCACACGCGCCCCTCCCGCACGCAAAAAAGTCCCGCCACAAGTCCACACAATTGGCTCAAGGGCACCTTCCGGCCGCAGCAATGGCTTCTTATAGGCGTTCAAGGCTGCCGTTTGCCAGGCCTCAAACCCTCCAAAACCCTCCAAACGCTCCAAAACCCTCCAAACGCTCCAAAAGTTCGCATAGCTCCGCAGGGACAAAGTACCCCAACAAGCCCAACACGCGCCACTCCCGCACGCAAAAGCCACCACAAGGCCACAGCAATGGCTCAAGGGCACCTTCCGGCCGCAGCAATGGCTTCTTATAGGCGTTCAAGGCTGCCGTTTGCCAGGCCTCAACCCCCCCAAAACCCTCCAAACGCTCCAAAAGTTCGCATAGCTCCGCAGGGACAAGGTACCCCAACAAGCCCAAACCAAAAACCCTCCAAAACCCTCCAAACGCTCCAAAAGTTCGCGCAATAGCCTCCGCAGGGACAATTAACCCCAACAAGCCCACACGCCCACTCCCTCACCGCAAAAGCCACTCACAATGCCCAGCAATGGCTCAAGGGCACCTTCCGGCCGCGCAATGGCTTCTTCATAGGCGTTCAAGGCTGCCGTTTGCCAGGGCCTCAAAACCCTCCAAAACCCTCCAAACGCTCCAAAAGTTCGCATAGCTCCGCAGGGAACAATGTACCCCAACAAGCCCAACACGCGCCACTGCCGCACGCCAAAGCCACCACAAGGCCACAGCAATGGCTCAAGGGCACCCCACGGCCGCAGCAATGGCTTCTTATACGCGTTCAAGGCTGCCGTTTGCCAGGCCTCAAACGCTCCAAAACCCTCCAAAAACCCTCCAAACCCTCCAAAAGTCCGGCCAGCTCCGCAGGGAAAAGGTACCCCAACAAGCCCAACACGCGCCACTGCCGCACGCAAAAGCCACCACAAGGCCCCAGCAATGGCTCAAGGGCACCCCACGGCCGCAGCAATGGCTTCTTATACGCGTTCAAGGCTGCCGTTTGCCAGGCCTCAAACGCTCCAAAACCCTCAAAACCCTCCAAACCCTCCAAAAGTCCGGCCAGCTCCGCAAGGAAAAGGTACCCCAACAAGCCCAACACGCGCCACTCCCGCACGCAAAAGCCACCACAAGGCCACAGCAATGGCTCAAGGGCACCTTCCGGCCGCAGCAATGGCTTCTTATAGGCGTTCAAGGCTGCCGTTTGCCAGCCCCGGCATTGTCCTTTTATGGTGGTTCAAGCCTGCCGTTTGCCAGCCCGCAAAACCCCCCAAATGCTTCCCTGCAGCTCCCATGCCATTTGCCAGCCCCGGCATTGTCCTTTTATGGTGGTTCAAGCCTGCCGTTTGCCAGCCCGCAAAAGGCGATGATGAGGCGCCACAACTCGTGGCCCTGGCGCGGCAAGCTCAGCAGCTTCCGGAGATCAGTACCCTTGATTATCCCTGAGTTTCAAAATCAATGATACTCTACCACCAATCATACAATGATAGGAGGCCAAATATGCTTAAAAATATGAACTGAGGTCTGACTTCAAATTTGTAGCGTCATACTCATTGCATACACATTGCACCTTGTGATTGAATTGCGGCATGTTGGGGCATATCAAAACATATATGTCCATGTCTGTCCCACCATGTACCACCATCGACCTCAGCACGGCCCGCCGGAAGCGACGCGCCACTGACCCACTGAACCGCTGATGCCGTCGGATGCCGTCGGAGTATCTATCTCTCCCTCTCTATCTATCTATCTATCTCTCCCTCTCTATCTTTCTCTCCCCCTCTATCTATCTCTCCCTCTCTATCTATCTATCCATCTATCTATCCATCCAGCTATCTATCCATCTATCTCTCCATCTACTTATCTGTCTATCCAACTGTCTATCTATCTATCTGTCTATCTCTCTCTCTCTCTATCTCTCTACCTATCTATCCATCCATCCATCCATCCATCCATCTATCTATCTCTCTCCCTCTCTCTGCAGGACCCCCCAAATAGGGGGGGTCGGCGGCACCCGGGCGCTAGCCCATTCTATTATTGGATCGATTACCCGGCCTGGTAAACTAACAGTTTGCGACATAGAAAATGGCTATAGAAATAGTGAGTTTTCCTAAAAATGGTGATTTTCCGTGGTCTTTTGTATGTTTACCAGAGGGTACTAATATCCAAATGGAAATACAACCCATTTGGGGTGATTGTGGGAATATTGGAATGGCTGATCCGCTGAAACATTCATCATCCCGGATCAACAGCAACGTATCACCGTGGCATGACCCTAGATAATTGCTGAGAAAAATGGGTTTAAGTTTAAGCAAGAACCAATGGAAATATGCAATCTAAGCGTAATCAAGAGTTCCACCAGGTTGATTTTCGCAATCTCTTGCGATTTGAAGATTCTTTTCGCCTTTCACAATCTCGGTTTGTGGATATGTGTGGATCAAAATTGAATCAAAAACCCAGGCCGTGTTTTCGCACATCATGGCCGAGCCCTGCCGGGCTCGGCACCAGCATGCGTCGCTTCCATGGGGCCCGGTGTTGCCAGCTGTGATGTAGTCCCAGCTGATAGGGTGGTCCCTGGTGCCAGATGTGGGGTGCAGGGAAGGCTTGCGATGTGGAAAAACCTGCAGAAAAACCCCTGGAAAATCTGGAAATGATCTAAAAATGATGGGTAAACTCCACATCTAATTAGATCATATTACATCTATCTTAGTTTACGGCAGGGTACCTATGGGTGATTTGGCGGTTCATTGTCCAAAAAGATCCTATACCCCCCAGCAGAAATGGTGATAGGCAGCAGAAGTGGCCGCGACCAAAAACAAATAATAATGGGTTAGCCAATGCATAGGAATAGGGGCCATAAGCTGGCAAACCACACCACAAGTGGTTTCAGTTGTATGGGGTGGAAAAAAAAGTCCTGCTTTTCATCAACCATCTATGGGTGGAACGAATGGATTTTGCTCAACTGGTGTCAGTCCAATAAATCAATAGATGTTCATAAACTACCAGTAATTAACGCTAGATTAATCAACGTTAGGTAGATTTAATAATCCAATAAATCCATAGATTAATAAATCCATAGATGAATAAACTAGATTACCCTCTGGTAATTTCACATAGCTATGGAAAATCCACCCATTTTTCATGGGAAAATCCACTATAAATGGCCATGTTCAATAGCTTTTTGTATGTTTACCAGGCCGGGTAACCGATGTTTGGAGCTCAACCGTGGGAAATCCCAGCCAGGCCTTAGCCATGTTTGACACCAGAGGGTCGCCACTAAGAAGTGAACCCCGTAAATTCTGAGTCCTATCCCATAAAAGTGTCACTTCTTCATATGGAATCAATTGGATGAATATATACATAATATATATATATATGTGTATATATATACATACATATATATACATATAGATATATAATTATGTATATATAATATATATAAATATCTATTCCCCATAGTTTCTTAGTTATTTGTTGCTTAACCATGGGATTTACTAGGCCACGGGCTCCGCTGCCTCTTGGTATGGCTGTGATTTCTCCAGCTCTCAAGCGCCTCCTCCTGGGATCATCGGAGATCATCGGGACATCATCGATGTACATGGAGTACAATGTATATGTATATATATACATATATATGGGTAAATTACAATATTTCACTAACCTGAATTAAGGCTATCTTGGGGATGATTTCCCTTACTAACCATGATTCCAGTGAGGTCGCAGTGAGGTCGTTATAATTTTCCTAGATTATGTATATAATTATATATATATACATGGCAGTGTGTCAAAACCATGTACCCCTGGTGAACCCCAAAATAGCTGGTAAATGGATGTTCATCCCCCTAATAAACTGTATCTATAGGTATTGATCCATAGCCATATATCCAAAAAGATGCTGAAAAGTGTGAAACCAGAAAGTTCGATGATATTTACTGAACATGTCGTCCAGTGTTCCCACCTTTCGATCTGTTTTGGGGCTGACTTTCTCCAAATGATGTCTCAGTGTAACCCATCAAGAGAATTCTCGGAAAGTCAATGAAAAAAGGGCAATTTTTGTGGAGCCCATATAGTAAATGAGTAGCATGAAGAGAGTGAAGTCATGTTTTATCTATATATTATCTATCACATATTTATATATATATATATAATTCCCCTGTGAAATGTTGCCCTATGGGGTGCCTCTTGTAAGTGGCTTCTAACTAAGGATTGTCTTAAGCCAACGGGAAATTACACCAATTTCTTACAGCAATGGAATGGGGTCATGTTGCTTTGATGGGTGGATAGCCAATGAAAAAAGGCAGGGGCCATCCCCAACCCTTGGCTGCTTGCGACTAAGACTGTTTATTTTGATCCCACCGAAATCTTGGTTTACCCATTTCCACATGGTCCCAGAAATCATTCTCCAACAGCACAGACTGGTAAACTCTGCATTCCAAGTGTCTGGAAAGGAGCGAAAAACAAAGTAGCTGGGCAATTGCAGGGCAAAGAGCACCACGCAGAGAATGCCCAAGAAGCGTACCTTAGAAATGCATTCTGCTTAGAAATGCTATGGAAAACCCCACGTTCAATCATGTTCATACCCTCTGGTAAACTAACAGTTTTCTATTGAAAATTGTCATTTATAGTGAGTTTTCCCATAAAAAATGGGTGGATTTTCCATAGCTATGTAAACGTTTACCAGAGGGTAGGTAAATCATTGAACTAAAGGGTCCGTGGCTTCCATGGCTATGTATTTGATAATCTTTCAGGCCCCCTTCTTTGATCATCTCAAAAGTTACGTAAAAATTGGGCCACTTACTGATATCACTAATATGTCAAACTTGTAGAAATCCTGAGATAGCTCGAGATTTCTACCTTCCCCTACACTGTTTCTGTGAATCTCAAGTAGTCTTTCATCATACTTTATAACTTGAAAACCCTCCTCCGGGATTTTTTTGGGCCCTTCCATTTAGCATGCGTCCTTCCATAAAATCGCATCATTTCGAGAAGGGAGGGGTTTGACATCCATTGGGAGAAAATGATGACCTCCCGCAAAAAAGTATCCGTAAATCCAACATTAAAAATCAGTGGTAAATGCCTGTAAGTCCTCATTGTTCCTCATATCTATCCATACATTTCCCAGTTTCTTGTCTCATCTTGTCTCCCTCCAAGTCATTCGCCGTCCAAG